>VYXB01001750.1:706939-807715 GCA_013397135.1 Pachyramphus minor | reverse complement strand
GGGAAGGGAAGGGAAGGGAAGGGAAGGGAAGGGAGAAAAAAGAAAAGACACAGAGAGTCTTGAAAACACTGGAACAAAATGGGTTTTTAAGAAACACCAAATTAATTACAGTGCAATTCCAAGTTTAAAGGTCCAATGGATACAAACCATGGCACAACCCTAGAGGATAAACCACATATTTTCGACCATACAGTAATTTCAGCTGTGAACGACAGCCAAAATGTTCAGGTTCAGAATATTTAGAGTCTTTGAAAAGTAAATAAAGCAGCTCAGATTCTCACTCAGAAGAATGTGAAAAACAAATGTCCTCACTGGAGAGAGCTGTCACACTCTTAGGCATTCCAATATTGTAATCAGGCAAAGAAATCTTCATACGGAGAAAGGTAGAAGAGTAATAAACTCAGACAGACATAGCAACAAGGTTCAGAAATCACTCAGAGCCAGGGAGTTGGACAAAAGCCTCATTGATGCCATACCATTTATACAAAAATAGAGAAATTAAAGTTTAATTTAACAGCACTTTCAGTTAATACTTTAAAAATGCTGGTTTTCACTACTGTGTTATATATGTCACTGAAAATTCTTCATGCTAATGCATATTAAACTGTTACTATTCAAAATAGATTACAAAAAACCCTAAAATGTTAGGTTAAAAAATATACTTGTTTCTGTATATGTGTTCTTTGGGCTAATTGTGTCTTCTAGCAAGAGTACCTCAAAGCAGCAAGACTAAGTATTCAGGATAATGGTTTTCTTTATGGATCTTCTTCTCTTAGCAGTGCAGCAGATGAAGTAACAAGGAATCTGCCCAGCAGGTGAATTTCTATTAAAGGCTTTTTGTGTTTTGGCAGTGGCTCACAGCATTGACATTCTCTCACAAAACACTTTGTATCAAGGAATCAGCATTTTTGTAGTGACAAGTCATTTAATAAGAAAATTCCTGACGTGGGCCAAGTACAGTGCCTAAATAACCATGATGCAGTTAGGAAGGTTTAAGAGGTGTGCCAGAATGTAAGTTTATTGCCACCCGTAAAAATATCTGCAGCTCACACAAAGGATGGCAGCTCACTGGAGAAAACAAGAGGTTATTGTCTTTGCAGCCTCACAATTTAGTTCTCCCCCTCAACTTCTCATGAGACAGAATGTTTTCTACATGTCCCAGAATCACTCTTCTGAAATGGGAACCCCACACTTTCTGAGCTAAACAGCTACAGCCTCGCTGACACCAACACCTGCTTTAGCCAGTCATTAGTCAGCGCACTATCAAACCTGCCCTGTAAAGGCACGATCACATCAAACCACAGTTTCACACCAGTGGATGCATCTAATATGCTCACATGAAGAACCCATTGTTTCATATCCACCCCAATCTGTATTATATTATTATTATTATATGTTCTTCAGTGCTTAGCAAATAAAGTGTCCTGCAATGCAAAGTACACTCCAGGCTGATGCTCAACATATTCACCCTCTGTGGTGAAAAGACTTCTCAGATTGTCAAATAAATTCTTCTTAAGACACCATCCTAAATTTCCGTTAAACTATAGGAAATAAAATATTCTATAATGTATTTCCAAACATATAATCATTTGTCCTCTGAGGGCCCCAGGAGTGTTTACAGACTGGATTCAATGAGAATGCTGTGTAGACTGGATAGTAAAGCAGCTCTGGTTAAAAGGTCCATTTCAGGGTTTAGGGTAATAATGGTCTAGTTTATAGAAGTGAGGAAGCAGAGGTCATAGAAAGGTGAGGGCTGAAAATGAAGCGTAATAAAAACTACAATTTCACTAAGTTGTTCTACAGGAACAAACATCCTCATTCCCTCCTACTTTCCCCTGCTCCCTAGAAGGTCCTTGTTACAACTGCAGTTTATGATGTCAATCACTTGAAGGCAGAAAATTTTTCCTTTCTATGGGCAAGTATGCAAACTACCCCAGTTTGCATAAATAAACTGTCCGAAATACTTCAGGAAAAATGAAATAAAAAAGAGTTTTAGAAAGAGAGGAGCTTCAGTTCATAAAGGGAAGATGGATTTTTTTATTAAGATAATAACAGAAATCTGAGAGTTTCTGTTCCAGCTCTGTCACAGGCCTTTTCGTGACCCTGACCTGTGGACTGAATGCATTTCTCTTGAAGTCAACAGGAGTTTTGTCATTGTCTTACAGAAATCAACATGATTTAAGAAATGTCGCCAGTGCTTGTTGACCACATATCCATCAATGGAACAGCATGACGGAGATGCAGGCTTTGCTTGAGGCATTCAGCTGGTGCAGCGTAGCCCCTTCCCATGCAGAGATCCCAGCTGGGGATGAAAATAGCATTACCCAGTGCCATGCTGTCCCTATGCCAGTAATCTCTCCTTCTCAACCTATCTACACAAGAGATATTTTTACACTATAACAAAGAGACTAAATAAAACACAGACATTTCACAACTGGACCTAGCAACTAGTCATTCCACAGGACTCACCTATTTCAATAAGTTACATTGCAAACTCACGCATGATCTGAAACATCATTGCAGGAGTTTATCTCATTTTTCTTTCCTTCTGTAGGAACTGCCAAGCATTTTTACTCTGGGTGTGGGGACACTGAAATCACCAATATTTTACCTAACCTACTGAATTTAGATTACTACACACTTGACCTGATTGATCGTAGAGCTGAACAGCTTTCCCACTACTGCCTCCCTTTACTTTGCTTTAGAAGGGATATCTTCCAAACAAATTCCCTTAGTTGAAGAAAAACATTTTTGATACATGTCTAGTACAGCCTAGAACATGGGTTTGAGCTATTCCCCTAATTTTCACAATTCACCTTCCCACTGGATTTCACCAAGTAGAAAGGGAAAAGCAGGGTTCCCATAGGGTAGGTAACATACAAATTACCATAATAGAGATGCCTGAGTAAAATCTCCATTCTCATGTAATGAGTCTTCCAGCTGAGTTAATAAATAACCTTTCTTAATTTTGATCAAATGTATTTTTATTTTAAGATAAACATGCAGCAGAAAAGTATTATAATCTTATAGCCAGGTGCTAAGCCATAAAACTTTTCCAATCAAGTACTTTTTATCCGAGGTTGTTTTAACAGAAGGAGAATAACAAAACTAAGGGACCTGCAGTATTATTCAGGTTGATGTCTCTGACTTTCCAAATTATCTATGTTAAGTTCCTTCTCAGTCTCCTAAACCATAAAATGTATGCCATTATATTGGTCTACTCTCTTAAGTGATTCAAATGTTGCTGAATTTTGTTTGCAGTCACAGTTGGGAAATGACACTGGAATTTGCAGAAAAGTTGTACCAGAAGACATACTACACAGCATGGGGACCTCTGGTTTTCAGTAAGATGTACAGCAAGTCCAAAGAATATATTGTACAATACATCAAATGCAGTTGAGCCTAGAATTAGACCCTATCTAATTATACCCTAAATTCATTAGACCCTATCACTGGGTATTTCTCTACTTAATTTATTCAAATGACACTTCCAGCTTCAACAACATTTACACTGTTGTATGATAATAGTGCCCTAGGTCATGGAAACTTGACTGGAACCTAAAACTTTTAATAAAAACATATTATGTTTATGAATATTTTCCAGGATTTCATACTTGCTTGTGCTCCAGCAATAATGCTATTTTCTGTTCTGCAGGCCAAATGCTAGGAAACTTTTTCCCCGTTTTGTTTTTAATAAAAAATCTCTTTTTCTGTGAGAGTTGTGTTTGGTTCCTGACCCTCTTGGCTTGTAGGAAGGGACTGTCCTGTCATCAGTCCTTCACTTCCCACTCTGCAAGAGTGATGTGTGTGAGAGCGTGCTTCACTCCCCTCCTGCCTGGGAACCAGAGCTTGGGGCCCTGAATGTCTCCCCAACTTGGCAGGGACCTATTGATGTTCCTCTTGCCCCTTTCTTTCCCTCTCAAGAAGGCCAGAGACACTGTCTTCTTGCATTTTGGCTAGGAGGAAGGGAAAATTAGAGCTTCGGGAACAGATAAAGACCCAGGGGACTTAAAACATGGGAAATACGTGCTCCCAAGGTCCCTCTGACTAATGGGGCTGCCTGAGCCTTCTGTGGGAAGGAAAAATGTCCCATTAGATCAAGGTTACAACAGTGAAGTGAGAGAGGGCAGGGCCTCCTGCTTGCCTGCATCCTCATGGTGGAAACCCTTCTCTTGCTTCATTCCTTCTGCAAACCTGCTCATGAACACTGCAGGTGCAGTGATACTTGGATCCTGTGAATTACTCAGTTGCTCCCCATGAAAGACATGCCCTTGATGACTGTCAGAAAATATGACAAGTAATGTCTTCTTGAGTTAGGAGTCCTTTCCCACCTCCCCCATACAGCAGCAAGTGCCACAGTCAGGGAGTCATTTGTTGCTGTCACACTGTGTTCTGGCATTATTGAGGCATTAAGCTTGAATTACGGAGCTGCAAAAGGATGGTGGGTTTTAAAAAGCATGAAGATAATTTCACACTGCCACACATTTACATGCTTCCTGAGACTCTAGGCAAATAACTTTAGGGGCATTGCATCATTCTAACAAAATGTTTAGGTAGGAAACTGTGAATCTATTTCATTTTTAAAATAGAAACCAGTTTCCTTATCCTGCTGCACCACATTTTTGTTTGTTTCACAACTGCAGTCCTGAAGTGCTTTGTGCCAAATAGCAAAGATACTAGGAAATATTTCTGAGCAATTTTCAAAAGCTTTCTAAAAGAGCACAGCACTTCCCAGTTGTAGAGAAAGCATCTCTAAAAGCAGCAAGATTCTCTGCAAAATGAGGACTTGAAATAAATCTGTACTCCTTAAATAAGCTTAATAGAAAAAAAATTAATTTTTCTGTCCCAGAGAAAACAGTTTTTAAACAGAGCTTTGTTGTTTTGGTTTGGGGTTTTTCCCATAGTTTTCGCATTATTTTATTAAGGAACCTGGAAATAACATTTTCAACAAAAAAGAAAAAAAAAACACATTAAACTATAGATTTAATACTATGATTTGGAAAATCTTGCATTTCATGAACATGTTTTACTTAAAATACAGACTTTTTCATTAAAGAACACTTAGCAAGGAAAAATTGGGATCTGACTGTTTCTAGGCTTAAATTCTCCTCTGGAATTTGGACTGCCATTTGAAAAGAGTTTCCATACTTCTACTTATGTACAGTCACAAGTATTTCTAATAGAAAAATTCACTAAAAAGACATTCTGCAGATAGAAAATCTATCACAATTTACAGCCAAGTATTACAGCCTGCCTTTGCAATTTATCTATCAGATTTTTTTCAAGGAAACTCACAACTAAATTACCTATGGCTCAGAGAATAGAAGTCACCTGGCTAGGCAATGGATTAGTGATGACAGATAATTGATCTGGCTAAACAATGGATTCCAGATAATGCTAATGATGATATTCAAAAATAACCCACAAAAAAATAAAACTCTGACATTTTAATGATGGGTACTTAGCACACAGATCAAAGCTAATCAAATTTATTTTTTCAAATTAATTATCTGAAAAGTTTAGCAGTAAATTATCCATAGATGTGCTTTAATATTTTTGTCCTGTTTAATGAATGTATGACTACATTTTAGCCTCATGTTTATTCACAAACCGGTGAATGAGTACTCATGATTTGTGACTGCCCCTGTGAATAACACAGGACAATTTCTATTCCAGAACTGGGTGACCTGCACTGTGAAAAATGAAGAATCCCATTTTCCTACTCTGACATGATTTGCAAAATTTTAGCCTCTGTTCAATGAACATTACAGGACCAAAATAGAAAAAATATTTTAAGATATTATCCTCAGAGAGTATTTTTGTACAAACATTTTGTACAAGTGACTTAATTTTCCTGATACTCCTATTTTCAAATATACTAGTTAATAAAATTGCACACCTCAAAGTTGTGCAGACACATGAATAAGATGCCAAAGGGCAGTAAGCTTCATCGACATGAATATTTACAAACATTATTTGGTTACAGTTACCCCCAGCTGAGCCATACCCACATTGTAGCTACACACACACACCAAAGAAGTGCATCAAAACCCTTTTAGGGGCAACTTCAGGAGATAGGAGAAGCAAGGAGAAACATGTGTATTCTATTATATTATACATACAGATTTAAAAAAAAAAAAAACACCACGCCACAAAAACCCTTCAAGATGACTTTCATATTTTCTGGAAAGAAAATTCTCTCTCCAGACTGCAAGTTCAGCATTTTGATGCTCCAAGGTGGTGGAAACTTAGGCCTGCAGGGAAATTCCTGGCACAAGCTTACAGTGGCAGAGAATTTTTTTTCTCACAAGAAGCAAGTGATGAAGGATGTTCATAGGCTATGAATTAGTTTTGGGTTCCTCACTACTATGAGATATTTAAATTAAAATAAAATACTCCCAAGGTCTAGGAAAAAGGAATAGGCAAGGAACTCCTATAATAAAACTAGATTCAAGAATTACATCTATTTTTAACACTTGCCTATCATATGATTTCATATGCCAAAACTAGCATCTGCTTGTGTAAACCAATGGAAATAATTAAGGTTGGAAAAGATCTTTAAGGTTATTGAGTCCAACCATTAACATAGCACTATCAAGTCCATCTCTAAGCCATGTCTCTAAGGACTATCATAGTACTAACACGTACTAACATAAAAGATACAGTCTCTCCCTACAGCTGAAGAAAAGTGCTGTTCTTTGTCTCAAGATCCCATTTGCAGAAGTTGCTTCAAACACCATTTGAACCCTTCCCTCCAAGCTATTCAAACTTTATCTGAACCTACACGAAAAGATTGTAAGAGATTAACTACGATTCCAGCAGTGTTTGGATGACTTCAATGTATATCTCCTTTACATCAGTAATAAACAACATGATCTTCAAGCACTCTCCATGCCTGCACAAAATCAGCAGCTGTTTGGGCAATGGAGAAGGCAGAAGAGAATGGAAGTCCTTGAAAAATTTCCTTCCTTTATGACTCTGGTATCACCGGATCATCACAGGGTTTCCAGCCAGAAAAATTCAGGCTGTAAGGAACTGCAGGAGGTTCTAGCCCAGGTCAAAGCTGGATACACTGATCTCCATAGACCATAAACCAGGTCACAGATAGGACTGTTTTTAGACCTCTATGTACTACTGTCCCTAAGAAATTGCCTGGCAGATTGCACCCATCCTCTCAGACTCAGATTTGACCACGGTGATCCATGACTTCGTAGACACCAGAACAGGTCAAATATATCTGAGGATTTCAGTGTGTACCAAGGACAATATTCCCTTCAAAACTCACCACAGCTACATGACCCTGACCATTCGCTTTGTTTAACACAGAAGACAGATACTAGCTACCTGAGAGCCTTCCTTCTCCTTCGTGCTTAGAATTTTGTATAAAGGCAATTTTGTACTGTTTAATAAACGAGACTACTTACAAATGAAGGGAGATAGCACAGTTAGGTGCCAGTAGTTCTGCACCTAGATGAGAAGATTATCGTCTCCTGAGACAAAACCAAAACAGTACCCTTCAGTGAATTCTTTATGCAAATAATCATATCCAGTCATGTATACTCAAGCATAAAATAAGACAGAGAAAGTGAAAGCAAAATCAAACCATAAAACTGTACACAGATCATTCTGTGTCACCTGCTGCCAGGGGAATAAATAAGAAATTGGAATATATCATTAATTCATCTTACAATATTGAAGAAGAGTTATATAAGCAAAGAACATGGGAACATACATAACACCGCAGCATCATTTTTATATTTTATTTTGAGAATAAAATCATACTTGACAATTCACACTTGGCCTTTTTGCCATTCTTTTCCTGAATTATGGACTGTTTCTCACTAGATAATTATATTTATCTTTTCCCTTTGAAACCCCATCACACTGCTTTAAAATTGAAAACTAGTAGAAAATATCAGCACACTCACTTATAAAAGGCTCATGGTCTTCCATCTTAGGTAAAGATACCAAATTAGGCTTCATGGATTTCAAACAATATGAGCAAATATGATTTTGTTTTCTAGTTAGGTATGGTTTCTGCTGCTTCCTCTACTTCCTGCAAGAAACTGTGGTATTTTTCTCTAGTGAACCAAATATTGTCTGGCTGTCTCTGTCATTTTTATCCTTTTTGAAGAGACCTTCCCACCTGATTAAAACTTCATAGAAAATTGAAGGGGGAGTTTACAGATAGCACCTGCAGTATACAAGCCTCCAAAATACAGAGTGGAAGTGGGGAGCAGTAAGACAGAAACACAAGAATAAAAGAGGTGAGGTTTTTTTCTGTTTTCTGTAAATATATAGCAAATCTTTGAGGGCAGCTCAACCAATTGACAGAGCAGCCCAGGGACCTCACCTACAAATGACCTCTGTTTTACATTTCCTATGTAGGAGATATATCAGGTTATATATACTCTCAAATTTTGGACAGAGCTGATCAGGATCATAAAACAGAAAAATAACACTAGCTACCCCAACTCACAACACTAGCTTATGATTTAGGACAAGGGGAATGATTTTTTTTCCTCCATTGCAAACTTAACTGTACAATCTTCAGTAAGTTGCTTCACCTTCCTGTGCTTCCATTTCTCATCTGTAAAGTCAGGACAATAGCATTTTCCAGGTATACTGTGAGGAAAAAATACATTAAAGACTGGGAGATTGCCCCAGCAGTACAGTGGTAGGAACATAAAGGAGCCAAAATAGAGTTTTGCTATTGAAGGTTGTCATTAAAATACTGAGTAGTGCTCCTTATTGGAGCTGGCTGGAACACTTCCCATCAAATACATACTGATTTCATCATTCGGCTTTCATCAGAGCCAAAAGCTTTTTAAAAAATCTCAGTTTTGACAATGTTTTTGAAGGAAAGGTTTCTTTGATGCAGGCTGGACACCTCAGTTATTTCCAGAGACAGGGGTCATGCTTTTCAAAGCATCTGAGAGGTTTATCTTTGACCCTATGAAGAAGAAAAGGTTGAAACCTAAAAGGGTACTACGCTACACAATCATCATTGTCCAGCCAGTCCTGTCACTCCTGACTCAGAACACACCGGGGAGAAGAACTCCTGTGCTAAGCAAAGAAAGTGCCTCTTCCAGAAAGGCCATGGAAATGAAATTGTTGGGCAGGGTTTTCAGCAGCTGCCAGCTAATCCATTCAGAGCCAGCCAAAGCGCTTGTTCTGACCTACCAACTTTGGCATAAGAATGACCTGCAGCCTAATTATTCACACCTGATAATTTAAACCTGCATTTTCAGGCCCATGCAGTTGCCTTCCATCTGCATTTTTCTGTTTTTTCTTCTCCAATCCTACATCAAAGATATACAATTCCGCTTACACAATATCCAGGCAGTTTGACCCAGGGGGAATCTGCAACTCTTTTTCCAGTTCCTGTATGTGCACTTTGAAGCAGTATCCCTCATGCCCAGTGGTTCTACAGGGCAAATAATGCCAATGCATTTACATATTTTTTTTTTTATTATTTTTTAGGAACTAGCAGTAATTTAAGTGTAACCTGATTTAAAGAATATATATACTGGTACCAGCTGCATTAGGGAGCATATGGATGGATGTGATGGTTTCATTGTCTAGCTTAATGTGTAGCATGGATCACTGTAGAATTAAATTAATTAAAAAAAAGAAAGAAAAGAAAAGAAACAAAAAAAAAACATGTCATGACCTTCCTGCACCACCTGCTTCAAATGCCTTCAGGTTTCTGTCTAGCTGCCTCCTGCTTGGACTCACAAAGGCAAAAGCCCCTCTGTGCAGGCACGGAGGAAGGAGTGCAAGCACAGAACCGAAGGGCTCAGGCTCCACCTAGTGGGAACACGCTCTTTTCCCTTGTAAAAACCACTCGCGGGTGGGCAGACTATGCTCTCACCCGCGGCTGAGGGCTGGCAATCACCCTCAGAAAGGACAGCTGGAACAGAGATCCTTATTTAGAAACTGTATTCCTCATAGGCCGATCCAGTGACACAGCCCCTGTGCTCAGCATCCCGGTGGTGCTCAGCATCCCATCCTTGCCCTGCATGCCATCACACTACACTTCCCACCCCTCCACCTCGGGCCAATGGGCTGGAGGTAAAGAGCACAGTTTGATCCAAACTGTTTACTCAGATCTACACAGCCCCCTTTCCAAAAGACTGAAATGACTTTCTTCTTCCAGAGCATTTCAGGGTAGAGTGATGCCTTACAAGCAAACGTGGACTTTCCCTCCAATGTTTAATCTCTGCCTCCTATCTCCCTGAGGCAGCAACTCAAAGAAAATGACCCTCAAAGGGTATGATTTTCTGCTTCACACAAAGCTTGTTATCCTGGGGCTGCTTTTTCTGTTTCCTCTCTTCTATTCTCTTTTTCTGTTTCCTCTCTTCTATTCTCTTTCTCCCCTCCCCTCTCCAGAACAAAAAAGATCATACATCTCATCAGGATCTGTCTTCATGGGAGATTCTTTTTTTTTTCGCCTTTTGACAACTTTCTTTTCATAAGCAGAAAAAGTATAATTTTTTTCAATATAATTGTATTCTCCTTTGAGTACTTTGATGTAGTAACGACTGTCATGAAGTAGATATGCTTCTTGCTGTTTTATGAAAAAGACATTTAATCTGAAGTACCAATCATGTAGTCTTGTGACTTGTCCCATCTGTTACAATCTTCCTATTTTTGGTGGGAGGGGTGTCAATTCTGGACATTTATTTTGTGGGCAAAGTTACAGATTAATTATATCTAGTGGAAAAAAATCTGTGTCTAGCATGTTAAAAATAGCCCTTCCTGAACTAATTTTTCTTTTTAAGGAATTTTAAAGACCTTCATTTTCATCTCTGTAGAAAGTAATTTTTTGTAATTACAATCTAACGATAGAAGAGAGTCAAAGATTCAGAGAGATCTAACATCTTCTATTAGACAGACACAAACAGAAGGAAGAGTCAAGGCTTCAGGCACACACACCAAATACTTGAAGGATGCCTTACAGACTCCAGAGTCTTTTTTTGCAGTGAAAATAATATGGAGACTCTTTAACTCCCATTGTATCTCCAACTGACATCACTGCAAGGAGTGCCATCATACATTTGTGTCTTTCCAGCTAACAGTAAACAGGAATAAGAAATCTAAATCTGAATAAGAAATCCAAAATCTGAACATTGCAGATTTGTTTTCTGACCATTAAGTTAGACTCCATTTTAAAAATTTAAGTTATTCAGTGAAATTAAAATAAAGCAGACTTCATACCCACATCCTTCCAAAATTAAAGAACATGTTTGATGTTGCACATACTTCACAGTTCAGCCGAGTCTGTCAATAGCATCTCTGCTATCTCCCTGCACTGCTTGCATCACTTATCTGTGCAAGTGCATTTGAGCCCCACTCTGGCTCTCTTGCAACCAGGAATAAATGCCCTCTGCCTCCAGCTGAATAAAGATTTATGTACAAATCCAGCAGAAGGGATCAGAAAAGGCAGGCAGCTCTGGGAGATGTTTGGGCCTGGACACAAGGCTGTGCCATAGATGTTGTTGCAGGCTTGCGCACAAGCAGCTTTTTGGCTGCACAGACCCAGCTCAGGAAAGATGCTTTGCCGCTGTGACAGGGTGACACAGGACCAGGCAACCCAACTGCTGACATGCAGGTAGGTATGAACTATCAGCAGCAACACTGTATGTGATGCTGCTTGCTGTGATCTAGTGGACAGAAGCACTCCAAGAGGTTTACTGCTTTCTCTTCTTGTCTTTGCAAGACTTGAGTTATGCTTTCTGTGTTGTTTTGTTAGTGGCGTTCCCTTCTGTTCATACTACTGTGTTTGCTGCTGCTACTTGACTATTTACATTCTGTGCCTGCTTTTGGTAAGTAATTGGGAGCTACTTGCTTCTGTGGAACATTTTTGCTGCTGCCTTAGGTAACCTGGTTTTCATCCTCCCCATGCTTAAATATAAAAAGTTTGGGCTTCAATTTAAGGATTTTTAAGGCCTTTAAAACTTCCACTTCTCTCTACCCTGCTATTGGTTCCCATCACATTTAGCTACTGCCAAATTGGAGCATGATCAGGGCCCATTGTTAGCAAGGAGAAAATAAAATTTTAAAGTAAGTTGCATCTCAACAGGGTAAAGGGGACCGGAAAGATGAATTTTGCATGGGAGAGAAAGCAAGTAGCAGTAAGGCAGAATTGTGTCCATCAAAGGAAAGCTTTGGTCAGGGAGCTAATAGGTCTTGTGAGGCACAGCTTGCCCAGGACTTGGAAAATCAATCTTTCTTTCTGTGATAGCTCACAGAATTTGAAGGCAGCAGTGAGAGAGGTTACCCACAAATGATGGGATTTCTCTACCTTGAAGGGAGACAATGGGCTTGTTTCGTGGGTTCATCACACTGCCACTCCTTCTTCCTCAGGGCAAGGACTCACATTCTGCCCCTGCTCTGTTGAAGGACCCCTCCCACAAGAGAGTCCTCCACCAGTTTCCCAAACATGAGTCCTTCCCAAGGGGCTGCAGTTCTTCATGAACTGCTCCAGCATGGGTCCTTTTCATGGGGTGCAGTCCTTCAGGAACAGTTGCTACAGCATGGATTCCCCACGCAATCACAGGTCCTGTAAGCAAACCTGCCCCAACATGGACTTCTCTCTCCACAGGGTCACAGATTCTGCCAGAAACCTGCTCCAACATGGGTTTCCCACTAGGTCACAGACTACTTTGGCCAACTCATCCACCTGCTACAGTGTGGAGTTCTCCATGAGCTGGAGCTAGGTATCTGCCCTACTGTGGATCTGCATGGGCTAGAGGGGGGCAGGTTGCTCACCATGGTCTTCATCAGGGGCTGCAGGAGGATCTCATCTCCAAAACTTCCTCCCTCTCCTTCTTCACTGACCTTGGTGTGTGCAGAACTTTTTCTCTTCTGTTTTCACTTCTCTCTCCTGTTACAGGTATCTTGTGCAGTTTTTCTGCACTCCTCCTTCTTAACAGTTATCCCAGAGGTGCTACCACCATCACTGATGGACTCGGGCTTGGTCAGCAGTAGGTTCATCTTGGAGCCCACTGGCATTTGCTCTGCTGGATGCAGTGGAAGCTTCTGGCAGCTTCTCACAAGAAGCCACACCTGTAGGCCCTGCTACCAGAATCATCCCAAGCAAGCCCAATACAAGTAAATAAAATAATGTTCTCTTTCAACTATTGTATTTATTTATTTATGTTTTGAAAACATTGTAGGTTTTCTGTATTCATTTTCTTTATTTTTTTAAAGGCTATTTCTCATTAAAAGAATAGGTGGGAAAAATGTCATCAGCTATTTCAAATACATAAAGTTCCACACCTGCATAAATGTCTGGAAGACCTAAGAAATTGCCTGTGGGTGGTTTTATTCTGTGTGTTGGTTGGACTCTCTTAATAAAATAAATTTTCAATAAATATAAAAGTAGATGCAGAACATTATTACTGAACCTGTGCATACAGATGTTACAGCTGAGGCATATTAAATAGGTTATTCCATTTGATGAATGGCTTGTGCATGTACAGGCAGGAATCAGGTGAGTCAATGAAAAACTTCTAAAAGTAGGCAACCTTTTTCATTGTGTGTCACATACTGAAATTTTGTTACAATGGATGAAGTCAAAAAAAGGTATTTCCATCAATTCCTAAATATGCATTATCTTACTCTATGGCACTCCATATTGAAAGCTGTTTCAAAAAGAGACAGTTCACCAAATGTTGTAAGTGGGTACTTCTGACTTTTAAAGCCACTCCTACATAAAAAACCTCTAAAATTTTTTAAACATTTCCTTTATAAATTAGTAAGAACTGAGAACCTCAAAATGTTAAGAGGTTTTTTTCCTTATTTTTATGCAATAACCACTGGTCTTCATATAGACAAAAACCAAGTCAGCAGCATTTGGGGAGTGCAAGAGGACTGCTCTCACCAAGTCTCCCTGCCTCCAGTCTCCTAAGCTTTCTTTCCTCCTCCTCCTTACACTGACTGTGCTTCTGGTTTTCTGGTGTCCACACCAAATTATCTGAAGAATTATTCCCAAGGCACCAGTCTTTTAAATTATATGGGTTTATGAACTGTCCATATAAAAATACAGGTAGTTCCCTCTGGTTTTCCAGTATCACAGGCTGCAGACTTTTCTGTGAAACATTCTGCACCTGACATTTTCATTACATCATGCATGGAACAATTTTAATATTGATCTAATGTTTTATACAAGGAAATAGTGCAATACTGCCTTATAAAAATGACTTTCAAACGCTAAATGTCAGCATTTTTAAGGAACGTGAGAACAGCTGTACCTGGTCAGAGACAAGGTCAGACTAATTTAGCATTCTGTCTCCAAGAGTACCCAATTCCCTAAGTGCTTTGTAAAAGGTGTAAGATGAGGGCAAGCACATAGAGATGCTTGCCTAGGTTACTCTCCCAGCCTCCAGTAATCTGCTACTCAGGAGCTTTTGGCATCAAGCTAAATGAAAAATACCAGGAAAGCAATAACATGTCAAAGTAAGGCACGAGCCTAGTTGCTTTATATATTCACACATATAAATTGAAAACACATAAAAGTCTCTCAGTTTGATCCTAGACCCTTAAAGCAGAAGTTTCTTCAAACCTTTTGTTAGTCTTACTAACAGGTAAACCTCTTACTAACCAGCCCAAGAAAATACCCCTCTTCATCTTCCTCATCACCAATAAAATTAAACACTGCGTGGTGCAGGATAAGTGGTTAAACAGCAAGGAGAAACAATGTAAAATGAAGCTTTACTGGTAATATTCTGGGAATTTAGACTTAAAGCACTTGTGTGTCAGAAAGAACCGGTGGATCTTTCAGATCTTGTACCAAAATTGTTAAAAATTGCTGCTCAAGTTAGGCATCTAGGACTAGCTGCATAAAAGAATTGGTGCATTACAACAGGCATTTGCTATCAGAAGCCTCAATCGTAAGCCTGGGCAATTCTAGACAATTCATGGCAGGGGAGACAACCAGTCAGAAATCAGATTTATAGGAAAAAGAAGGAATTTAAACCCTTATGCTACAAACTGTCATCCTTAAAACCCTCATTCAGCCGCAACCTAAATCTGGATATACATAAAATCTATTCCCGACTTCATTTTTTACCTTAATTTACTCCAGGTCGCTGGAGTAGTTCTGCGTTTGTGTGTTGTGTATTGCCAAGTGTGCCTGGGTTTGATACTCGTGGTTATCCGGGGACTTATGACTAAGCCCCTATAAAATGAAGAAAAAAGGCACCTTCCACTGAGAACTCTTATAAACAGTGAGCTGGGAGGTGGTCTCACAGCACCTCTGGAAACTGTAGCTTCTTATAGATCAGGCTACATGAGGAAAATGCTCACCTGGACAGGACCTCTGATCCAGCCACTGCCCCAAACATGTTTCTCAGATGACAGTATCTGCAGGCAAGAGCCTTTTTCTAAAAATATCGGAAATGCTTCTGTCAGAAAGCAGCTGTGCCTCTTTTCTTGGGCCTATACCCCCACAAACCCTCTATCAGAAACAGTCACTAAAGTATTTCATTCAAATCTCAGTCAGAGATGGTTATTTCTTTTCACCCAAAAACCTGGCAGGATGCCCTTGAGGAGACGTGGCAGATTTCAGTCCTTTGTCCTTTCTTACACTGAGGGGATTTGAATTTATGTATAACATTTCCACTGCAGGGACCCAGATACCAGGCAAAAAGATATTTTGGAAAAAAATTTCCTTCCTTTGAAGTGTTCAGCTTTGTATAAAGCACTTCAATGGCTATTGAAACCCAGTTTGCTACCACCTCTGGCATTAGTTATTTCATGATTTCAAGGATGTCCTTTGGTAGCAGTGGCAGTCTGTGCAGGTTAAAGTCTGTTTATGACAACTGGCCATTCACAGGTAAAGAAGTTGGTTCTCCCTGTGTGGGTCTTTTCCATTCATTTCATATGCTTTTGTTCCTTTGCCTAGCTCTGAAAAGCAAAATCATGCTGAGAAAAGTGTGATTGAGGTTTGTCTTAGTGTTTGGATTGCTTCTTCTATTCCTGCAAGAACGGCTTCAAAAAAAAAGAAAATATTTCCACCACAAGATTTGTGTGAAACAATATCAACAGCAGCCAAGAGATGACTGAGTACAAGCCCAGTTTATTCTTTTACTAATTTGTTCCTTGATATAAGAAAGGGATTGTTTTCCCTATTCCATGGCTTATATTTTCAAGAGATTGAGAAATGCATCTTCTTTCAGTTGTGCAAGGTCTTTTGAAATCCATAGATCGGTAATGCTATGGGAGCACGACATATTAATATGCCACAGTCCAGGGTGATGTGTGTGAATATATTTTAATGTAAAAAGGGAAGCTGGAGGAAAATTAGACAATAAGCTTGAACTGATATGGTAATATTAGTATTAAGTAGTATTGTAAAATAAAGCACTATTTGCATAAAAATATAAACAAAATAGTAGTTATATTGCCATGAAGCACAAATATTTATTGTTATCAGGGAAAATATAAATAGTTCTTGAGGTTGTGAAATAATTGTCTGTTACATTTATAAACACGCTTCCCCAAAAGGCAGTTTTACAAATGTCAACCCCAAAGCCAAATTATGTACATTATTCTAATGTGCCTTTTTGTTCTGTGTTATTTTGTTTCTTTCTTTCTCTTTCCTTTTTTTTTTTTTTAATTTTAATAATTTTCTACCTGGTCACTTTTCTTCCCATTTGTGCCTTGCCATCAGAGCCTTTTCTTTTCCTTCCATCAATCCTTGTAAGAGTGCCTTGCTTCCTTGCATTTCCTTCAGTTTTACCTTCTTGTTCTTCCATGACATGGTTTTCAGGCATGGAAGACTTGGCTCTTCAATTTCTCCTCAAACACTGGAAGAAACTTTAAAACACTGTCTCTAAGCTATGACCATCATACTGCCACATCATAAAAAGCAGGTATGATTTGGAGGTTAAAACACTTAGATGCTTTTGATCTACCAATTCAGGCATGACCCAAGGAATTAGACAGCTTATGTCCACCTGGCCCAACTTCCCTCATTCCCCAGTGGTGATGATTCTCTCTCATTTCTTTTCAGGACTGTTCAGACAGTCCAGAACAAATTTTCAGTGTCTAACTTCCAAGTGCCTGTTTCCTTGAATAGGCTGTTTGTCAGGGAGTGTATTGAGGCTGGACTAGATGACCCTCAAAGGCCTCCTCCAACGCAAACTATTTCATAATTCTGTGATTTTAAGTGAAACACTTTTAACAAGAGTCAATTAGCCTATGTACCGGTTGAACTCAATGTACCACAGTATGTCACGGCCAGCAGAAATTGGCAAGATTATAAATAACAGTTAATCTTTGCTAGCTTTATATACTTGAACTCCAGATTGCAGCAAGTTACTTTTGTCCATCTAACATTTTACACATAGCTAACAGTGGTATTCAATACATATTTTATCTTACCTTTAAGTAATACATACCTAAGGGTATATATTTTTGCTATATATCTTTAAAGATATTTGTTTTTAAATACAACTTGAAGTGATGATGCCAATACTGGTACTGATTTCCCAAAAAGTTATCACAGTCTGGCATTTTTCAGGTCAACAAAAGAGGCAGCATGTGCAATTCAGCATCCTAGTTTGTCACCAAAGGATACAGCAGAAAGCCTCCTCAACTTTCATGTGCACACACATGCACAGAGATGCGCACACTCACATCCAGCTTTATCTGGATTCATTCCATTTACTGGCCTCAAAACTTACCTATATTGCAGTGCCATGCACCACAATAGTCTGTTTATGGGTCCACTCTTTTTTTTTTTTTTAGAGCACTTACATGGAAGGGACAGGCTCTAGATCAAGTCCTTCTTCAACTTAAATTCATCTCCATCTAGTTTAAGAATCCTTAAATTGACTTTGTTTTCTTCTGGTTAAAAAGTAAGGGGAAAACACCACCTGGTATTAATTAGTCACATTGGTTATGAAAATACAGGAAACAGGTTTACCACATTAGACAAGAGAGTCACACAAAGGCAGAGTTGATATTTATGTAGTAAATTGCAGATCCATGTGATAAATTACATTTATCATGCACCTTTGACTCCCTCACCTGTGTTCTGCCTACTAATCTGTCTCTGTCAGGATTCATTCCTGCACTCTTAACCTCTGGGCAGTTCTCAAGTGTCTGCTATTTTTTAGCACCCTACCCCCGCCCCCTCCAAAAAAAAAAAAAAAGACCCACTAGGAAAGTTTTTTTGTTCACCCCAAAAATGCACAAATTTCTCTTCAAATTGCATTGTGATAAGGAGGAAGATGGTGAATACTCAGTTCCAAGGCAAAGAGATATTTGAGGTTCTCCTTATTCTCAAGAATGCAGGAGCATGTTACTATCAAGGGAAAAGAACTGGTAAGCTTTCTCCACCTGAACTAGCAAATGTTTCTAGCTTGGATATGCTGGCATATACTAGACCTCAAGAGTGGAACACAGTGATTTATAGATAAGTTGCTTAAGATCATTTAGAGGTTCAGTACTGTGTCAGTAATCATTCTGAGGCTTATGTAGTTGTCTCATAAGAGCAAGTTAATTTAGCTTTAATATAGAAGGAAGTGCAATAACAGTATCAATTAAAATAATCATAAAACCTCATGAACCATTTCTGAAATACTTTTTATGTTAAATTTGTAACATAGCTTAACTGCATATGTGTTATGAAGTTTTCATTGGAACTCATTTGGGATGATCTCTATGATAAACTCTGGGGATACACCACAACTCATACATACTATACCATACTGAAGTCCAGACTCATGCCACTTGGCTGAAAATGTTGCTTTTATTTAGAGGTGGGGAAAGTGCATCTATTTTCATTAGCTAAGAATCTACCACCAAAATATCCACCTTATTTTTTTTTTACTTTTCTTTTTTTCCTGCTATTTTATTTTCTAAAAATATTCTAATGTGTATATGCTTGAGAAAGAGATGAAAGGGGCACATTAATGAAAGCATTCTGAGTTTTCACTATCTATCTGTTTAAGTGCATACTTCCAAAAGAGACTTTGATGAATGGACTACCAACTGGTTTTATTCTTATATGTTTTATAGTAAAATCACAGTTTAACAGAGTTTGTATACTTTATAAAAATTAATTTGGTGATGAATCTTTAATTTCAGTCTTTTAAAAATGTATACATATTTGCTTACTTATGCACAGACATGGACAGACACACACACTTCTTCACAGCACCCAAATACAAACATCCAGTGTAGAAAAATTTAAATTTAATGACTTAAAATTTACATTGTTACAACCAACAATATACAGTTTTCCAATTGCGAAGATTTTATAACACATATTTTTTGAGGTTTAAATTACCTAGTTCTGTAGACTAGGGTTTAAGTTGTAATAAAAATTAGTTAATCTTAAATTAATTAAAAATCAAATGAAAATTATTCAATGGACAGTTTTAGCAAGTGTAATCACATGACAAAACTATTCCCAAGAAATATTTTACTTCACAGAATGCTCAGTTCACTATGAGAGTTCAGGCATTTGTATTGGCTGGTTAAGTGTATCAAGCTGGTTTATGTTGGGTTTAGACTGCATGATTTATTCTATTTTTTTAGCTAATCATCAGACTACAAAAAGTAAGTGTAAAATTTAGAAATCAGAACAAAATCCAACACCAGATTCAAAAAGATGCTTGATTATTAGGCAATTTTTCTTATCTTGAGTTTTTCACACTAGGCTTTCTCATTTGGTGAATATTTGCAGAAAGCAAATTTAAGCATTATATCAACATACTTGAAGTAAATTTATTTAAAAATCTGAATGAAGATATGTAGTGTTTGCCTAGAGCTAAAAGTAATAGAGTTATGGATACATCATAAATACTATGCAAAGCTTTGAATTCCACTGCTGAGGCACATTATAAAAGGTCATGCTATCAAGCAGTACATAAAACACAACTGTAGGATCATCTCTTATCTAAAAGTTCAGAACAGTGTTAGAAATTACAATTTTAGAAGTGACTCCAACACAAGCATAACCATGCTTTGGAGATTATTTGAGTGTCATCAAATAAAACGCTGAAGCAAAATAATTTTTCTGCATTCCTTAGATATTTATAAAGTTTTCATGCTTCTGATAAAATTCATGTTGCAAAATGTGATATGATCATGTGCACTAAAAGGGGATAACTACATAATTATACACATGCACAGATGTTTTTCTTCAAACCATTCTTAGTTAACAAGAATTTTGTCACATACATATGCTGCACACACATAAACCAATACACTTACGCCCTCAGGAAAGAAGAAAACATTTATTTGTTTTCTTTTTAAGGAGCTTTCACATTCTGGGTTTTTTTACAGGCCATTCTAGTGTTTTCTTTTGAAATACAGCAAATAGGAAAATACTGGGGAAAACAATAATCATCATTTTAAGACTTTTTTGAGGCTTGACCTGTACATAACAATTGAGAGCAAAGGGAAAAATTTCTAGTCTCTCTCAAGTATTATCTGAATACATGGTTATCATTTTATTTTAACCATGGAATGTCAGATTCTTCCACATATGTTGGAGGCACCATCAAAATATATGTTGGTTAAAATTCTCAAGATCAGAGTGACCAGACACACATCCATTAGGGTGTTTTGTGTCAGGAAAGACTTAAAAAACATTGCTGTTTTTTTTCTGAGCCAGGCCCTTTTGCCCTTTGTGGGTAGCAGATCTGCGAGATGGGAAACTGCTAGATTGTTCTCTAACTGAAACAAAGGTTCAATTTAGCTGGTTTTTTTATTGCCCAGACAGACCAAAGTATATCAGTTTTCATGTTTTGTAGGAAATGAAAAAAAATAGAACTAGATTACTTTTTTTTTTATTTTATTTTATTCTGCAGGTCTGGGGTCAACCGTGAACAGCTCTTGGATCAATCTCCCTGCCTTACACTCTCTGTGTATTGGGAGTTTTTCCCCCATGTATGTAAGGTACCTCTTTGCATAGCCTTCTTTCAGGTTGAGGAGGTGGTGTATCAAATTGGCAGGCTTTTGTAGTGCTGGCAAACCACAGCCATAAGGCAGTCAAAAAATCTCCAACTGGTGTGTGCAGTGTTAACATCAGGAGTAATTTGTTTTCAGCATTTTTTGCATTGATAAGAGTCAAGAGAAAAAAAGAGGTATGTTTAGTTGTGTGGAAGATAACAAACATGCAGTGCCACATTCCCTCTGTGTGCTCTTTGTTATCAGCAGGACTAGAGGCATTATGTACTGTACAATGAAAGATAACCATAGAGTGAGAGATAGCTGGCTTTGTAGCTCTATTGATTAAATAGGACAGCAGGCTAATCAGAAAAAATGTTACAGGGATGGGACTTGAGCCACTTGGAAAATGTGAAAGATGAAGGCTACACTTGAAATGTTAATTTTTTAATAAAATTGTAGGGCAGAACACTGTTTCCTTAATTATTTTTTTAATTAAAAAAAAAAAAACAAACAAACAAAACACCTATGCACAGAGAGGTATCACTTCACTACCGATTTGCAAAGGTAATCACACTATATTTATCTGAGACAGTTACAAGACAGGACACAATATAGGTTTGAAGCCTTCTTAAATAGAGTTTTGCTGTGAACCATGAGTGACATGGGGATAACTCATCAAGCAAATGGATAATACCAACTACCTCAAGACTTTGAGAGGGATTTTTGCATCTAGGAATAGTTAAAGACTTCAGAAACCAGTCATATCAAAAAACAAACAAACAAAAAAAACCCTACAAACAACAAAAAAAAACTGAAGCAAAGAAAACAAAAAAACACTCAAACAAAGAAATAAAAAACAACCCTAAAATATCATTAAGGCTTTTGCAGCTTTTTTTAGACTTCTGTTTATTGCTTTGCTCAGCTCCAAGCGTTTAGACTAATATTTTTCACAGCATATATCCGTGTCAAGATGAATTTGCTTGTAGGTAACACATTTATATAATTTGTCTTCCAAGCTCTCGCTCAGTCTGGGGTTAGAAAGGGACAGATCCAGACTGGAATACGACGGATGTGCTAGGTGTATGGCTGCAGCCCATAGCTGCAGAAATTCAGGACAGCTTTGCAGGAGCAGCCTAGAATTATGAGGATACAGAGGTACTGTAAAGTCATTATTTTCCCTCATGACTTTTGGCTTTGAGGTCTGTGCTGTATCTCCTGAAGGCACAACATAGACTCTCACCTGATGTGCTTAGCATTGGAGTAGAGGATTTCACTGAAAAGGCCTCTTCCCATGCTACTAATATCTCTGTTCTAATTTTATAAAAGCACCCATGTTCCTTTGGGGCTTCATTTATAATCCTCTTTGGTGGGGTGTAATCTACTGTATCTCTGATCCATCTCTCCCTGCTAGGAGCTTCTTCTGCTACCTGCTGTCTTGCAACGTAGCAATTTACTGTTGACAATGTTACAACCAGTAGTTGGATATGATGACTCGGTGCAGCAACTTCAGCTCTTTCTTGCCGAGATATGTTGCCTACGATTCATAGGCACGTCTGTCCAGACTTCATATTTGCCCCAGAAATGTTGGGAGGGGAAAGGAGAGGGAAAAGGTCACAGAAGGCACAGCGTTGGTGAATGTGTGAGTCCCAGTTCTCTGGGATGACACGTTTTAGATTCTTATCGGAAGATAAATACTTTGCTTTACCCTTTCTTTATCCATTCCCATACAGAACAATGCCATTTAGAAGCAACTGATAGAGCAATTTATACTACACTTTTGACAAATTGAATTTAATAAACAGTAATAGCTTAATACAGTTTTAACAAATCTGCTCATTCCTCCACAGGTTCACTCCTCCACTCCTGCCTTTGCCAGGTTCCTGGAGCCTACAGCTGCCCCTTAGCAATACTCAGCATTTAGACTTGGAGTTGTCCTTTGTCTTAGAGCAACAAAAATACTCCCAGGCAGATTCTGGGTTTAACCTAACTGGGAAGTGAGTCATGATAAAGTAAAGGTCACACGGATGATCTGCAGCTTGATCCTGCAGCCACTTAAATCAGTGCCTAAACCTTGTTCCTTTAAGACAAAGCAGGAAGCTTTATTATGCAGTTGCAGGTATAATGCAAATGCCTTTTATGTTTCTTTACACAGAAGCAGCACCAGATCTTTGTCCAAAACACCCTTAATTTGTTAGAGCCAGTAATGTTGGGAAGGTTTTAGATGATCACTGGATCTTTCAATAAATTATTTTATTACAAATTAGTTTGGTTTTAATGCATTTTAAAGTGAAACCCAGGGTTTTTTGCTCCAGTCCCTATTTAATTAATTAATATTTTATTTCATTACTATATTAATAATTTAATTTAATTAATAGATTAGCCACTTCATCTTCTTTTTCAGAACTCTTTGATTTTTAAGTAACACAACTATATATTAAAGAAGACAGTTATACATGTTGAGAGTAACACAACTATATATTAAAGAAGACAGTTATACATGTTGAGGTATATTGAGTAATACAGTAATACCTGTATTTAAATTATTGGGTGTTCAAATAGATTTGATTCCACAAGTATAAACCCCATGACATGTGATTCCAGTATGCCTTACTCAGTCCTGCTGACCAGTCGGTGCCCACTGAATCTGTTCCCCATGAACACAGGGGGTGTGGTGAAAGAAACTTCATTTGTAGTAAGTACTCAAAGCTGCTAATCATTTTAGTCTAAGTGAATACCTGCCGCAAGAAACATCTTTACTCGAAGAGTCGGCAGTTTTCTTTACCACGTGCCCAGGTATTGCTTTTCTTATTATGCATAACATCAGAATATCCTAAGGATGACAGACAGCATTATGCAGAACTTTTATCAGTTGACCCAAATTAATACCCCATGTTTCGCTAGGTACATGTGTGTTCACAGCTATTCAAAGCCCTTCCAGAGTGTAAGATTAATACAACAGTATTACAAAAAAGTCTTCTGTGCAGTTAATTTCAGATTACTCCCTTTACATCCCTATTCTAAAGTCCTGAACACTTGATTCAGGCATGGGTATTTTCACTCATGGATCTACAAGATTTTGCACCTGTCACTGAGACCTGAAGTCCCACTATCAGCCAGAAAGCAAGTGACCAACCTGAAATCAATTGGCCCATGCCCAAATTTAATTAAACTTCTCCCTGCAACTCTAAAGGAAACTGATTTCCCTCATTATTGCTTATGTGGATAATATGTGAAATTAATTCTCATTCACTAAGTTATCACTGCATTGAGCAGACAAATACAGATATAATGTTATTAAAAATAATGAAATAGGTTCATAAGCAGTTAACGTTAATGTTTTGTGTCATTGCAATCTTGTGTGCAGTTTAGGACAGAATTACTCAGCTTTGCAGCTACAAGATGCAGAAGGTCAACAGCTCAAGGGTTTGTAAAGGTTTTGGCATAAAGCACTAGTTACACATGGCTTTCTGTAAATGAAAAAGGGAGGTAAAAAAATGGATTCACCTTGCTTTCCCTTTCACAGAACAGCAGAGGGAGGGATAGAAGCAGAGAGGGAAATAGGGCTTCCTCTCTGCTGGAGATGAGAGACAGACTCCTGAAGTAGCCCTGCAGGCCAAGAATACTGACATTGCCTTTTCTAGTAAAAAGTCACAGGTTTTCACTGAGATTGAAAAGCCTGAAGAGCAAGGTTTGTCAATAGTGATTTGTCTGAACCTTTCTTTAACAACCACCAACTCTGTTTTAACAAAGCATGTGTTAGCTGTAAGAGTAGTTTGTCTAGTAACCAGTAGTAACAAGTATTATCAAGTAGCTATGCTGTGGTGAATTAGACATTTATGACTCTAATATAGCAATGTACTGGAGAGAAGAAGCATGGTACAATAGGAGGCATCTTGAGAAGTGGGGACACAGGATGTGATATAGAGGAGTAGGCAAAGGATGGTAAGAGATGAGAAACTGGCTAGTACTGGAGACCCTAAAAGAGTAAACAGCTCACACCAGACGGCAAAATGAATTTTAGGAGTATCAAAGAATAGGAATTTAACATCCATAGAATGCACCATAAATTCAGATGCAATATCCACCTGTAGATCAAGAAAAAGCAAGATATAACAGCCCATTATAAAACAGGGTCTAGCTAAGCAAAAAGAAAGGAAGAAAGAAAGGAAGGAAAGGAAGAAAATGAAGGAAGAACTTAGTAGCATACGATTGAATGGAAAAAAAAATGGCTCAAAGCTGTCCTGTTACTCATCATCTCTATTTAATGTATTAGTTACTGTCGTGTTCAGCACCCCTGGGCTGAAATAGTCGGGTCCAGGTGGATTTCCGGAGCAAAGCCAATCAAATGTTTTGGTAACGCCTCTGCTAATGACATATTTAAGAAAATGGAAAAGAAGGAGGATTGCACAGAAGAAATTAAGGAGCCATGTAGGAGGAGATGGCAGGCCTTCCCAGGTGGGGGGCTAGGCCCCTCTCCCCCGGCCCTGGGCTGGGGTTCGATGTAGCACTAAAGCCCCCCCAGTCAAAACATGTAACAGAGTGGAGAAGAAACTCCAGAGAGAAACTGCTCACCTGAAACCTGCTGCAGAAAAAATTCCAGCCTGACAGAGAGCAGAGGAGAACATGAGATAAGAGACTACTCCAAGGTCAGTGTAACAGGAGAGGAGAGCAGAAGTGCGGGGGAGCCCCCCTCTCTCCCTCCAGCACGGGAAAGACTGAAAGTTGAAAACCCCTGCTGCCTGTAGAAGATTACTGATAAACAAGAGATCCTCGGTTCAACTCCCAGTGGTACCTCCACAGTGCAGAGACCTCCCTGCAGCTCATGAAGGAGCCTGGGCTGGAGCAGATGAGTGCATATGGAGGCTGTGACCCTCGTGAGAGGCCTGAGATGAAGCAGAGTCCTGCTAGAGACCTGTGGCCAATGGAGAGAAAAACCTACTCTGGAGCAACATGTCCCTTGTAGTCCCAGTGAGGGATCCACGCTGGGGCAGCTCATTTGTGACCCTAAAGGACAGTAGAGTTATGGAAGAGCTGTTGTCCTGGGTAAACCCACAAGGAGAGGTCTATTTAAGACTGTCTTGTGGGAANGAGAGAGAGAGAGAGAGAGAGAGAGAGAGAGAGAGAGAGAGAGAGAGAGAAATCTGCAGATACAACACACTGAAGCTGTAGTCCTAAAGATAATAGAAGAGAAACTTTCCAGTGTGGCAGAATTGCTTCAAAAAGAAGAGACTGATACAGGGGGGAGAGATGTTTTTGTAAATACTTAACATTTTCTTCATAAGATAAGCAAGGTTAATTAAAATTACTGTATATATATTATTCTTTAGTCTTTCTCTTTCTAGTATGAAATCTTAATATTTTTCTCCCACATCAAGTCTCTCTTTTGTCTGTATAAAACCTCTCTCAACTTGTAGCAATTGTGTGAGGGGGGAGTTTTGAAATAAATTGGTCCTGAGTAAAACCACGACAGTTACTTTATTTACCTCAGGTAAAGAAAGAAAAAGCCTGCAAATTCCAATGCAGATTATTTTCATGAGATAAACTCGAAGGACAGCATTTCAAAGAAAGCAACAATTCTGCTGGGATGTGAACAAGATTCTTTTAATCTCACAGGATGAGTTTTTCTCTGATGCCAATAACGTGATAGTCCTTTTTCCTGTCCATACAATTATGTGGTCAGCTGGCATACCGTGCTAATACTCTCAGGCTTCTGTTGTGTACAATTGGCAGATAAATAAATTTATCTGCAAAGACCCTTGTGTGGTGACAGCAAGAGAACTCAACAGTCAAACTTAGAAGCCTAAAAGATCAGCAAATAAATTCATACTCAGTTCCTCAGCCCTCTTACTTTGATATTTTAACCTGAAGAGTCAAAGGTCATTATAACAGCCTAGACAAAGGAGCCTAGGAGGTGTGAATCCACTTTGATCACCTTGATAAAGAGGGAAAAAAGTCTTGACTGCTGATCAGCTGGAGACATTATAGGCATGATCAGATGCCTTTTGTATATCTGACTGTGAAAGCTGCATTTCTTGGTCTGCAGACCATCTTGGACAATTCAAAACAGATGTTCCCAGTTACAACAAAACTAATACAAAACAGATTTCCTCCCCCTGTGAAAGGGATATCTGCTGTTTCCCTTTCTATCTTGTCTTACTGTTGCTGTAAGCTGTTTATGGAAGTACTCATTTCTGCTTTAGGTGCCTAACTTAGGTTAATAGAAAAGGGTAAATAATTCCAGGATATAATCCATAGTATAAATAATAGTATTTAAAAATCACAGTGTTTCCTTCTGATTTATAAAGCTGTATCCCAGTGCTGAGATGTAAAATTCTTTTCTATATATCAGAAGCAGGCTGCAAGTATGGTTTTTAGTTCTGGAATGTGGAGCATGGCAGCTACCTTCTACTTCTTAAATTACTAAACTAAGAAAAATAAGATGAATACTAAACCCATAACAAGATAGATATGTTCATGACTGGACAGACAGAATGAGCTGAGCAATGACTTGGGGAAGTTAATCAGGACAAAACTACAGCAGGTATTTATATACTACCTGCCTAAATTTCCCCTGATGTTTCAATTAAATTTTATCTTCAACTTCCTCCTGTTAAAACAATACGGTGTAGTATTGCCATCCGAGAAAGAGTTGTTATAGAGGAATATAGAGGAAATAGAGGAAACTCTATTTCACAGCAAGTCCAGCAATCTTTGTAGAGTCTCTGAGAAGTTCTTAGTATCCTTCTGGGTACATGTCTCTATAAAAATGCCAAGTATATATATATATATATACACATATATATACACAGACACACACACACACATATATATATATATAGTATGCAATGTTGCCGCTCTGCTATTCATAAAAAGGAAAAAGAAAGTAGGTCAGTATGTGAAGAATACAGGACACCAGGAATGTTCCCAAATGCAGCTTCTGCTTAACCCAAGTGAAGCCACACTGAGTATTCCAACTGTGGTGCTCCTTTTTGTCTTTAAGGATGTCAGACAGCATCAACTAAGAGATACAGAGCACCAAAACTTTGATTTTGATTCATGTACCGAATGCAAATGTAAACAGATTTCCCAATGATCTTACTGACTCTAAGATATTAGAATTGTTCTAGAGAATATCCGTGGTAATATGAATATGGACATCTCTTCTTCCTGTAGGCACTAAGCACATCCATATACTATAATGCATATAAGGCTTCTAATGGATTGTTGGGTTTATTTGCTTTGATTTTTTTTCAAACTGGCTATAATAGTAATAATGACCTCAGTGCTGGGCGTATCCTGAGGACTAATGACCAACTGGGATTAATGATCTGAAGTGTAGCCACAGGCTACCAGCTCATCCCAGCCAGCCACTAATCCTGTGGAACTACCAATGCCTTTACTGTTATTGCTTAATTTAGTCTCCCTAATTTTAGTGTAGCTCTAAAAACCCTGCTGCAGCCACTAAGCACCTCTGTATTTTATTAGCCCTGCATTTCTACTGCTGAGCATGGGTTGTTTTCCTAGCTGCTGATCAACTCTAAACACTGAATAGACTTTATTAAAAGTTGGTTATCAAGCTGCTGAGCATCTCCAGACATCTAAATATTTTATGTGTGTTTGCTTTGAGTGGCCCTGAGCAATTAATACATTGTTTCATTAGGAGGGTTTTTTACTAACAGCTGACTCTAAACACTTAGTGTATTTCACAAGAAGTTTGTATTCCAGCCATTGAGCAGCTTTAAACACTAAATTGGTATCATACATTTAAAAAAGAAATCACTCAGTGTATATATTTCTCACAAGTAATTTCCTGTCTTTACCCTTCTAAACATTATTATTTTATTTTACAGGAGTCTTTTTCAGCTGATGCATTCTTATTTAGCTTGCTGGACCTCCAGTGCTTTTCATTCAAAAGCTTGAGCTTCACTTGACTTGGCTTTGCTTCTTTTCCATCATGTAATACAAAGAAAAGAAAAGAGGACCCATAGGAAGCAACACAAACCCCAGATTCCTTTCGGCAGCAAATTAAGGGATTAGAAAATATTTATGTTGTTCTGACCAAGACAATAATTCAGACTTTAGACTCAAAAATGATCTGTGGTGTACCCCTGCATATACAACCACCAGCAGCATGACAATCAAAATGACAGTGATTCAGTAGGTGCTCTTAATCATAGTTACAGGTCTCCAGCCGAGTGCTGTCAACACTGAGATTGGCCAACATCTGCTCCTCAGGCATTTCAGCAGACAGATCTTCACGCTGCTCTATCAGGTTTGTGTGCCACAGTTTTGGTAGTAGGGGGCTGCAGGGGTGGCTTCAGTGAGCAGCCGATAGAAGGTTCACCCACATCCAAAAGAACCAATGCCAGCTGGCTTCAAGATGGACTTGCTGCTAGCCAAGGTTGAGCCCATCAACAACGGTGGTAGCATCTCTGGGATAACAGCAATAAAAAGGGAGGAGTTATCGCACAGCAGTCAGAGAAGAGAATGATATGTGAGAGGAATAACTCTGCAGACACCAAGGAAAGTGGAGAAAGCAGGGGAGGTGTTCCAGGTGCTGGAGCTGAGATTCCCCTGCAACCCCTGACGACGTCTGTGGTGATAAGGCTTTCCCCTTGCAGCCCATGAAGATCCACAGTGGGGCGGATATCCGCCTGCAGCCTGTGGAGGACCCCACACTGTAGTAGGTGGATGGCCAAAGGAGGCTGTGACTGTCTGCAAAGCCTGGAGCAGACTCCTGTCAGGACCTGCAGAACCATGGGAAGAGGAGCCCACGCTGGCGCAAGTTTGTTGACAGGACTTATGATCCCAGTGGGGACCCATGATGGAGCAGCCTGTACCTGAACCTTGTGGGAAGTTCTCACATGGGAGAAGTTGAAAGAGGACTGTCTGCTGTGGGAGGGACCTCACACCGGAGCAGGGGAAAGTGTGAGGAAACCTTTCCCCTTCGGATGAGGGAATGGCAGAGACAAAGTCTGATCAACTGACTGTAACTCCCATTCCCCGCTTCCCCCCATCCCCGTTTTGTTGAGGGGGAGGAGGTAGAGCAATCAGGAGCGAAGCTGAGCCTGGGGAGAAGGGGAGGGTGGGGGAAGGTGTTTTTAAAATTTGGGTTTATTCCTCATTACACTACTCTGATTTAAATGGTAATAAATTAAATTAATTTTACCCAAGTCACGTCTGTTTTACCCATTACAGTAATTGCTGGGTGATCTCTCCCTGGCCTTATCTCAACCCACGAGCCTTTCATTGTTTTTTCTTTCCTGTGTCCAGACGAGGAAAGAAGTGATAGAGAAGCATTCGTAGGCATCTTTTCAGGAAAAAGTTACCAAGGAAAATCCTATGAAATACAGATTTCTATCTTTCTAAAATAACTTGAAAAACTTGTCCTAAGACAATGTAGGCATGGATTCAGAAGACTGGAGCATTGATATAACAAAATAAGCACCTCTTCTGCAATTATTATCTCATAAGCAATATTTTTACAACTCAGCCTGATTGCATATGCCATCTGTCTTCTAACACAGCATGGAAACTCTCTAACCATATCAGTTGGATTAACTGAATTCAAAATAAAGGTTATACTAGTACCTTAGAAATTGCTGGTCCAAGTTGATGGTCATGGTGTAGAAGTGTATCCAGTACAAATTTAGACACACTTTGCCAGGATGGACCAGGTGGCTTTTGATTTGTTTAAGTCTCCCCAGGGATTGCTGACATTCAGCAATTCTGTGTTGGTTCTGCAGTAAGAGTGGCAAAGCAATTTTTACATTCAAATGGCATCCATGAACTATACTTCAAAACCTGGCAATAAGATATTGCCTTATAATATTTGGATTGCTAGTTATACACCGACTTCAGCTGCAATATCTTTCTTTGGGCTGATATACCTAGGCATGAGTTAAGGAATGAGATAGTATATGAGGAATAAGTGGAGATTATGGTATATGAGTGGAGATTATTACTTAGGTAACTCCAGTGCTTTCAGTGCTGTATGTAAAAAAAATTTACTTTGCATTCTCTAGTTTGGCATACTTGTAACTCAGGCTGATATAATCTGTGTATCTCAGTTTGTATATGTGTATGGGGGCATGCATACAAGAACAAGAATTAATATTCACTTACCTCCAATCACTATTACTTTCCTGAAATTCTGTCAAAATTACCTTGTTCCCAGGAATTAGGTCTGGGACCACAGACATTACCTTTGGACCGACTCTATTTTGGGCTGTTCCTCATGGGAGGTTTGTGTCTGGTTCTTTTCCTTCCAGGCACTGAAAACCCATATATTTAAAAACTTGATCATTATTTTTCTTTGGCATGCATATTTTATTTTGCATACACATGTGGTTTTCATGCAGTTAATATTTTAGGTATAGAAAGCCTAAAATAAACACAACAAAAAGCAAAATCCAAGTTAAGACCTTTAAAAATAAAAGATATAAAGGAAAGATAAACTGACCCTCAATTCTGTAAATACAGAAGCATAAGTGTGTTGACTTTGGGTTGGGTTCAGTTCAGAGAGGATGAATGCAATATTTATTTCAGCATGAACTGCAAGCACTGGAGTTACTGCCAGTTATGAGTGAAGTCAGTCCTATGATAATCAAAATCATAATGGAAGAATATCCTATCATAAAAGCAATACATTAGTCTTCTATTAAAAAGAGAAGTATGTTATTCTTGTATTGAAAAGGAAATCTGCCTCTTTTATCTTACTATGGTTAATGCTTATAATTTTTATATGTTTCACTCTTCCAATGTTATAATTCTTGGATGTTTACAACAAAGACAGATCTGTTGTAACAAAATAATGAAAAAAAGAATGTATGGTCTTACATTCAAAAAGAGCATTGCACTAAGTTATTTTTTCAGCAATATCTGATAAACTATCTTTTACTAATACAGTCTTATATGTTGGTTTTTAGCAGAGGTTTCTATATATAGTTCTGAAGTAGGTTAAAAGTCCCTTTGGATGTCTGTATCCTAACAAATCAACAATAAAATTCCCACTGTGTTTCAATTTCTAGGGAAAGCTATGCATTTTACAAGTTCCATGTGTCTGATGGCATTATGTGTACTTAAGAGTATGACAGTTGCACTGATAAAATATATAAATAGTTCAGATTTGCCTGTCTCTGCTAGTAATTAAATTTCATAGGATTGTACTGAATAAAGAACATATACCTTATTTGGCACAACCCAGACAATCAAGGGGCCTTATCTCATAAAAAAAAAAGTTTTGAAAGCAGCTTAAAAGCAGTCCCAGGCTAAAAACCATTCACTATCTGTACATTGACATCTCTGTATGATGTCTTTATTTGCAATATTTATTATTTAATAAAGGTGGCGGGGGGAGGATTGTGAGGTTTTAAGGACTAGCTCATCATCAGAAAGCTCAGATTTGAGTTCCGTTTTCTATCTGGATATAAATACAGCAAAGATTTGCCCCCTGATCTTCAACAAGTTGCTGTAGTGCAAACAGTTCTGTTGTATCTAATTTACCTGTCCCACAAGGATATGAAATAGAATGTTTGTGAATATCACCTGAAGTTAAAGATTTCAAACAACGTTTCATTTCCCTATAAGATTGTTCTTTCTACAAAGAGATGTTTAACAGACAAGATCTCAGTCTTTTCACTTTCTCCCTTTATCACTATATTTCTCAAAGCTTTCGTCAGTCTTGCATTTTTTTCTTTTCCATTGTGTTTTATAGTTCTCATTTACTTTAGTTTTTTTCTCTTGCTATCTTAAAATTTTTCCATCTAAAAAATCAAATTACACAGTTTTTCCTTCTTAAGACTTTCTAAGATAGCAGTGGTCTCACTCAGCCATTTGTTTCTTAAAATCCTAGATGAACCTTTTGCAAATATATTGCTTCAGGAACACATTTTCCTGTTGGGTTCTGCATAGGCTGCTCTTTGTTCAAATTGGACACACAAAAGTCTTGTCTTAGATAACAAATGGAGATTACTCCAGTACTGTCTTCATGTTTTCCCAATACTAAATAGAACAGTATTACTCCAGGGTGTATTGTGACTGTTGACATCTGTGTTGGAAATATCCCAGACTAGAAGACAATTGGAAAGAAGACAACCTTGCAACCAGAAGCAGCACAAGCTCACACAGAAGACACAAGTGATCTCATGTTTTGCAGGGTGGTGCCAACTCCTAGTTTCAGCTGTGTTTTTTGCAGTACTCAATGTCATGAGTCAGTACAAAATCAGTTGAGTAGAGATATTCTCTTAGAACTACTCCTCTTAGAGAGAAGAAAATGTTTGATGGCTTTGTAATACCTCTCTGTCACGTGCATCCCAGGGTATTGAAGGTACTCTAAAGACACTGAGGCACCCCCTGTGCTCTAGTTAACCTTGGTGTACTAGAGGTGATTGACTGTTTTTATGCCCTGTACTTCACAGTTGTTGCCACGGTTAGGTACAATCTTTTTTCACTCTTTCCATAGTTCAAGCAAGGCTTGGGAAATACTGGGGTGAAAATTCAGACTTCTTAATGTAAAATGTTTCCCAGGAAACCATGACTCCTTTTCATCTCCTTATCTGGAAAATTCTTTAGTCATTCAGAGTACCAGTGTGGCATGTAGTGACTACTGTGCAGCCTAAAATTCCCAGTTTTGTCAAGGAGGGTGTTACACTTGAGAAGAAGTACCTTGGAAATGGAAGCAGTAATGAGGCAAAATGTGCAGAGTCAGTGTGTGGCTTTGAAAACTGTTAAAGCACCATTATTAGTTTCTGAGCCCAGGAAACTCTCATAAACGTGCAAGCAATCAAGAGTACAACCTGGTAAACTCTTGGGTTTTTAGCAACTCTGCTGTTTGCAATTTGACCATCATTGGTCAAATTAAAATCCACCCTACCACAGTAAAAATTACTGATCTAAATTCAGAAGTGAAGAAAGCCACCAAGTTTTCTTCCTCTGTGGAAGCAGTGGGTGAGCATTGCACTCCTTTTAATTCAATGACACTAAGGTCACCAATTCATGTACAAAATAGAAAGACTGTCTGATGGTTTTATTTGAGCTTGCCTGACAGACCACTTAGGCTAGGTCTCTTAAACTAGGAATCATACATAGATTACCCTTCCCTACCAATCCCAAGGTTTTCAACCATGTTGCAAGATGAACTTAGTACATTTGTAAACAGTTCCCTCCTCATTTTTATTACATAATTTTAATTAATAAGTTAAATGTCAGAGCACTGCCTCAATAGTTATCATCAAATTCTTTAAAATTGAAGAACAATTATTTTTCCCTGCTGAAATGTTCTTATGATAAAAACAAGCAAGTTTAGAATCCATGGATTTTTTTCCCCAGAAATTACTTAGACTGTGATAAGCTCTGTGATTTCCAATACTTTGCAGTTTCCCCACAACTTGTTCTTCTTTTCCACATCTCTGTTTAACAAGTTCTCTCTCTCTCTGGGGATTTAGAAGCATCCCTTATAACAGACTTTATAAAAATTTCCATGAGGATCACAGGCTAGAGAAGGAATTCGGAGAAAGTGTCAGGAATATGGTTGGCATATGGAGGACTAGAATTTTTATCCCTACTCTTTAAAACAGTTTTTCTAATTTAAATCCAGCTTATTTTTATGGACATGAGTTCTAGCTGGTAATTAACCATCATTCAGTCCATGGTAAACACAAAATAACAAGGTGTAGGGTAATGTAATGTAGTATCAAAATGTGTAAGATATTAATAATGTTTTATGGAACTCCTTCTCATAACCCCTGTCCCAAGCCGCTGGAGAAACCACACTAAAGTAGCATTTTGACATCAAGAGTTAACAGCTGGCCTTTTCTTAGAGACACTTTTAGGCTGGTTGTTCTATGACTGATTTTTCTTTCTCCTCTGTCCCATTCCTTTGTGAGATGAAGGAGAAAGCTGTTTTTAATATTTAAAAATCCAGATTTATTTTTTAATTTATTTTTTTTTTAGGAAAGTAAAGGATTGACCAATGAGCACAGCAGCTCATTTACTTCAGCCCTCCCCCTGTTGATGCACCTCTTGCTTCCTGCCAGAGACTATGGTGCACAGGGCAACACTTCTAACCAAGACCCCAAATTTCTACACTCTGATCGTGCCATATACCAGGTTTTTGCAGAATAGAAAATGACTATAATTTGAGATGGGGCTCTAAGTATCACATCTGGTTTGACTTGCATCTGGAAGGAACAACAGTTCAGCAAAAATAAAAGAATTAAAGCTCCTATGATATAATTAAGCACATCTGTGAGAAGAGATGTATTGAATAGTGTCAATAATATTGGGCTAGGAGGACTCTCAGGAAATGAGGCAACTAGTCAAGACAGTCTTGAATTTTGAAGAAGAAAAATCTGTATGTACAGAACAAAGATTTCTTATATACACTTTAATTGAATCACAGAAGTGAATGTATGTGCCAAAAAAAATGAGAAACTCAGCCTCTGAAGAGTCAATGTAAAGATGTACAAACAGTAGCCATCAAAGCAAAACAAAATTCTGCACAAATTGAATACAAAAAGTATGAAACAAAAAAATTATGTAAGAAAATGTTGTGCTTATCTGGCATGCAAATTTCTGCATGAGAAGCTTGCATGAGATCCCTTGGAATGTTATTGAGTGACAGTTAATATAAAAGTGCCAACCTTACCTTTCCTATAATCATCTTAAGCTTTCTTGTCCTAGGTAATACATTGAGATTCTGCTACAAAGTCAAAACCAGAGGTGTCAAAATTCTGTTATGATGATAGGCCAAGGATACAGGAGGAAATATTAGAATGCATTTACAGATGTTGCTTCTCTTAAAACTGACAAATGAAGTTTCAGATACTGAACATGAAAATAATTGAAGGTAAACCTCCTATGAAGAGGTACTAAAAGGTTATAGTCTTCACATCATCACAAACATATTCTGGCAGAAATTCTTTCAAAATGTATGTGAGAGAGCAGCTGAACAAAATGAAACAAACAAGAATGAGCAAATGTGCAAAAGGTTTTTACCATTGTAATCCCTTGATATTAAGAATTAAAGGTCCTTCTATGCAGTTTTCTGGAGAACAATATGTTTATTCTTTCTGTCCCTCTGTATCAAATGGAAACTTTTTAATCCTGTCTGAAGCTTTTAACATTTAGGTTTATGTAACCAATCCAAAATAGCTGACTGAATCACACTTTGTACTGTATTTTTTTCATTATGCTTTACCAACACCTCTTTAATAGAATCCCATGAACATTTTTTGTTTGTTTTATTTTAAATAGCAGGATCCTGTATTAAGTACATCTGCACATTGGCAGAATGACCCAACACAGAGTATCCAGGGAAGTCTGCAAAGCCTACAGTCATAGGGTGGTAACCAGTTATGTTTGTATTTGTAGCTTCTCTTTGGTCTGTAATTGGACTCACATTTGGCTCTTGCTCTTTCTCATGAGAATTTAGACATCACAGTTTGATTTGTTCACTGAGTAAAAGAAGGCAGAGTATGGCTGGGAATGATGTTGCAGCAGCATTGACTAGGATCTCTCAATGCTTTAATGTGATGCCCAGAAGAACTTGCTTCTGGGAACATCAGGCAGAGAAATAAAAAACATGAGTGATTAAAGCACATTTCCTCTTTGGAAAGTTATTGTATAAACATGGAAATGCTTTATCCAACAGATGTGTAAACTTTGTGTCTTTTGAGTCATCATATCTGCTTATCTGAAGAGTATGATTTATTGTATTTTATTCCCATGAAACGTCGCAATCTGGAGTATATATACAAAGTTAGAAATGTTAATGCTGACTTGCATATGATTAAAATTATTTTTAACTGAGGAATAACTCTGAAATATTCAGTACATACACACACTATATCCTAAGCATTTAAGCAGTCCCAGGGAAATCGTATAAGTATATATTAAGCAGTGACTAAGGAAACATTCGAGTTTTGTAAAAGGGGTTACTGGTCTCTGTTGAAGTAGACAAAGTGATAGCTTTGGAATGCAGAACTTTTATTTTTAATAATGTTAGGATTTAAAATAACAGTCTAACATGAGAAACATTTATACTGAAATTAGAAAAAGAGACTTCTTGAGAAAACAAAATTAATAAATCTGAATAGAAAGAAATAGTAAGATGATAAGTATGAAAATGTGCAATACCATTTTTCAGACTACAGGCACATTTGGAGGTGACTAGATTTCCATCAAGACTATTTTTCTGTTCACTAACATCAGCATTTTTGACCTTCGCACTATTACCTATATTGATGGACCGAGTATTTTACATCCTCCTCACAAAGTACCAAAATTGGAAATGGAGGAGATTGAAAACGGCTAACACACCAAATTGAAAATATTGAATAGGTCAAAGTGATAGACTTTGCTACAATCCTTTCTGGAATATATACAGAGGCAGTGCAGTCTGTGTCTTATTTTCATGCTAATCATTGTAAAAATTCTGCAAAATGTCAGTCTATGAACACATTCCCACAGCAAAATCATTTTTTCAAGAAAGCAATGAAGTAAAAATGCAATCCATATTACAGAATTTACAGTACACTTACAATTGAGTAATTTTTTAGTCTATCTATACACAAAAATGACAGGAATGAGCTATATTAACTAAAATAGAACAAAATTTTCCTGTGCAATACCTTCCAAAGAACTGTCAAAGTCTTCGGACAGAAGCCTCTTATTGGGAATACTGAACCCTTGGCTACTCATCCTAATTAAAATGTAATTAGGTAAGTGTAATTAGGTAATGATACCACTCAAAACACTTAGCCTGTTTTCCACAATTGAATCCACAGTTGAGCTCACTATGGCATAAAATTCCGCAGATCTCCTGACACTAATTGCCTCTTCACCCCAATTTAATCTGACATATAGGTAGAAGCCTAGAGCCACAAGGAATGTTTATGGTAAGAACTATGAAAGAGATTTGGGAAGCAGATTCATGACCAGTGTGGTAGATATACAACAAAAGCAATGTAAATACTGGCTGCTACAAGTAATATCTACTTCATAGAAACAAATCTGGTAATTTCAAGGAGAGACCATTTAGCCTTTGAGTCTTCCTCTCACGTAGTTTTAGCCATCTGAAAGACAGATACATGTTTTAAGGTAGTCTTTTTCACTGCCCCTGTAGTCAACAAAAAGAGGGAAGAGATTAAACAACCATTCATCTCACACCACAATAAAATTTAAAACAAACGGAAGGAACTGTTTTCTGTGATTGCTTTTTCTTCAGCCTGGATACCAAGAAGAGTTGGTGAAATGAATTTTGACTAGATGCTGAGCTTCTAAGATCAGTATAGTGAGATGAAAACTGCCTCTGATGCAGAAAATGTTTCCGCCTACTACCTAACCATCAGCTTCTCATGTCTAAGGCAATAATTAGAAAATTCTAGACAACCTCAATCGAACATCACGTGATATCTGTCATCTTATTAGAGCTTCATATTCCTTGAAGAGACCCTAAAAGTCCCATTCCACCACTGCAGAACTACTCCACCCTTCACAGGCCAGTCACATTACTGTCTTACCTTAGGTGCAGTGTGATATACCTGTAGCAAACCAAAGGGCTACATGAGCGCATGGGGGTGTGTGTGGGGTGGGGAGTGGGGGTGTGGGGGTGTGTCTGTGCATGCACACACACACATCCATGTCTGCTTGCAAACATCAGCAGAAAAAAGTGTTCAAGCCCCCTGGGTTGGCCCAAGCCCACAATATACCAGGTAAGCAGCTCCAGCTAACACTGGTACCAACCACAATCTGATGCCGACAGAAAGAACTGCCATCAGCTCCAAAAATTCCTTCAGAGCAACCTGATGCCTTTCCTGTTTTCTTAGTATGTACAACTGTGAATGTTATGAAGGCCTAAAGAATAGCACCCTAATGATAAACAGCCATTTCAAGCTTAATATATGCAAAAGTAAGGTGCTAGTGCCATTCCGACAGGCTACAAAAATCTGCTTGCACAAATGAACTCATCTCCCAGCCAGAACAAATGAAGTCTCTTTTATATTGTGTCACCAAGCTTCTCTGAAGCCTTCAGAGCCTGCTGAATTTATTACTAGTTACCAGTTATTAATGTGTGGTTGGCAATGCAGGATCATGGTTTCCTTTTCCTGACTGCAAGTTCTTTTTCATCTCATCTTCATCATCTCACACACTTCAGCTTGCTTCTGTGGACCATTCAGAGGTTTGGCTCTTATTACCGACATTTAAAAGGGATCATCACCCGCCTACCACAATTGCATCATGATCGACAGTGATAAACTGATTTCTAAGGGAAAATGCATATTAAAAAACAAAACAAAACAAAACAAACAGGACAATCCATACTTGTCTCAGAAAAAGCATCTTGCTGTGTTGTAACATTTCAGTCAATTACAAAATGACCTATTAGAGGAGAACAGGCAAACGCAAACCTGGTTTTGCTTGTGTTTCTGTTTTCATATGAATAATGCACAAAGGTCAAGAGCTACAACTGAAAATGGTTGGGTATTAAGAAAAGATATGGTTTCATGATAACTTCTGAAGAATCAAACAATAAATACGTGTATCTTTGTACTTTTTGCCTTCTCCAGGAAGTTGAACAATATATTCACCTTAGCTGACCTTAGTTTTTATCATTCCTTGAGAATACAATCATATGAAAAATGCAGTTTTTAGCAAGCATGCTGCTCACTAATTAAATTTAGAAATCATTAGAAATACTTGACATTAAAAGATTTAAATTCAGTTTTTGAATCCTAATGAGAACATTTTTTAATCAGTATTGTGTGTACTTCTCTTGAGGATCTACTGAGGATAGAGAGCATTAAAAAAATAATTGGCTTTAAACCCAGGTAGATTAATTTTTTGTCATGATTTACACTGTCTGTTTTGTATTCATCTCTAAAGTTGTTTTCCCTCTCTGAATCACGTATTGATGATTCAAATGTAAGCTTCTAACTGTTATAATAATGAGAGCAATTTAAGTAAATCACCACGTTAATGTCTTTATTTTTAAATAACCACTTTATCTCATGCCTCAACACTATTTCAGTTAAAATGGCAATATTTTCATGAAAAACAATATCCTAAAGCATATTCTGAAAGAACAGACAAACATGTTCTTCTATGGTCAATGGAAAAGTGGATAAAAATTATGAAAGTCTTTTACACTTTGTAGTATGGTATTTTAATGTTTTCTCTGAAGGCAAGTATTTATGTTTTTAAATATCTCAGAAAATCATCACCAAACAAATTTTAAATTGCCATCAATTTAGCCTTCATTTAAGAAGTAAATTAAAAAAGAAAAAATTATACAAAATCTTTTGTTAGTTTCAAAAAAAATATATGTCAATTTTCCATCAGTCATACCTAAGAGTCTCTTAGGTCTCCCTCTTTGAAAAAAACACATTAAAGAGGGTCAGAGGTTTCAATAATAAATTGGTTGGCAAGCATTATCAGTGGCGCCCTAGACTGACCCGGTATATAATTGTTTGCATATCACTGCAGTAAAAGCAACAACGTGTTTAATCTCTGTGTGTTTATTTTGATCTATATATGGACCTTAAAGGTCAATGTGATTTACTCACATTCACTGTTGGTTATTAAAAATGCTGAATAAAGTGATGGAAAGGTGTTAGAAGGTATTTGCAATTAGGAAAGAAAATGACAGTCTGCATGGAACTGCTTACTCACAATTTTATCACAAGCGTGTTTGGGGTTTTTTCTACTCTATTTTCACAAAGCTTTATAACTCACATCTTGAGAGAAGCATATCAAAGGATTTTTTTGCCTTCAGTAAATGGGTGGCAGGGCTAATCTTTCTTCCTTGGATCTTACATGATCATAGCTATTGCAAAATTGTGGGAATAGAGAACACAAGGAATAAAATATTTTGCACTGTTCTAGTTTAGGTTTGGTTTGGTTTTGTTTCCCTGGGCATCTAAACAACATTGTTAAAATTACTAGACTCTTCCCAAAACTGAAGAGGAATATCAGAGTACTCCCTAAACATGAGCCCACTAAAGTCAGTATAAAAATTTCTTACTCAATTCAAGAGATGTTGATTTTCTTTGTACAGTGAAATTTTTTCTGAGTCTTACAAAACCTAACATTCAAAAAAAGAAAAATTGCTCAGCTGTCATATTTAAAGTTGATTTTACTTTACTATTATGTCTTAGTTATTTTACTCTATTAGGAATTTCTGAGTGAAATAAAAATAAGAGAAAAAATGAGGAACAGAAGAGAGGGCTTTGAGCAGAAAGCATGAAGAAAACAAGAACGTGAAAACAGGAAAAAAAAAAACAAAAACCCACACTAAAAAGCCAAAGCTAAAGACCAAAAGGAGCAAATGAATTTAGGAGGAAGTCAAGTCTTAAATTCAATATACCATATAAGTGAGCCTATAGCTTTAAACACATGAATAGGGTACAGAAATCAAAGTCCTGTTCAAACCTTTGAACTAGCTATACCCCGACTGATGCATCTTGCTGAACCAGTTCCTCTGAAAGCAACATATAGAGAAGGACCAACCTGGAAAAATATTTTTCCAGATCAGAAGCTTTTACCAAGTCCAATTGCAGCACCCCACTTGCAGATAAAATTATTAAATGGAAAAGGTTGCAGCTTTATAAAATTGTTTAAGGTCTGATTACAGCAAAACAGTGCTTAGAGAATGTGGCACACATTTCTTGTTCTAAATCCAAAAGCTTCCCAAGAGCAACTGCAATAGTAATTATTTTTAGAGATTAGACTGAATCATTCATATTTGTGTTAATTTGTGATAATACATAAGTGGTCAAAAAATTTTAGCCAATTTGTGACAGAACTTGGAACTCTATGAAAACATCATTTTTGCTGAGCTTTTAAAAATTTTCTGCCAAGACTACCTAATCAGGGCCTTTCACTTGGAGCTTTGTGATTCAGCATCAAAACCAGTTGATTTACTGAACCAGGTCCGAATGCTTCCTTTTTGCACCCAGAAACTTAGTGTCATACCCCTCAGCACTGACAGGAAGACCTGGAATAATAGCCTCATCCCTAGGCTTACATTTTATTTAGAGCTCAGTATAGTCAAGGTAGGAGTTATTCTTTATCATTTCCTTGCTAATCTCCTGCATACAAATGCTCTTGTGAGCTCATCAGAAATTTCCTGCTGCCTACCTCCTCAGTATAGCCCCTGGATGGCAAAACACTTAAGTTCAGCTTTAAACAATACCAGGGGGGCTAAAGTATATGCTGAGGTGCTCTGCAGAATCAGGACTTGAAGCTGGAGTTTTTCACGCAGTCAAGAGATTTTCAGCCTTCCATCCACATTGTTGAATGCCCAGTTCTGTAAAACAGCTAAGCAGTCAAGTTGTAATTTTTCTGTTACCTTACAGCTGGAATTTGTCTAGCAAGCCTACTTGATCATCTCTCTTGATATATCTCTTATTTTGCTAAATACCATGAACTACTGTGCAGCCACTCTAAGAAGCTGTATCTCTGCAGGGTGCAACAACATTGTAAAATGCTAGTTGCCATTTTTCATTTGTTCCTCTAAGGGACAAGCTCCTTTTGGCCACTAGTAAAGCTTTTGAAATTACTTGTTTTGCAGCAGCCCATTTAAACCATGTACCCAGGCCACAGACTTACCACATTCAGATGCAGCCCCCCTAGCTAGAACATAAGCCTCACAGGGAGCTAGCCAGAAAACTCCTTGCTACCATCAAAGTAAGCAATTCCTCCCCTTCATCATCATTTCCCCATGGGGAGAAACAGCCCAGACAATCTGATGAATGCTTAGGTACCACAGGTCTGATGCCCAGGAGCACACACAGGAGTTATTCAGCTGCAGTGAATTCAGCTGCTCTGAAGCAGAGACCAGGTGAGGAATGGAGCAAAAGCACTGCCCTTTGCATGTCACATTTCTGTACTCTGATGCTTCTTTCAGACCATGTTGTCAAATACAATTAAATGTTAGCAAGTGGATCTTTATATACAAGAAGGATAAATGCTGATTTATCTATGAGTCTCTTGAAAATATTTACTTACTATCAGAACAATAACATAATGAGAGCAATTATTCATGAAAATGCATATTTGATTTTGACTAAAACCTGTGTTTGCTACATCCGCTTTATTTCCTTACTTGCCATGCCAACAGGAAATAAATGGATAATTAATCATAATTTTATATATTATAATAAATATTATATACATAATAATAAAAACAATTAATACAAATAATACAAAACAATAAATACAAATTGAACTGGAAGTTATGCTTCCAGTCAGTTTCAATCAATTAATATTTATCTTTTTACTTCATGCACCTTGTAGCAGTTTGAACCCAAACTTTTCTCAGAAAACAAAAGGACAAATATTTAAAAACAGGCATTTATCTTTTTATCTTTATCTCTTTATCTTTTACTAAGGCATTCCTTATCCTAAGAAAATACACCTAATATGTTTTTAAAAATGCACTTCATTCATTTTAAGGGAACTATATAATCCAATGTATGTTCTTCTAGCAAGGCTTAATTTGACTGTTTAGATGTGTCTGTGTAACTAAATGTTTTCTTTTCTTTGATTTCAGAATTCTCTCTTTTTGAAATATTAGGTATATAATTACGAAGTGGACATTCCTATTTACAGAAAAATGCCACTAAACTTCTCCTGTCTATCTTTAAAGTTTTGGCAAAAGTTGATACAACTGTGCTATAAGGTGATTAATGGAAGGCAAATAAAGGAGTAATGAATCAAAGCCACATAAGAAACTAAAAGTAAAAAATAATGCAGAAACTGACAAGAAAAGTTTAAATTCCTTGTGCTTTGGCATCAATGAAAACAGACCAGAAAAAGGCTAAAAAGTTCATGAATGTGCTCCAATTAATCTGTATGCATACTGCAATGCTCTTCAGTTTGGTTCATTTAAATCTGAAATTCCCTTCCCTGTTGATGTCAGCTAGTTAGCTAAGATGGTGCATTACCATTATGATCACTGCAGCGCATATAATTTAGATTTATCTCTTTAGGGATTCAGCTCCACCCCCTGCCAGCTAATATGCTCACCATGTTTAATGATGCAAAAAATTTCCCTGAGTACAGGTTATTTATCTTTATCAGGGTCTGCTTTTGGCTGGCTGTCAGTTATCAGCCAGAATATTTGTTCCTAAATGGTTTGTACTCATCCATATTCCAGGGCAATTCTGAGGCCCATATTATCACTGATGTTTGCAATAAAAGTGTTTCAGTTCTTCAGATACACCTTAGTAATACTGATTTATGAGTCTGGTCTGGCTATATTTCTGATGCAGCGTTATGAACCCTGAAATATCTATAACTGTCATGGAAATGAAATATCTATCCAAAATCTCAGAAACAAAACCCACTTGTAGGGGTCTTGAAGAAATATGAAGAATGAAGATATTTCTTTGAATACATTTTGAGAGGAATGAGTCAGAAGTGTGTTTTTTTAAACTGAAGATCTGTAGAAAATAAAATAAAATTAAGAACAGACCAATGAAAAGCAGACAGATGAAAGTGGGAAGAAAAGGACCAGTGAGAAGGAGACAAATCTGGACAGAGGTGGGGAGACCAAAAAAAGAAAAAAAGAAAGAAAGAAAGAAGAAAGGAAGGAACTTTGGCTGCGTGAGATGAATGAACACTTTCAGCCTCTGAGATTGAAAATGATTGTTGTAAAGGCAGAAAACCAAAGTTTTTCACTAGAAAGTTCTTGCCTGTACAGCAACATGAACTAGCACCCCGCCTAAAAGTGAGAGACAGATATCCTGAGTGGAGAAAGAGTTCAAAACACTGAATGTAGTTCTGCAGCACACACGTAAGCTTTATGCTACAGATCAAAGAGGAGAGCAGAGAATCTGGCAAGTAAAAAAGACTAAAGATATGAAGTAAGTAAATTTCAATTTTTTATAGTTTTCACTAACACGACAAAAAGGGCAGCAACTGCATGTCAGATTTGATGTATGAAGTATAATAGGCTGGATTTGCTTTTCATGGCATGCAAACATCTGTGGCACAGAGATTCCCAAACTCGCAGCAACCAAGCTTGTTCCAAAGCTGGAAGCAAGAAAGCCAGATGCACTCTCCCCAGGGTGGCATGCTGAGATAACACAGTTTCACTGCTTCCCAGACCTGAGCTAATGCCTGAGCTATGCTGGGGAGCCACACCAGTTTGTTCAGTGCAAGTTCAGGTGGCTCTAACAAAAGACATACTTCAGAGAGTAAGAAAAGTTGATTCACCAGTTTAGATCCCTCACTTGTGTCTATAAAGATACAATAACACCCAGCACTCTTATTCTCTTCTTACTATCTATGCATCTACTTGATAGATAGAGTCATAGAATCATAAAATCATAGAATGGTTTGGATTGGAAGGGATCTTTAAGATCATCTAGTTCCAACCCCACTGCCAACCTCTCCAAACTTTCACAGAGACCAGGTTGCTCAAAGCGAGCCATACATTTAGAGTTGTCATCCATAATTCAAGCAAAATTTGGTGTTGAAGCTGGCACACAAAAGGTTGCCTTGGACTCAGGAACTCATATAAGTGTTGACTGAACAATTTTTATTCTGAAGTATCCATGTAGCACACAGTTGTTCTCTAGGGCCAGCACATGTATGCATGCTATATCATGCACACAAAGCATTTTCAACCACCCACTGCAGTTATTTTTTTTTTCTAGGCTTAGTCAGATGATGGCCACTCTTCTGTCTGCATTTCCATCAGTGAAGAAAGCTGTTGTTCAGGAACTCATGGAATATAGCCATTACAGAAGTTACAGCCGTTTCAGATTTGCTGGTTGACTTGCTTGTGTATTTGTCTCTCTTGCCCCTTGTTCTTCACAATTCTCTGTGGCCCAGTAGCTCAGGTCTATGTTAAGGTAAGGATCTGTGTTCAAAACTTTTTCTTTGCCATGCTGAAGTAGGAGGTGCCTGCTTTTAGAGAAGACTATTAACACTAATTCATCCTCACTTAATATACTGCAGTGTTAAACAGGTAGGAATACTGTAAATAAAGTGCATAACTAGAGAGGTTCAATGGAAAAATAAACTCCTTTATTGATTTCTGAAGAGATAAATTGCCTGGCCTATTTTTAAGAATACATCAGGTTTGGATAAATTTCCTGAATCTTCATAGTGAAAATTAAAATGTATTTTGTATACTTGTAAAAGCATTACAATGGATTTTTTTGTTTTGTTTTAAACTACTTGCAACATTGAAGCTGCTACAGGTTAAATTATTTATGACTTTTTAACTACAAAAGAAAAAAAAATTCTAACCTTGTGTAAAATATGATTAATTTCCTTCAAAATCCACTTAAGCGTTTTCAGCCTACATCACGTACAAATGTTAGAATCACAACCAGAAAACAGGGTGTAGAATGGAAATACAGCACGCATACTTGAATTCCACTTTTGTTGGTTTAGGATGATATATTTGTTTGATTTCTACTATGACATGCTCTTCCTGTTCTGAAGTTTTCCAGAAGCCTGGATTAATGACAAAATGATCTCCCGTATAAACTTCCACAATGATAATAACATATGCTGGCATAGACAGAATACTGTTACAGTGCCACTGAGATCCTCTGAGAGCAAAAAGTAAAGGCACTGCAAAAAAAACCCTTAATTTGTGTGTTATTTCCAGTAATACTGATGTAAATATGCAGGGACTTAAATAACTAACCATTTAATGTTAATAGGATGACATTTAATATTCATGTGCTATGATGAGTATTTGAAATACTCACTCTATGTTGCTAGATAAATTCCCTACTAGACCTATCCTTGATAATGTGCATATTGTTGCTGAATGCACTTTCTGAATTATTTAGAAAAGACACGTTTTTCTACTGAAACATAAAATGAAAATGAACTGCAGATTTTCTACAAGTTCTTATTACCATTAGGTTTAGACCACATTATGACCAAATTATGGTGAGAACCCTCGAATAAAGTAATTTCACAGGAAGCTGTTAACCTCTTAAAGCACCAAGAAATACAGATCAGACTGAAATGAGTTTTAGTTGTATGCTTCTTGATTCAACTATTTAGATAATGTACTTTCATTTAGATCAGCAGCTAAATGTGTGAAGGATAATAGCCTTTCTTGTACAGGTATAATGAGACAGTGCAGTGGTACAGAATAGCAGCAAAGAAGAAGGGAAAAAAGCAGTTTTGATGCCTGAAGTTCTCTTGTGACAGACACTTTTGGAAAGAATATGACTATGGAAGCAACACGCATTTATGTCAGACACTTTCATACAGCTGGAAAATATGAATCTGTCACCTGATGAAAACTGATTATGGGCCATCAAGCTCAGAAGTGGAAATTCTACAGCTATTGACAGGAAAAAAAACCCACAATATAGAGGGAGGTGTTTATGCACATGCTCTCTCTTTTCTTAAGCAGAAAACAAACAAATTTCCAAGTTCAGGTTTCTTCCTTCCTCCATCCTATTGTACATAAAATCAGTTCAGAAACTTTAAAGGGAAGATGAGACAATATAATCTTACTCTTCACTCAAGTTCTTCTAATATATCTCTAGTATAGCCAAGACTGTTTTCAGAAAAATTTAGTTCAAACTGGCAACTTATTTTCAGGTGGCAGAATATCTAGTTTAAATACATTAATGTATATAATGATACTGATAATATGATTTTATTTTCTTTGTGTGTTTACTTTGCGGCTTAAGCACACATTTTTATAGTGTCCTAACTCACTTTGGTTATATTGCAGTTGACCTCAAAAAAATGTAGAAATACTTCTAGATTTCTTGACTTTTATCTTTTGTATTGAAATTTGTAGACATGGCATACTACTCCAGAAATATAATTAATCTTAATTCTGGGACAAAGAAAAAATATTGGGAAATTTAAAGAGAATTTAAGCCTGTGCTTAAAATAACTCCATACAGAAGAAAATTGATGATTGGAAGTCCTTAACCTGTGGTGATATTATCAACTGTCTTACAACATGGCTGTTATTAGTAGAGCCAGCAAAAATGCAGCATTTCTAATTTTCAATGTATTTGATTCTTTCAAAGTTTTTCTTCACAGAAAGTAAAATGAAAATTGTTATTTTTAGAATTAAATACCAGCCACACTGTAGTCATTTATTTTCCTTAAAAGGATTTATTATTTTGTTCTGTTACTCAAGTTTTTTCATCCTATACCAAGGACAGTAAATCATTATATATCATTCAAGGCAGGGCACAATGTGATGCCCAATTTGTTAACTGTGTACCCCTTCTGATTGGCTAGGTTACATGAGATATGTGTGCAAATTTAGTATTTCACATAAGGGTCTGCATGTGAGCTGTTGGCATAAATATTTTCCTTTCTGTAAAGAAAAAGAACAGTTACAATGCACAATTGATTTAACCTAATTTATATGCTTATTTACTTAACAATGTCATAGGTCAAACCTTAGGAATGTCCATTTCTTTCCACTAACAAGCATGAGTGGCTTTGTACTGCTCTTGGTTTTATGTCACAGGACAATAATTTCTACCTTGAATTAACTTTTTTATTCTGTATTATTAAAGTATTTGCAAAATCATTGCAAGAATAACAACTATACAAATATTTCATGTAGCATACCTTTTGTTTAGTTGTTTGTTTACTGTCTCCAATTTGTGTTTCAATAGAAAAATCTAGTGCTCAGCACCTTGAGCAAAAAGAGGAAGACCAGCTTTTGTATACTAACTAAAGGTCTGGCTACTTTCAGTAGCCTGGGAAAATTATTCCAAGGGTATTAAGAACACCTTTTTTTCTATTATTTTTTGCTGTTGCCATCATTATTGCGGGAAACCAAGATGAGACCTGAACCCCGATTGGACTCAGCACTGCAGAAAAAAGAGCAGACCAAAAGACAGAGCTTGTAGTGTTGCTGAATAGAGCAGATAGGAAACACAAATGTTTCAGTCTCTAAGACAGAAGGTACATCTTTTTCTCCTGAATAAAGGATTTGAATGAACTTTTATCTACTGTATTTCATATGTACTTTAGCTGTTGCGGAGGGCTATTATTTTTCTTCTTTCAATGTAGGCATGACCAGAAAAGATAAAAAGGGAAGACACAGCAAAACTCTCTAGTGAATTGGAAAGATATATTGCAAGCTACTATTAACACCACGGTTTTCTTTTAGGAAGAAAACATTGAGAGAAAAGGCTTTATGAGATTTTTTTTTTGCAAAATACACTTGCAAGCTATGAGATACAAAATACCATAACAATGTATTAGAGGTGACAATACAGTACAGGAGATTGTCTTGATAGCTTACTTAAAATTGAAAGCTCATGCTTTTAGGTATAGAAAACTGATGACAGAATTATTTCTGTCTAGTGATAAATAGAAATATAAGTAAACCTACCTGGCTGGCATTCCAAAGCTGGGTAGAGGAAATAAAGGAGTATCTTCACTTACTATATCTGAAATTTTGAAACAGGTTATCTATCTATCTATCTATATGATATATGTCTGTCTGTTTATCATTCGAGATTCATTGCAGGATATGTAATGTGACAAAATGGAGCAGATGAAAGTGGGGTTTTTTTCTTTTTTTTTTGCCTAGACTTTTAGCAGTTAGGTAATATAGTTACATTTGCAGAACTATTGTATACAAACTTCTACTAAACATTAACTGTATCATGGATAGAAAGTGTACATTTTCATAAAGTGCCCTATTTTTCTAGGATTGCTGGTGTGGATTTCTATATTTGTAATATCCACTGTACTTTACAAACCATAATTCATTGGTTTGATTATTTCACAGGAGTTTCTTTATGTTTCTTGCTGCTTTTTACCCATTCCTACAAAATATTAATTATTCTTAGTTTCCACTGACTTGAGAAACACTAAGAAATTCCCTGTGTTTACAGGGGGGTTTTGTTTCTTTCGTGTCTTCTATTTTGAAAGAATGTATGATTTCAGTGCTTTGCAGGATGAGGGATCAAAGCCTAAAGCATCTCAGATTCCCTATCCAGGGACACATCCATCCAAGACTGAGATTCATCCCATGGAAAAAAAATTTTTTTTTTTTGTTATTCTGAAATAAAATAAAATAAAAATTTATTCATACTCGAACGACATACTAGAAGGCAACAAATGATCTAAACAAGTTTCTTTGAGGAAGATTACAGTGCAACAATTTTTCTGTTAAATTTTTCAATAGAAATTTGTATTTTGAAATGTCACTGGTGCTTTAAGAATGGAATCATCCATAAAAGCTATAATCCATACTGGATAGAGACTACAATAATGAGAAAGGAAGTAGAAAGACACACAAAGGAAATAGACACTTTGGGATTTTTCAGTATAGAACATAATTCTATTCAAATTCTGTTGAGGTAACTGAGAATCTTTCCCATACCCTCAGAGATCTCTGGTTCACACTATAGTGATGCTCGTTGTATCATCGTAATCTGTTTCCTATTCATTTAGAAGACTTTGTATTACATTAATCCTTCACATACTGCAGATTTTGAGGTCTTCTCTAACTCTAAAATCTGACTTGAAGTATGAGGCTGGATGATAATAGAGTAAAGAAGGAGTACTTCTTTTGGATATAAGCAGGAATTTAAGTTCTGCTGGAGTTTTTATCAGGCGTAACTCCAGCCCTCATAAGCCTTACACTATTAATATACTTCTATGCATACATAAATAAAAGTTATGCTAAGAAATGCAAGTGTCAGAGATTTATTCGTGTTTTGCATCCCCAAAGTCATGCAGAATACACAAACACTTAACTGTGAATTATGGGTCTTCGCTATACACAAAATAGAAATCTGCCACCAGAGAAGAACAGCAATGACTGATTCTAGGTAAGTGTTTCTCTAAAATGAAGTGAGAGCTATTTGGTACAAATCACTCTGTTTTCCCCTTGTGCTTCTCTCTGTAGCCAAGCTATAAAGAAAAAACAGTTTGTAAGTGGCAACAAAATAAACTCACAGCCTATTTTGACAGTACGAGATCCAGGAAGGGAAGATCTCACCCAGGAAAGGGTGTCAGCATTGGCAGCAGCAGCAGAATTCCCTGGCCTCTGAGTATTGTTTTTGAGACACCGCTGTGAAAACCTAAGAATGCTACTGCTTTCTGAAAGGCAAAGAAATGAGGTCTGCTATCCCAGATCTCGAGGTTTGCAAGGACTTTCTCTTCTTATGCTTCCCACACTTGGAAGAACGTTTCTCTGACAAGGTTGAGTTTGCTATCCTTTAGCAACAATATCTGGATTTTATTTTCACCACTGTGAAGCTTTGAAGAAGCTCTGCTGAAGCATATGGTTAGATCTTCCCTCTTCTGTGAGCATTAACCATTGCCTGGAAATATCCCTCCAGAAGCCTTGTTAAATGTCTGGCTCCAGGGATGTTGTGGCACTATGAGATTCCCAATCACATAACACTGTTTCAAGCATTTATCAGACATTTAAGGTGCTTCATCACTAAATTTAACTCTCCTAATTCTCTACATTTTATTCTGATCAGTCAAGTGTTTGGAGCAACAGGAGATAGCACATTTTAGTTTTAACCTTACATGTCTTTTTCTTATACCACAGGAAGCTGACATTACCTGTAATGTGAAATGTACTCCTGCTTAGCCATAACTCCCAAAGAAAACAGTTGGAAATTTAGACTGTTTAAGAAGAAAGGAAGGAAGCATGTTCAGAAGGAAATATATACACAATGTGTGTAATTAGGCCTACTTTCTGAAGTAATACTGGTGCCTATTACTTTCACTCAAGGTTGTCTTAATACGTGGCACTGTAGCTTGTTTTGGTGGTTTATTTCAGTAGAATTTTAAAATATTTGTCATGCTGAAATGCCTAGAGCAACGCACCCTGTTTGGTATCATTGGATCTCATTAGATTAACAATCAACATTTAAAAAACATTTTCTCAGGGTTTTTTCCTTAATACCCATACCTATAGTTTTCCCATAGTTAAGCAGGTCTATTAGTTTCACATCATGGATGGGATGGAATTTTAACTAACATTCATCTCTTTCAGAAATAAATAGGAATCTCAAATGAAAAAGTTCTCAGCTAACTTGCTGTTGCTGTAAAGGTGAGGAAAAGGATGGAGTGACAATAATGCAAAATATACCATGCTGCAGTGTTAAGAAAGTTTTCAGTCAATACCAGTCTCATCAAAGAATGATCATTTCTGTAACAGGCTTTGAAGCCCTGTCTCTGCTGAACACAGATCTAACCTTTCAAGGAGGTTTTGCAGAAGGTTGATTTCAGTCACTGAACTCAAAGCTGGATGTCACCTGCTAAAATTGGAACATGAAGACTGTTGAAATGTTTGGGAATGCCAAGTTGTACCCAAGGAGAGGGAATCTTGGCGGCCATGTGTTTTGTTCATCACAATTTCTCAGCACAAACGATGTTCAGCACCAATGGAAACATTAGGGTTTTACATTTAAAAGACCATATTTCTTCACATAATTGGGTTGGTGGAGGTGGGCAGGGTTGCGGTTTCCAGATTTGTTTCCATTTGGTTGAGAAATCAGTAGCACAGATCAGCCTTTCACAGGGATCTGTTTTGTTTACAGAAAGCCAAGCAAACTTAATAAAAGCCATTAACAGCAGGCATTTTCCTTCTCCAAGAATTCCCAGTTCTACAAGCCCAACAAACTCTGTGTCCAGGAAGTCCTGCTCTTGCTCTGTCTCAAAGTCACACTTCAACTCCTTCTGAAAGTTTTCAGCACACAGAGCACACATTTCAAAACCAATAAAACAGCCCCACCTTGTGTAACCAGGGAAATCCATTAGTTGACAGCATCTATGTCTAAACTCCTTAGACACGATAGACACAAAGCAATAAATGTAGCAATAACCAAAATCATAAGGCAAACAAAAAAAAGTTATTGCATGATTATCTAATGCTACAATGAAACATGAGGGACCATAGATACTACAGTTTTTTCACAGAAGAAAATTAAAACCTAGACCCATACTTCAGCTTAGTGCAGAAAATGCTCAAATTCTTTAAGTCATTTAAGTTCTTTGATTAGGTAAACTCTGATTTATATGAGATTTAAGCTTTATTCACCACTAGGGAACATCTTACAAAGAAAGAGGGAGGTTTTACCCTTGCATATCCTACAAAGAAAGATGGAGGGTTTGCCCTTCTGCCACTTTGGCACTCCCCTTTTGATAAGCCTTCTTATCTGACATCAACATCAGGGCTGCATTCATCGCTGTCTCTGCACTAAGCTGTGGAAGGGGAACATCTGATTGCAGATCAATCAAAATATTTACTTTATTTCTGTAGTGCAAATAGCAAAAAAAAATGTAGTTTCTACATTTGGGATGTGCCTGGCTCTAAGGGACATGGAGATCTGATGATGGTACCAGAAAATAAAAATAATCCTTCAAGTTCTGTCTAAAATGTTTCTTGTTTCTCAAGTTAGAATTGCAATATTTGTTTCTTTCCTTAGCTGGTACCTGTTCCCAATCAGTACTTGCCACTTACTAGTTGGACTGCCATTTACAGTATCATCTCCATAATTTCAAACTGTTGCCATAAACAAGCCAACTTTGTTTCTTTCCTGAACTTCATCCTTTTTCCTTGTTTTCCCTCCCTCACTGGCAATTTGGACCCTGGGACCATTGTGATTCTCCTCATGAGCATCTAGCTGCAGGAGAAGCATGCATACATGTGTGTTGTATGGAGCAGAGGAAACACCTGACGGGAGCATCAGACTAACCAAGCGTCTTCCAAACTGGAGAACTCAAGGCTTCCCTCAGATAAAACCAGTGGTGCCTCTTCTGTTGGCCTTTCTTATATTGTGGAGAGCTCTGGTTGCTCTCCAGGCAGCAGAACAAGTCTGTAACAAGGGATGCCAGATGGGAGGCAGGGATTTTCACTTCTAGCCAGCAGACTGTGAGAATCCTGGCTTTCCTCCTCTGAAAAGTCTTGTCATCTCTCAAAATGCAGCTGGAATTCCTCACATCAGAAACAAGTCTGGACTGCTGATAGCTGAAAATTGTGAAGCAGTGGGATGATTTTGTGTACAGTAAGCCTACACATTCGCTGTGCCAGCTACTCCTCTGCCCAGCATTAACTCCAGGTCTGATAAGACATGTAAAGAAGTGGTGCGCATATCAGCAAACCTGCATCAGGCTCAACATGTGTTAAAGAAAGGGCTGTGATGGGAACTCTGACAACTTTAATCAATCTACTGCTTCTCCAGACTTGCTCCTACACATGCCTCCAGCCCTCCTGCTTCCTCTGTGGCTGTGCCAAGCCTCAGATTTCACAGCACCAGTCTGTAAAGACCATGCTGTTCATCATCTGTCATGAACTCATGAGCAGGGTGTCCTAACTTCTTTACTGTACAGCTTTGAAATGGATCCTGTAGAGAATAATGACTCTCCATCTATTTCTGATCTGATCTAAAACACATTTCCTCCTTTACTGTACTTCTACTTTCTATCCCTGCTTTCCATCTCATTTTTAAACTTTGCCATGGAGCTCCATATGGTATATTAGATTAACACAAAGAAGGTGACACATTTTGTTGTACTCTTCCCCATCCCACCACATCGAACTGCTATGAGAAGAGGGGAGAGTGTTATAGAAAATGAAAAACAAAGCAAAATCTTCTGCTAACCATAACTTCCATTCTCTACAAATATGGAAGTGAGGAAGTCATAGTCATCTGCCATATTGGTTAAAAATGGTCTGTAGGACAGAAATTCCCAAAACCGAGTTAGGCTGCATATAGAGGACCAAATTAATCTCTCCTATAACTTGTCTTAATTCATTACTTTAGAAGACCTTAGTCCAACATTATCTACTTTCAAAGATATTTCTACAAGGATGAGCTATAGCTTGGTGACATTTATTGTGGAACTCTCTAGAATGAGAGCAAAGAAGACTCTCAGCTTTCCAAACGAATATCATAGAAGCAATTGTAACACTAGCAATATGGATAGGAGGAATAAGCTTATATAATTAAATAAATATGAAATCTTTCAATTAATGTTAAAGTCTTAGAAGTGAGATTTCCTGAACAGTTGGCAAGAACTGGAATATTTTTAAGATAATAACAATCAATTCTTATTGTACAATAAAAATAGTTATAAGAGAAAAATCACTCAAAACTGAAATGTAAGAGGACAAAAGGTCATAAATTGCAATAGAAACCCCTAGGGAATCTGAAAATGTATAGGGGTTGGGGGTTTTAAAAAATTGTCTAGCTATTGAAGAAAAATATTGTATTAACAAATGGACAAATGAGAGTAGAGCTATCCCTCAGAGTCGCTTCATCAACCACAATCATATGAAGAATCCAATGTACCTTTTTGAAAAGTAGTTGAAATACTGAATCTGCTAAAGCAGAGAACAAGCCTTTGTTAGCTACTTTTGAAGGTCATCAGTAGCTTTTAGTGTATAGGACATTTTTACAACAATTAGATCAAAACTCAGATTGAAAATGTTGGTGGATTTCATAAGTTAGAATGACTTCAATGGTTGACTCCTCCAGGGCACTGCCTGGGAACAAGGGTTTTATTCTAAAAAAATCTCGCTTCCACTTGGAGCACCACTGGAGACGCACATTAATTTTACGTGATAACAAATGATTGTTTGTTCATTTTAAATATAAAAGACATTTGAAGAAAGATAGTTTCATACTGGTCACCTTGGGTGTTGAAAATCTGAAAACCCCTACTGCTTGTGCAGCTCCTGAGCAGTCATGTGGATCCCAATAATCAAACCAGATGCACACACAATGTCTTTGGCATGACTGTAGTTTTACCATCTGTTAAGTTTGCACACTAAGGAGATATAAAACCAGCATTAAGAGGTCATAACTTCAAAACTGAGGTGAACTTCAACAAGCAGGCCTTCAAATCAATGCTAGCATGCCCTATCTCTGAAAAAAACCCTCATTTCATAGAACTCACAAGCTCCATTAAATGTCATGGTAAATATAAGTGTTGAGGATATCAAAAGCCTCAGCTCCTTCAGACCACAACAGTATGCAGAACGTAAAATGTAAAGATTTTAGGAACAAGAAAAAAATCAGTTTTCCCAACAAGCCTGACAAATTTTATTCCTCTTAATATTATGTGAGCAGGAAGGAAAGTTATTATTTTTCCACATGACACTAATTCCTTTTGCAATTGACAGGCTGAACAAAGACTGCATATGTTTCATTTGGCCAAAAGGTTAGTTTGTGTTTGAAAGCATAATGGATGACTCATTACTTTACAAAACAATCCTGCAAGAAAACAAAGAAAAATGTCATAATGGTGAGGTGCTAATACAAATATTGTTTCATGCACAAACAGTACCTGAAACATTGTTTTCTGTTCCATTAGCAGGACATATTTTTTAACAAGACTATTCAAAGGAAGCCAATTTCCTCCCTTTACTTGTGAGTATAAACTGAAAATGTTCATGTTACCACCTTGTAATTCCTGAAGTCGCCTCCCGCAACATGTTTCTGGTACTTCTGTTAGCTTCTGGTACCTGTACTGGAGCATGTAATGTAGGCATTACATATAAACATGCCAAGGTAGTGGAAACAACTGAAGGTCCCTGTTAAAAGCAGTACAAACTCATGTTACAAAGGCAGTGCAGCAATGGCAGTTCTGGCAATGGCAGTGGCTTTGTAAAGCTACAGAGAACCTCCCTTCTCAGAGCAGAAACTCTTCTCATCCATTTCTGCAGACATGGATTACCTTTCACTCGCAAAACTTTTGTCCTTCACAATGAGCCACTAGTTAGAGGATGAATCAAAAGTTGGAAATTAAAACACATACTGCAGATAGTGGATAACAACTTAAAACTCATTAAACAGGTTTCTCACAGCCAATGGACTAATTTAACTCGAAGCCAGGTAGACCAAAACAAATTTCAAATGTAGAAATCACAAATATTGGACTTGCCTGTGCTGCTGCAGAAAAGTGAAATGGCAGAATTCACCCCTGGGTCCATGATGTCCTTCTCTATTTTCTCACTGTGCCTCTGAAACAGGGTTAAATCTGCAGCATCACATTACAATGAAAGATATACTTAGAAAGGGAACTAGATGACAGAAGATTCAAGTTAGTAAAAGCTGTGATAAAAGAAGAAAGCATAGAGATAGCATATAAAGCATATAGGCAGGACTAAAAACCTTAAGTGGTAAAATTAATTATTTATTTCAGGGATTAAAGATGCAAAAGATGGGGTAAGATTAAGAAAACAAATGAACATAACAGGCCTCCAAATGGGGTGGAAGTAAAAGATGTATTCAACTGCAAAACAGTTTCTCAAATGAAATGATAAAAGGTGCATTCTGTCCAGTGTTCAACCATCATGCTAGAAAAGCACTAGCAAATACAAAAAGAAAGGTTAATTTTCATTGGTAAGGAAAAGGGTGTGGCTTCCTAACTGCAGTATTAGGGAACATTTCCTATGTCCATTACACTTCTAGTTTTAAAAACTGAGATACTGTATTTAATAAGCATGAAGTTCAGCACTCTTAACCTTGGTGAAAAACAGTTTCATTGCACAGACCCTGCATAATTTTTATTATTCATTACTGTATTTTCATCCAAGGAAGTAGCACACATCCAGAGATACAGCATATATTATCACATACTGTAACACAAGGCAGAGAAAAATTATTTTCTTTTCCTCTTTCTTTTTATTTCTTTTCCTATAAACAGAACACTGTTCCAGAGACAACGTGTATAAAGGTTTCTCTGCTTCCTGTCACTAACACTGAAAAGAAATATGATTGCACATATTGGAGTAAACTCCCATACACTTGTCAGGCAAATTTTCTGAGTTGCTTTTGCCATCATTGTTTATAGCAGAGACAGTTAATCTTTTCTTGTTTTTACCCTTAGTCTCTTTCTGCCTGAGGATGTATCCAACAGTCAATATGTTCTTTGGAACATATTATCTTTTACCTGATGCATGCCTGATGATTTACCTTATTCATAGTGATAAGTAACACAGGCTACTCTCTAATTTTAAGGCACGCTCCTTGCTGACTTAAGGACCCTGTTCCAATCTCCATTCTAGCAGACAGCTTTCTTTCAACTTTGCTCTGCCTAAAACACATTGCAATTTTTCCAGAAACAAAGGAATTCTTAGAAAGCACCAGTAAAGCTAACCCTAGCTTTTCCTGACATAATTACTCAGAAATAACCCTTTATCATTAATATTTTTAAAAGGCTTGGAATTGTCACTAAATTCTATTTTGAGATTTTCAGAATCATGAAGATATCTTTTCTTGGTCAAAATGTCTTTTAAGAGATAACTCAATTAACAGACAAATATGTTTCTAAATGAGAAAAATCACACAAAAGCTCTTGAACTGAGCTAAATGAAACATTTTGACAGACCCAATCTGATATTTCTCCCAGCTGGATTTTCAGTTCACTCTTACAAAATATCAGTTTTTCATCTCCAAATGAGACATACCAGTATTAAAAATCTTTCTAGTCCTCCTCTAACTCACGCTGTCAAGCTGGTATTTTTGAATAAGTCACTAGGTCTCCAGTCTCTCAGAATTTATTTCTAGAATATTGCCCCAAATATTTTTTATAAAAACTGTCAAGTCTTTTGCATTGACAGGCTGTGACCTGTTCATGAACTTGGTGTGTTATGCACATCTCCTAGAGTATATATCAATGGTCCAGAAGCACTGTACCACATTAGCACAGTGTCACATCTCTGTCACACCCACTCTCTGCTGGGTTTATTAGCTGAAGAAGCTCCATATCATATTCTCCCTGCCTCCGATTTCAGAGCAGATGTGGCCAGTAACAACAAGAGTTTGCCTTCATATCTTCTTCTTGCACTGTTTCTATCCCTTGGGTGCAATATATGGCATTAGCTGAACACCTAAGCCTCCTCTAGCAAATATCTCACCTCCAGCATGGTTCAGAAAAAAAGTCCATTTTCCTAATAAGGCTGCTCAGTAGCCCCTTTTGCATCTGGGGCTTTTTGAGCTAACAACGCCCCTCTCTGTCTTGAGAAACTGAATAGCAAGACAAATTTGCAGTATAATGTTGTGCAAATTACAATCTGGTTCAATAGCACACTTCTTCTCATGGCTTTCCCCTAAAATGTAGAGGCATTCTGATTCCTATCCAAGATATTTTAAAACACTGGAAATAAGGTTTATAGAAAATCCATTCCCTTTCCTTTTTACCCCCTAAAATGGGCACTTGCAGTTCCAACCTCATCAGGTCACACTTAGTCTGTTACCTAAGAAGGCTTTCAAATAACCCTGGCATAGGCTGCAGCTTCTTTTGAAGGGAAAATCAATGGGTTGCTTTATTTTTTTAAGTGCTCTAATTCTACTGTTCACAGCGTAAAGAGTGCCTGTAGGTAAAGAAAAAATCTTTCCTCTCCCCCCTTGCCTCCGCCAACCTGCTGCATTCTCCCTTTTGAATTCCTTTAGCCTGAGTTGTGGGGACTTCAAAGACTTTAAAGGCAGCAGATACTGCTGCTGGGGCTGACACTGAAAATGATGGATTCAGCAGAGAATGCAAATGTTATTGATAGTGCAATATCTTCATTTGTTTCAAAAGAATGGTGGTTTCATTAATTTCAAAATAATTAAAAGGAATGTCCAAAATGAGCAAACAAACAAAAACAGAGGAGGCAAAAGTCGCAGAAGGAAGAAGGAATTAGTGTGCAGCAGACAAGTTGAATTTTCTGCTGTATTCAGCATACACTAAGGAGGCAGAACATTAGTTATGCCTCTCTCCATGGTTTCCTCAAGCTGAGAGGGCAGAGCAGCATCAGCCAGCAACTATTTCTTAGGTGTCTCTGCCAACCTGTGTCATGTTCAAGCTAGCTCCTAAACCTTGATCCTGTTGCTGCCACAGATTGTAGGGCAAGGGCAGAGAAGCCAATACAGTGTCCCAGAGGGCACTGGAGGGTCACATGGTGGAGAAATCAGAGACAGAGCCATCACATGCACAGGGATCTCCACTATACCACTGGCAAGGGACTAGAGGACTGTGAGAGGTGAGTTGCTGAGAAGAAAGTCATAGGATAAACTAGGGAAAGAACCCATTTTATTTCTGTTCTGGATTCATAACAGACCCTGGGAGAAAATCCTGTGAAATACGTTATGCGGCTCTTTGCTTCTCATATGTCAGCTGAATTGTCCCTTTCCAACTGGTTTCTTGCCATTTGAAGTGATCTCAGCATTAAGTCTGCTGCTGTCTGATCTTACATCTGCTGCAGAGGTCAGAAACTTGTTTAACCAAACATGTGATTTCTACTGTTCATTAGGATTTAATGGTAGAATTATCAAAATAATCCTAAAATACTAATGTTTTATTTATAGAGATACCTGAAAGTCTAGCAGAACCTCTTGAAAAATTCATTAGGTTTGGATACCACGTGAATTTTATTTCAGGCACTATGCTGTTAAGTGCAGCATCAGAGCTTTTTAACTAGTGCATATTAGCTGTAATGGGCAAGCAATGCAATTAATGCATAGGGACTCCACATGTTTTATTGCAGAGGATTCTGGGTTTTGAATTTTGGGATTAAACAATTAAAAAAACACCTTGAAAGGGTTTGAGTAAGAGCCCTTCAAAACAAAAAATTATTTCCTTAGCTGATTATGAATGAACTACTCTGGTAAAAAGAGTATTGTTTAATTTTCATTTTGAATTAGAGACCTGGAAATCTGAGTAATACAGAGGCTAATTCTGAGCTGAGCTGTGCTTCTGCTCCTCTGATGGCCATAAAAATGTATCAAAAGAAGAATTGTTTTGTACAGTGTGCTATACTTCAACATTTAATTCTCAGCAGGCTATAAAATCACTTCCAGGGTAATGAAATTACAAAAGAATTTTAATTTCATTTTCAATCCCTTATCATTACAAATTACTAAGAGAAGATGGTGAGAAGATGACTAGTGATATTTCTACTCTCCATCGTCTGACTGGCCAGGACTTTTTCACTGAAATGCATGCAAAAGACTTTTGCAGGTAGTTTAAATACTGCATAGTGCAGAAGATCCTGAAATATGCAGGTGAGTATATCAGTTCATGGATTATGAAAACATTAAGAAAGGATTCCAAGAGCAGTAGGGAAAATAATAATAAATAGGTAAAATAAATAATAACCAAGCAAAACAATAATAATAAATATCATCACAATAAAGGTTAAAAGAAAGGATTTTTGTAACAAAAAGACAAAACAAAATCATATACAATGAGTGTCAGAGTAATAAAAAATTAGCTATGCTTTTGTGCTATTTCAAAGCCAAAAAAAAAAAGCTTCCAACAACAAAGCTTTTCCCTGCAATTTGCAAAATATTCAAGGGTGATTTCTTTTTTTTTTCTCCTGGGCCAAAGTCCACAGTTGTTGTTCAAGCCAAATTTTCACTAGAACTAGTCTTTTCAGGCTCAGCTTTCTTTTTGAAAGTTAGACAGAGGCAGAAGCAGAGGCAGACCTTATAGGACTGAAGCAAAAGTCACCGGCCTGTTACAAAACAGATCTTAATATATTTCCTCTTTCATGAAGACAGGATGTAGGGCTGGATCTACAAATCATTTTGACCTTCTGCACGTTTAAAATTCTGGTTTGAGTTAAATTTAAAGACTAAGATATCTGACACTCTGTAAAGCCTCAGTAAATGAAGAAAGTCTCCTCAAAGATCAAGGAATGGAAATTCCAAGAAAGAATCTCTCCAACAGTAGATTTCTGTAGTAGAAGCAGTGACAGTAAGTACTTAAATTGTATTCAAGTGCTAAAGTATAGACACACACACACACACAAAAACAAACTCAAAAAATTCCCTGGACATTTGTCTAAGGAGTTTCTCGCACACTATTCGGTACACACAGTTAGACTGCGCATATCTTGCTTAACCTCAAGTTCAATGCAGAGCATAACAGGGCAGGTCAGTTCAATTATTAGAAAAAGGCCTTTGATTACCAAGTTTCATGCAAGCAAGATTTAGGACCATTCTACACCATTGGTAAGGCAGGCTCTTCCACTTTCAGGAGTGGGTAGGGTAAGGTGGGTGAGTGGGAGCAGAGCAGAACATCCTGTCTCCTCCAGCACCCCACAGTCCTGGCCAGGCAATATCTGAGCTTCTGTGAAGAGCACCACATCTGGATGACCATCACACTGACCTGTGATTTTCATCTTCTATAAATGACTATCTCTGTGGTTTAGAGCAGTTCATTCCCTGTTTCATAAATTCTGATGTAACATCTGAGAAGGAGCACAACCAGAGGTTTTGACATCTTCTCGTCCCTGGACCATACCCCCATAAATCAGCCTATTTACGCATTACAGTTCCCCAATCACTCAGCAATGACACTGTGGGATTCCTAAGTTTTGGTCCCCATTCCAGTTTGTGCATTTTATCCAACGATTTGTAAGAAGAAAATCTGTAAAGACAATGGCTATGTGAGAATAGAGGAAAAGAGAAATGAAACAATGTGCTCAAATCTGTAGAGCTTGACATAGTCCCAGCTTGCAGCTGAACTACAACCCTGGTCAATGCTTCAGGTTCTGCCTGCATTAGAAAATAGAGAAACTGAACCAGAGAAGGGAGACAAGGGAAAATATAATGGTAATGTGTCTTGGTTGTTTGTTTTGGAAATACAGCTACACTATTTGGTTTTGCAGTGATTTATATACCTGCTTACCAGATGTCTGCTCTAAGCTCTTATACCTCTTCCCAAATAACCTGTGAAGATAAGCCACAAGTGCTCTTCCAGCTGGGGACATGAGTCATATTTCATTTCCTGTGTAATACTACTGCATTCTGTGTTTAACAGGTTTGTCTCCTTATTTTATTTAGTTTAGTACAACTTGTTAGCCTAACATAGTTAAATTTATGAGTCACATTTATTTATGCTACTCAGACAGCTCCATTTTGATGTATGTGATGAATACTGAAAGGGAAGTGATTCCAGAAGCTGCTCAGGCATCTGTGTATCTGTGCCAAATTCCACATTATATTTATCTTTCAGCTATCGCCCAAACACAGGCTCATTCCATACTAAACACACTTTCTGTTTCCACAATATTTGTTTTAAATTTCACCCATAAAATACAAATTACCTTTACCTTTCTGTCACCTCTCTTTACCAGCTCCACTTCACTTCCTTTTTCTTTCTTTGCTTTCTTCATCCTAATGTTGTCAATCTTTATAAAACTTAAACTGAGGAATATGCCTTTTCCCCCCATATTTAGAATGGCACTGATTTAATTAAGTGCCAAGTGATTTTATTGTATCTTATGGGAGGGATTCCCATTATTGTTTGTAGAAAGCAATGGCAAGGTGAATAAGAACTGGAAGTGATTTTACCAAAAATAGATCGATGATTAATAAAAGATTTAAACGTCCACAACTAACTTGCACAGTCTGACTCTTCCACTTCTGGTCAAGACTATGACCATTAACAGTATCATTCATTGTGCCTTAAATATATAACCCCTGTGTCATTTTCTTACCCAAAAAATGTCAGGTTCTTCAGAGAGTCCCCAGCAGGAGCAGGGAAGTGATTCATTCCCTGTACTCAGCACTGGTGAGGCCACACCTGGAGTACTGTGTCCAGTTCTGGGCCCCTCAGTTCAGGAAAGACATTGAGGTGCTGGAGCAGGTCCAGGGAAGAACAACCAGGCTGGTGAAGGGACTTGAACACAAGTCCTGTGAGGAGAGGCTGAGGGAGCTGGTGTTGTTTAGCCTGGAGAAGAGAAGGTTCAGGGGAGACCTCATCACTCTCTACAACTACCTGAGAGGAGGTTACAGCCAGGTGGGTATTGATCTCTTCTCCCAGGCAATCAGCAGTAGGACAAGAGGGCACAGGCTTAAGCTCTGCCAGCAGAGGTTTAGGTTGGATATTAGGAAGAAATTATATACAGAGAGGGTAATCAGGCATTGGAATGGGTTGCCCAGGGAAGTGGTGGATTCTCCGTCCCTTGAGGTTTTTAAGATGAGGCTGGATGTGGCACTGAGTGCCAGAGTCTAGTAACCATGGTGGTTTTGGATCAAGGGTTGGACTTGATCTCAGAGGCCCTTTCCAATGCAGCTGATTCTATGATTCTATGATTTAGATTAGATGTCAGGAAGAAACACCTTACTCAGAGGGTATTGAGGCTCTGGAACCAGTTGCCCAGTGAAGTTGTGGAGGCATCATCCCTGAGAGGGTTCAAGGCCAGGTTGGATGCATCTCTAAGCAACTTGGTCTAGTGGAAGGTGTCCCTGCCCATGGCAGAGGGGTTGGAACTACATGATCTTTAAAGTCTTTTTCAACCCAAGCCATTCTATGATTCTATGGTTAAACAAAAAAAGGTTTTTTGGCATTGATTATTTGGCAATGTCAAGCACTGGTACATATTTCTACCAAAGAGCTCTTCATCTTCTCATCTGTTCCACTGTGAATGAACATCTGGCCTGGCTGTCAAAGATAAAGGGATTCAATAGGAAATACATCATAACCGATAGACCGGTTGGCTGAAAGAAAAAAAAAAAAAAGCTGTTGTGATTTATTGGTACAAGGACTTTTATTCCCATTTTATAGGGTTGGCACATATAACTTAGTTCCAAAACCTGTATTTAGATGGGACTTTAATGACCCACTCTTGAGTCAGATTTTAAAGACTTATAATATCAATGGTCTTGTCATTTTTTTCTTGTTTTGATAGGGAGTGAAGAGCTGTCATTTCCACAGTTACTAACATGTGAATCATCAGTCCTTTAAAAATCTGCTGTTTGCATTTCAGATCTAAAGTTTCATGTTTTCTGTGTTCTCAGGTAGACATTAGGAGCAGTTAATACTCAGTTCGTATTTTTACACTGTTGTTGAAACTCATAAATTTTAAGTTGGAAAGCCACCATCAGAAGATTATTGTGTTTTCCTTTCAGCAGAACATCACCACAGAAACCTCTCAGAAATTACTGTTTAAACTGTGACATATGTTTCAGAGGGACATTCAATCCTAAAATAAAGCATCCACATGGTGGAGAATCAGCCACATTCCTAGGTAAGTTATATCTATGTTTAATTACCACTAGTGCTAAAAATTACTTCTGTGCTTCAAATCTAAATTTGTCTTGCCTCAGCTTCCAACTGCTGAATTTCATTACAGGTTTTTTTTCTGATAGATAAAGAACTGGCTATGTGAAATCTGTTCCTCAGGTAAGCGCTCACAGACCATGATCAAACCATCCCTTAGCCTCCTATTCACCAAAAAAAAGTAAACAAATCTTCAGTTTCTCAATATGAAATGTTTTCCAAACACAAAATCTTCCATTTAACTGTTTTGAATGCTTCTCACTATTCAGAATGCTTTTAAACTGCAGCACAAGAAAACTCTCCAGTGTGAAATTATCAGTTGTGATGACTATAACTATTTTAAAAGTAATTATTATTAGGGCCTTTACAACCTTTTATGTGTGCTTTATTAAGAGACATCTGAAGTTCAACAGAACCAGACACAGAAGTTGTAGTGCTGTGAGATGCCTGTTTGAAGCTAACCACAGAACATTAATCTCAGCCAGTGGCCAGTTGTTTTATGTTATTTCTGTAATTCCTGGTTGATAGATAAGCAAATGAGAGACAAATGTATCTGGAAGATGTAAATAACTGTGCTGCTAGATATTCTTCTTGGTTCTGAACTTCTGACAATCCACATTTAGGCATACACAACCGAATATGTAAGACCAGCAGTAGTAAGAGATCACCTGCTTTGCATATAAAATCCAAGGGCAAGCTGCTCAAACAGCATATAAGAAAAGATAATACTTATCTTTGATCCATACAGCCCTCTCCTCTCATTGCTGCTGCTTCTTCTGCTAGGAAAGTGAGACAGAAGGAGTTTTTGGCTTCTCTCTTCACTCACCTAGTATTCTACTCTCAGCTCTTCATTTGAATTAGATTATTTTACCATCATACAATTTTGCCTACATGTCTGGAAAGCTTTGAACCAGAGCTAATGAAATAAAATACTTTCTGAAAGAGCTGATAAGCATCTTTACTATTTTTGTCCCTTTTTACTTTGTTAAAAATAGTTTGCAAAGAAAAATAGAAAAGTTTCTCTGTTTTGAAATAAAATAAGGCAAAGGGTGCGGCATTTTTTTTCTTTGCTTCCTTTAACCTTTCTGAGAGAAATTTTGTTCTGTCTTTACAGTGACAAAATGAAAATGTAGGTCATACTAAGTAGGTCCTTATCTAAATGGAAAGGACAAAGTGTCTGTGAGACAAAGACAGAAACACTTTGGGCAAAAGGTACCACCTTCTCAAGCAAAAATGCTTGTGTTAAGATGTCAAGACCACATGCAAACTTTACTACTGCTGTGGTATTGATCTCTCCAAATGTCTCTGGCCTGTGCCAGTTATTCTCATGACTGCTAAACTTGGCTCTACCCTCTTGAATTCACTCCACCTTTATTTGCATTTGTCAATGAGGGAAATGGCAGCAGACAGAAGGGAAATGTTTGTGTCATTTTTAGCAGAGTTGTGCTCAGGCTCATTTGTATTCTTACTTGGGTACTTAATGGGTATTCGAACTTGAGAGGTGCCATGGTACTCTCAGTGAGAGTCCTCATATGAGAATCCTGTACTGATACCCTACATCCAACTCACTCTGTTCCTCTGTTTCTCTGTGGATGAATCTGCGGCAGTAGTAAAATTAAAGACTCAAAGTCAATTGTTGAAGCCATGCAATACTAGGAAAGGGTTTTTTACCTTTATCACTGGACACAACAACAAATACACATCAATATAAGCAGAATTTTTAGTGACCCACATCCAGCTCCATTACCCAGACCAGTGCATTAATTTCAGAAAGGCTAGAACACATCTTAAAGGGAAAACAAAGGGAAGGTACTAAGAGCTAAATGTTCAGTACAGTACATGGTAATTAACTTAACCATGCAGTTCCCATTACTGTTAATAGGAATCAGATGGCTAGATCCCTGTGCTAAAAATGTTTTCAATACATATCTGCATGTGTGCCAAGCACAAAGAATCAAGGTAGTGAAAACTATCCATGAGGAAGATACAAACACTGAAGACACTGAAGGCATCTAGAAAGGTTACAGAAAGATTTATGAAACTGGGGCAAAATTGTGCTATGAGATCATTTACTGGAAGCAATTTTCTTACAAATTGGATAAGGTTTTAGAAAACAGTGTGCACTGGTTGAGAACAGAAGTCTTCAAAGGCAGGGGAACAGCTGTGCTTTTGCAGAAGACATGAGGAGAACAGGGGCAGGCTATAACAGGACCACACAGAAGTACCTAACCTTGACTTGCTGCCTAGGAAATTCCACAAACACACTTAGTGGGGGGACAGAAAATATCATGGCTGTAACTGCTGAACTAATAACTGATTTGCAGGCCTGGCTTACTGTCCTAAACTCCTTCAGAAGACAAGGATAATAGAAGAGCTACTCCTTGTACAAGCATGTTGCAAATAGATATTGCAACATATACATTTCTCATTGAACTTTCAGAACACAGAAGTGACATTCAAAGCAAACACCTGAAATTGACAGAATTTTCAAAATTCAAATCAATATTTTTTTACATATATCCTTTATACATGAATATAAAAATAAAGATGATAAAGAGATACATATAGTAACATTCATTAGGGGTCAGCTCTGCTGAAACAAGGGACAGAAAATCTACAACCTGGAGTTATATTAATGTTGTTGATTAGTCATTATGTATAATTGTTAATAATACTATATTTTATTAATTTTGACATAATTATTAAACCCAGGCTGTCAAAGGTATTTTTTTACCAGATAGCATCAAATAGTGAAACAATGCTCAGAGTCTGAAGAATAAGGACTGCTGAGTTGCCATGACAAACAAAGTGAGAAATAAGTGCCAAAGTCTGGACATTTATTGACTCAGATACACAAAGGGAAAAGAATCAAAACAAAATAAAGAGTCTTCTGAAACTGAAATAGAGTTTCTGCACGAAGGAAAAAGAATAATCAAACTGTATCAAAACCCTTTTTTCAGAGACAGGATTTTGGATACACTCTCTGATTCTGTCTAGTAATCTTTCTTCATCAGGATGAAAGAGTTAGTTCTGTTGTTCAGGTATGAGCTGTGAATGATAGTTTCTTTTCCCATCTTTGAAAAAACAGGCAGACATGGTTACAAAAGGGAAAAAGGATACATAAAGGTGAAGGAAATATGGCTTTTATTGATGTTCTCAGGCTTCATGGCACCTGTCAAGTTACAGACAAAGCATTCTAGGCTGCCAAAGACAGTTGTGATGCTCTCACCCTGAACTTTATCTTGCTGTTATCATCTGAATAGGTTGACCAGGATACTGCCCTTGCTCAGCCAGACTACTTCAGGCCACTTTGTCCTGCCTTTGGGATGTTATGAAAGGGTAGACAGGGTATTGGCCCATTTATGCATCTCAGTGCAAGCATGGGACAAACCTTATTCTGGTGCTGTGGCATATTCAGCACCCACAACCCTGTGTACATGGGCTCATGCTCAGCCAGAGCTCCAGTGATGAGGCCAAGCCTTGCCTGAACACCAGTCCTGCTTTCATACCAGATTGCTGACAAATGGCAAGACACAGTGCAAGTCCATATTCCTTTTCCCCCAGAATGAGGTGAGCACCTCTGTACTGCTCTTTAGGGACAGTGCCAGGCCTGTGTTACCCCTTCGGCTACGTTCAGAAATTGTGGGTGAGAGCACTAGCTGGTCCGGGCCAGAGACATCCCTGCCACACCACTGCTGCTGATGTGTTGATGTGCCAGCAATGCCCTGGATATGTACCTGACCTGATTCAATTTACTAGCACAGACAAAGAGACTGATTCAGAGATCTGATGCAGAGAGTTACAGGCTAGATGCCACATGCTGGCTACAAACCAGAAGCTGAGAGTCACGGGGCTGTGAGGCACTCACTCCTCAAGACCCTGTCTATAAGCACTTGAGTTACTTTGGTCACCATTGTCAGAGGATTTGAACAAAGAATCAATGATTTTGTAACAGCTCTGAACTCAACATTGTACTAAGATATCTGTATAGTGTAGCAGCACCTCTGAGGTCAGATATTCAAATATCCTTATCATCAAGACCTATAAAGGAGTTCAGGGTGGTGAAACTGAGCCATACTTTTTTGATGAAACTGTTTGGCCCATCCTTTCCAAGACATCAGGATTATGTTCCCCATGAGCACACATTCAGCACCAGATCAGTGAACCAGATCAGTGAAACAGATCTTCTTTCCTGGCTCCAGTAATCCTACATTAATTTCACCACTATGCTTTGGACTTCAGTGCAACGCGCTCTCTACAGTAGCCTGGTCTCTGCTCTAAAGACCAGGACAGTGCAGGATACGCAGTTTTAAACCCAAAACTCTTGAACTCAGATGCTACACTTGCTAGGCAGGTGCTGTAACCAGAGGATGTTGTGTAACAGATGCATGGCTCTTCCTCTATCTGGATCTCTGAAGAGAGGAAAGGAGTTAGAGAACCAGTCCACAGGGATGAGTTAGTACCACAGAGCAGAAGGATGCTTTTGTGTTACTTAAGTGTTCAATTCTGGGATGTGGGTAATTTTATGAGAAAAGTGGTATTTAAGATACCTTTCTCCTTTCTGAACATTTTCTTCTGACTAGCTTTGCCTTCCTTCCAGTCACTGTGTCCACTTCCTCAATTCCTTGCACAGGGACATGGGTGCTTACTTGGGCTCTGTGTACTCCACTCCTAAAACTGCAAGACTTGTCCTTCTTTGTGTGTTTGGGTCTGACTGTCCTTGCTTCCAGTTACCTCTCAACTGAACAGCAAAAGCCATTTAACAGACCAGTGAGCTTGGTCCTTTCAAGTCAGTCGGAAATGAGTTGCCCTCAGAAACCGTTCTTCCCTTTTGTCCTCTCATCAGGATTTTGCAGTTATCCTTTTTCAGTCCTAACTGTGGCTATTTAGAACTTGAGTCTTTGTACTGATATGTCACTGCCACAGAAGTGGGCAGATTTGATTATCTTTCTGATCCTTGTGAGTAATCTCATTTCAAACTTTGACCTCCCACAGGCACCTGCTCCTTTTGACATCAAAGCCAGCTCTTTATCATGGAAGTAGCTTAGCCTTATGGCAAAATTATCGATTGCAGATGACTTATATTCTTTCCCTGCTGTGCTTTATCAAAAGCTGATCCAGTCTTTTGTTGCTTCTTTTGAAAATTAGGTTGAATTTGTTGCTGTCTCAAGCAGCTGGCTCTATGCTGTCTTATAACTTCTCAGGAATTGCCTCCATCTCTCTTCTCTGTGCATCCTCCACTTCCCTTCCTTACACTCTTCACCACTGTTGCTCAGTGCCCCAAAGACAGGCTAATGCCATGCCCAGGATCCCTGTGTTTTCATCCAAACTTTGTGGTAGGGTGCAATTTCTGTCCATTGTAAATCTCTGTCTATACTCGGCAGACCTGCTTTCTGGAAAACAGCCCTCCTGTGGGAGGACAGGCAAGACCTCCGTCTAAACCTGCGCACAACACTGGCTTTTACTTCCCTTCTTCCTTATTCTCTTTCATTTCTGTTGGAAGCATCACAGGGCAGGATGTGTCTCATCACCTGTATGAGCTGTCACTTGTGACAGAGAGATCCATTTCTGTATCCAGTGACTAGTGTGATTATGTTTGCATTGCCATATACACACATATCTCCTAGCAGGCTCGCAAAGATCTTAAATGATAATTTATCACAATTGACAAGGTCCCATTTTTTAGACAATATGTCTAATTCATCTGGCTGTGATCAGTTCCCTTTCCTAGTAGAATTTCCTTCTATTTTGGCCAGAATCCAGTCATTCTTTTTTGGAGCCAATGATGCATTGAATGAACGTATCTGTTTACCAATGCCAATTTCTTCTATCAAATAAAATTACTTTTGTTACCTTCAGGTACATGACAATTTTCTTAGACTTTTTCTAAAAGGGTAATGACAAGTTTGATACTGTAAGCCAAAAATTAAATAACTGCCTTATGTTCTAGCTTCAAGATCTTATTTTAAATAGTCTATTCTTCTAGTTTTAAGCAATTGCTCCTGACAGCCTTTCCCCTTCAGTGCTTTATTCCATTCAATTTCACTTACAACATTCTCCCTGTTTCCAAGGTATTAGGGAGTAAGTGACCACTGAACATAGACCCTTCAAATCAAGGTTGAGCTGCAGAGCAAAACACAAAGAAAAGAAGCCTGGCAACATTTTCTGCCCCTTTACATAAAAGTGGTATTTCCCCAGAATTAACTCAAATCCATGTCTCCATTAGAGTTTTTCTCCAGCTGTAAGATTGGCATGGCTTTGTAGAGCTGGTTGATGACATTATATGGGATGAAATGTGAGCTGTGGGAACATAAAGCTTCAGTCTGTACATCTGGCAAATCAGAACTCCATAGGAAGAACTGCCTGCCTAGCAAGTGTCTCCTGCTGAGAGAGATACTGCAAGGCATGGCCCCAGACTCCCCTGTGTCTGGCTATGACCGCTTAATTTAGTGCCTTCATTATCATCTGCATGTATTGTCAGAATGCAGAGATATATCTGTTAGTGCTTTTACTTTTTTTCTTCTTTTTGTAAAAATGGTTATGATACAATGTTACAACAGTTGAGAATGCTGACGTTTTAGGACTAAAAAAGAATAGAGTCTAGTTGAGCAATAGACATAAAACTAAAAAGTATCTCATTATTAGAAGAAATAGCAGGCATGCTGAAGGATTTTTTGTCTGAGTGATATATATGAGAAATGAAGACATAAAAAACATGTTGACATTTACATGTATTTATTTACATAAGAATAAAAGGATAAACACACATATGTGCACATTACTGTGAATCTTTCTTCCCTGCTCTTAATGTGCTTCTTGTCTTCACTGAACAAAAGTTCTGTCAGAGTAGAGACCCTATCTACATATAAATAGAGCACTCTGCACAGTGTGTCCACTATTTGGTGGTCTTTAGGTCTCTGATACATGACAAATGTAATAACCTGGGCACCACTGACAGGAAAGACTGTTTCCAAAACTTAAAAAATTTAAAAATTTTTAATTTTAAGGTGGATATTCAAAACAGATTTTTAACTTAGATTATACATTAAATTATCTGTGATCATATTCCAAAATTGGGGGGGGTTTCAGTTTAAAATCTGGGGGGGGTCTTATCTTTTACATTATTAATAGCATAAATAATCCAGGCACAAAACACAGTCATCCCATTAGGACCAGTTTTCAAGGTTTATACTATAATCAAGTTCTGACATTTAACATGACACACATAATTTATGACCATTACAATTCTGGTTTAAATCCAAAACTGATTTATAAGAGGCTCTTTATACAAAATTGCACCCTCAGAAATAAAAGAAAGCATAATAAGGTGATAAAGTGCAAATTAGACTAAAGTATATGTTCACTTTTCAGATTCTTTGCATCTTCAAGCAAAGCCCATTGAAAACAAATGAAATTTTACTGATTTTGGTGGCATTTGGATTCAACATCAACAAAAAATACTTTCTACATTACTTTAATGGAATTAATTAATCATCTAGAAAAAAAAAGGGATCCTAAATTTTTAAGAATTATACTACTATATGCACACTGTTAAGTCTGAGAAAAAGGTGGGGTGACAGATCTTTTCTCTTCCTGCCTCCAGATAAGGAGTTAAGGCATTTAAGGACTTCAGTTACGCCCTTGATGGCTTTGGGTGCAGATACATCCATTTGTATGTTTGCCATTTCCCTCTGGATTTTTTTCCTCCGGCCAACTACACTGAAAATTATCAACTCACACTTCAGTTTCCTTCATGACATAAAAATCCAGGCACAGTCTGCCGCAGGGCACCACCACCTATCTTTGGTGGTGTTTATTAAAAGGTCCCTATCAGTCTCAGCATCAGCATACACCAGTAGCAACCATTACCAGTACTGCTGTTCATGTGATCCAGGCATGGAAAGTGATGCCATCACAGCCAGAACAGCCGCCTGTTCAACCTATGCTGAGAGCACAATTGTGATCACATAACCATACCTTGTTGTTGACCATGCTGGTTCACAAAACCCAGGAGACATGGCCAATTTTAGCTGAAAGCTTCACACTTCCAGGCTAAAAGCAACATTTAAAGCTCTCTATAAAGTGCTGGTCTACCTTATCCAAAACCACCCTCTGGAGACAAGAAAATGGCTGTAGGACACCTTCCAGGATCACAAAATGATTTCAAACTGATTGCCTGCCAAGAGCACCAGGAGAAGCAGCAGTAGGAAAATAAATGATTATTATTTGGTTGCAAACAAAGGGTAGATGGTTAAGCAGAGTATACAACATGTGCTCTCATGGTATACATGAGGCAGACGCAGGTGTTCGCTAGATGCCCAAAAGGTTATCACAGAGCTTCCATGTGATGGCACACACCTGCCATTACAGCTCCCATCTCTTGATAAGGAAACTACTGAGTACTCTGTGGCAACATTGGAAGAGAACCAGTAGGTAAGCAGGAGGTTCCTGTGTCTATCTGAGTGCAAAACACGATTGGAGCCAAGAGCTGGATAATGTTTACAGATGAAACTCTCAAGATGAAGCATCTCTCGGTTCTCAGTCTTGCAGAGTGTCATTTCGTATGTGCTTTCACCAAGCCTTTGGTCCCTCAGCAAGAGATTGCTGATCCCTGCCTTTGGGCATTTCTTCATGGTGCAGTGAATCACAATGCATGCTGCAGAGGCACTGAAGTTAAGAGTGCTCAGAAAGCTAAAAAAGCAGGATAGTCCAAGTCACAGAGTTATCAGAGATTTGGCCTACCTATGCTTTTGAGCCAGTATCTCTGCACTGTGCTGTGTGATCAACACTAACTCTACTGAATAAATGTAGCTGTGTCCTATGCAATCTGTAAACACTGTTGCAAAAAAAAATTATAAAACACATTTTTATATTTTATGTAGTTTCAGTCAGATAACAACTAATTGCCATTACTCTTCTCAGTGAAAAAAGAGATTTCGAAATAATGTTATGGAAAAATTAGAGCATGTGAGTAATGGATACATTTATGTGTTCTGTTTGATAGCTAGATGTTTGATGTTATAGATACATATATATAAAAAATGTAATTGCCATGAGATCAGGATCTAACACTTTAAACCTATTCCTTCTGCCTTGATTTTTCTCATGAGAGAATTTCCCCTTTTAGAGATAGAACAATGATTATCCTTAGGAAATACACTCTTTTTTGAACATAAGTTCAAAAAACTCTCTGTTTTAAACACTCTCAGAGCCCTTGAAGCCAAATAACTGATTCATTCTGGCATTTGCAACATATCTTTGAAAACTCTAATGAATGCTTGAATAAAATAGAAGTCTTATACTAGCATTTATTTAATTTAAGTGTCTTGGGAGTGGAAATTAGTGACTTCCATTTTATCACTCAACCTTGTCCTTAATTCAATTGTCATGTTTGTCGGCAACATTGAGCTTCCTTATATAGGCATGAGACACTGGCTTTTTACAAAATTATTCTATAATAAAATAGAGTTGCCAAGGTTTTTGTACCTATGTCAAATTAATTATGTCCCTTCCTATCCTTGTACTGAAAACACACAGTTATCCCAACCTAGCGATTTTGCCTGAAGGGCAGTACAGTCCTCTGGGATGCAATGTCTCCCACAGGTGTTTTCCCTTCTTTTTTTTCCCAAGAGATATCATTACAGACATTCCTCTTCTGTGGAACCTGCACTGCTACTAGTGATAACCCAGAAGATTCACTTGAACAACTTGATTTAAATTTCTGCTTTTAGATTGACAAATATTTTCAGGAAAGTGTGCATGTGTATGCACATGCATGTGTGTTTCTTTCTTCTTTTAGGTGACTACTTTGCAATAAAGCCAGTGATCTAGTTCACCACATCCTGAGTCTGGTTCTCAGGCTGAACATTCTGTGATGGAGCCAAATCAAATGTTTCATGGAGACCAAATGCCCACAAAGTTCTCTAAGGAGGATTTAAGAATGCTTTTCAGGAGAGTTACCAGCTAGCCTTCCTTAGCTGGCCTCCTTAGAAGTCCATAACCCAATCTTGTGCCCATGATATGGGTCTTCAGTCTTTTTAATTAATTGACAGCAATAAAACTCCCTAATCCTCCAATGGTTCCAGGATAACAGGAATCACAGGTCCTCCATTCTCTCTACTTTGACACTAAATTTTTATAAGGAACTTTAATTTTCAAAACGTAATCAGCAAACAGACCAAATCACTCTTTTAGATATTAACTGGGAAAGTGCACATGGATTCCTACAATGTACACACAGGGGCACGTCTGCTGCAGCACTCCAAATGTGTGGCATATTTTTTCCAATTTTACCACTTTATTCTTAGTCTGCAGGGGTTAGGAAAAGAATTGAAGAGAAGCATTAGTCTCGTATATGTGGCAATCAGCAGCAATGTTCCTATAATAATAACTGAGTCTTTAAGAAATAGGCTATAAAGTTTCATCTTCCAGCAATATTTTTGCTCATTATTTATTATTGTAGGCTGAATTTCCTTTAGAAGCCTAAGAGATTTTGCTGCCAAAATGTCAAAGAAATTAAGCAAAATGTTTGCACTTAATGCTAGTGATTTCTCTTAAAAATGTTGGTCTTCATGCATAATAAATAAGACACTATTAACTATTGCTGCCTAACATCCTTAATGTTTGATTTCCCAGAGGAGCATGATGACAGAACCGACTCTCATTTTGGGGTGACTTTCAGAAAGAGGAGACAAGGCTAGTGACCTTACCTGAGTGTGTGACTTTAAATACTTAAGAGGCAAGGTAGATGAAAGTTTGTTAAATGAAAAATGGATGGCCTTTTTCCTCACAGACTGTGATGCATTCCCCCTGACGAGAAAGGAAATTGTGATGGGAATCTGGGACATCCTAAAATCTTAATGCAGGAATAGGGCTTCTGAGTAGCAGCTCATAGCAAGCTAGAGCTGAGCAGCAGCTCTCTGCTTATTAAAACATTAGTGGATTATTGAATTCCAGGAACAGAAATAATTTATTTTTTGTCATAATTTATTTTTTTTGAACAGCCACTGACCCCGAATTTCCTCTTGTATGAATTTTGGATTTGCTCACTGCATGAGACAGCACTGCAGTCTTCTATTTCCTTAATTTGTTGATTTGGGTTCAATGATTTCAGTTGTGTGTTTCTTTGCTTATTTACTTTGATTTGCTTCAAAGCATGACTCCCTTTGTGGTCCCTCAACTCCTTTCAGCTGAACAAACTGTAGCCCCAGTCTCTCACTGTAAACTAGGTACGGACACAGTGTCACTTCGCTACCAAGCACACCTACAGATATCACATTTGCCTCTCCCAGAATGAAATTGCAAAAGGTAAAATTAAGATCTGATTTACATTTCTGAAGTTTTTTTCTCAAAATGTAAAGAAATTTTAGATTCAGAATGTTTAGCTTTGTTTTTTTTTTCTTTTTCTTTCTGCTATGCACTGACTCACCTATCTGGAAATGGGAAATTAGAGGGTGGTTCTCCTTTTTTTTTTTTTTTTTCCAATAGACTCTGCTGTACTGGCACCGCTTTCCCATCTTCTCTGGTAATCTATTCCTACAGGTATGCAGTCTTTCAGAATTTTTCTCTACACAGAGTGAGAAGGCTCATTACTTAACTGAGTCCTGCTGCTTAGTTTGAGGGAAAAAAAAGAAAAAAATTACTTCCAATAGCCACGCACTTTTGTACAGAAAACAGGTGAAAAGGAATATTTAAAGTATTTCATACTAAGTCAAAAAATAAAAGCAGTATAAACCAAGGTATTTTCTGATTTAACTTAGAAAATACAAACTGGAGATCTGTTGAGTAAATAAGTGAAAAATCAAATCCAGCATCTGTAGTCTATCCATCTGTTATCCTGTCTCCAGCTGCAGCCACCTCTGATGTTTCTGAATGACATGAAAAAGAAATAAAGGTAAATTAAGACATGAGCCCTGAGAATACATCTGCCCAGTGCACAAAGGAAATCTTTTCTCTTCACTGATCCCCTGAAGTCTTGATAAGCTTTGGTTGCAGTGGTTGTCTACACACAGAGTTCCAGGTGTTATGGGCACTCTCAGAGTTGTGCATAACTAATTATCCTTTCTCTTGTCCACAAAAAGAGGACATGAATAAGAGATTCATATATGTATAAGCATTTAGGTCAGAAAGTACCAACACCACTACTCCACCTAGGTCCCTGGACCTCCTGGACACAGAATTTGGCCCAGAGAGTAGATTAAATTATATCTCATAGAAGGATATATTTATTTTTATCTTTAAAGATATAAATCCATGTTGAGTTACCCCTGCCCTGTCCCCCCTCCAGCTCTCTTAGCAGATTGTTACTTAGTTCAATTATCCTCTGTGCTACAAAGCTATGACTTACTTCAAGGCCTAATTTGTCTAAGTCTTTGCAATAGATCTTGTCAGGTCATTGTCAACAAGCTCAGAAACACCCTGCTATTGGATCTCTTTTCCATGTGTAAGTACATAATGATCAATCCACCTCTCTGTCTTCTCTAAGATAAGCTGAGGAGATTGAATTCTGTAAGCTTCATAGTACGACTTTTTTTCCAGCTGCTGGATCAAACCTCCCAAACCTTTCATCTCTGGCACTGTTATTAGGCTGCACCACTACCTGGGAATGTGTGAGGCCTCTTCAAAGGATTTTAGACTGACCATCTGATATCCACACTGAAGCATTGTCTGAGGGGATTTTGATATTTCTTTTTTGATTCAGATCTTGCCTTTAAGAACCTCATGGCTATAGCTGCTTTAGGGCTCATAATGGCTTTGCCACAAGAGAGAAGGAGAGCAGCTCATTGCTATGGAAGGCAGATGTGCCACCAGATGTTTTTCTGCTATGCAGAACATGTTTCTGGTACCATCTTTTTTCCTTCCTCTGCCCTAGCAAATGAACGTGTGGACACATGCATGTAAGGAACATCAAAGCTCTGCTTGCACCTCATACAATCCATCATATGGATGAAGAAGGAAATGTAGCAGTGCCTGAGAAGTTACTCTCTTCTATAGGTTACAAGCTTTAATCTAAAATAAAAACCTACCACAAGGGAGGAGAACACAAATGCAGAAATGTGTGTACACATTTAATTGTTTACCATTTGACATTGCTAATACAAACAAGTGTGATATAGATCAACAATTTTCAAAACGCTTTCATACTAAATGAGAGCCTAATGCATTTTCAGTGATATTTCAAATCATTCCCTTTTGGAAGGTGTGCCCCACAAATGTGGACTGTCATTCCATGTCTCTTTTGAGTTCTATTAAGCTCCTCATTCTATGAGGGCTTAAACTTTAAAAGATATAATTAAAATCACTAGTTACTTTTTTGCTATCCTCTGACACCAGTTCTAAATGATATGGGGTGTTTATCAAATTCATTTTGCAGGACCTTCTAGTGAATTATAGCCTAATTTACAAGTAAATAATACTACAATTTAGGAAATAGTTGACCGTATATTCCCCCAGTGTTTTACAGACTTTTCGAAGAATGAATAGGCTTGATGCAGAATAAAAATGATTGAGAGCAATGAAATGCATTATGTGCAAGTTCCTGTACATTTGTAAGTTTGCTAATTAATAAAATTAAAACTACAAAAATAATTAATATAAACTAAAAAATGAAATCATCTGTGATTTTCTCACATCCTCGTTGTAGATTTCAAACACTGTCATGTGGATCACAGTTTCTCAAATAGGGGCTAGGATCACAGACACTTTAGGCAACAAAACAAAATAGAGCATCTTTACACAGTCTTTTGCTTTTCAGGATTTTAATATATTTCTCACACACACAGCTTCACAGTAGCAGCTCGGTGCCATGTTTATTTCTTCACCTCACAGATGGAGTATGTTTTTCTCACCTTTGCACATGATGCAGCACATCCCAAGAGAGAGTTAAACCTCTTTTTCCTGGCTCCCATATTCATTTATCAGCACCTGGCTCCATTGTTGTCTAAAGTCACCCCTGAGAAGATGGTCTGAATATCAATTTGTAATAAGCAGCAAGAATTTTTTGCTGTCAAGGTGTCAAAATGTAAAATTAGTACCTGGTTTTCCCAGACACCTCTGAAGCTTAGGTAACCTACCCAACCATCCTCATCCATAAGAAAAGAATTGCATGTCACCAGCTCTGCTTCTTGTGCTCAATATCTCTCCCCTCAGCTCTCTCAATGGAATCCTTGAAGGTGCTTATTCTACTTGTTGAAGTACATTACTGAATCTGCAGTATCCAAACAGTACAATAAGAGTGTCAAAACTCAGTACTGATAAGGCAAATGATTTTTCTGATCAAACTTGTGCTCCTGACACTACACCCCATTTTGGCACAAAGGAATGTATAAGCAGAAAAAATGAAATCAATTTCTCCTTTTTGTCCAGCAGAAACTCAATTTGCAAAGTTCTATCCATTGCTGTCTCATGAGTAGAGGTCTCCAGACCTGAGCAGTATGAGATTGAACTGGAGCAGGGCAGGGCAGAGACGAGCGTTTGTCCCAGGACTAGGTGCAAGACAATAGTATGCCCCCAAAACAAGCCAGGAACAGGAGAATTCATGAGCGTAGCAATGCATAGAATCCTGCAGTATTTGGCCCTGAGTCTTCTTGGACTCTTGTCACTGACCATAGCTCTGTGTATCCGTTCATCTTCCAGAAAACAGCTGGAGGTCTGACCTCCCACTCTCCTTTTAAGGAACAAAGGCAAATTTGTATCCCAAATTCACAGATGATCTCTGCAAGCTCTAGTGTAGGAGTTCTGATTCATCAGCTTCCAAAGTCTCCCACATACAATCCTATCTTCTGCTCCAAGCGCTTTATCTTAATTCATATTCTATCAATTCTTAATACGATAAATGCAACAATAATAAACCCTGGATATGTTTGATCTCCATAAAGATTGCAGTTACCTGGCAAACATAATACTAAAGTTAGCTTTTTATGGCAGCAGGTAGTAACAGCTGCATAACAATTTGCATTCTAGATCCCTGTCCTCATTTCTTATAACCTTCAGGTGTTCAAAGAGGTACCTCATACTGAGCTATTAATTCCATATTTAGGCAACTTGACTTTAAAAGTACTGAGTACCTCTTGGCTCTGATGAATGTCTAATAACATTCAGATTTAGAAGATTGCATGAATTTCTAATTTTTTTCAAGTCTATGGGTCTGTCCTTGAAGGTAAGGCAACATCTTACATGTGTTTACGCATACATTCACATCGGATTCAATAATAACACAAAGCTCACCCTTTTAATAATATCAATAATAACAGTAAAAAGAGCAGGTGGTATGACATTTAAAAAAAAAATTTAGAAAATTAAAAAAACAGGAAGAGAATGGCCTAATCATCTTTTCGAAAGTTACCAGTGTTAAGGTTTCACAAGAAATATGAAATTTCTTATTGAAAGAAAGTCAGGGACATTAACCGCTGAGCTGCAACACAAACATGCAGACAGAGAGGTGTGTGTTTATGTACTTTATCTTTTACATTTCAAGATTTGTCAGAAATCAATCCCACTTATATTTACATATTTAACAGTTAGTTTTCCCTTAATGTTTTCAGACTCTGATTTGAAACTGTAGAACACAACTTTTCTGTTGCTTAATGCTCTTATTCCTTTCTTGCACACAAGAAAACTGAGTTTTCAGTATTTCAAGTTTCTCAATAAACTACAGGGTACTGATGATGCAGCTTTGTAATAACTATTGAAGCAGGCCGTTTGCACTTTCAGGTATCTGATGTAGAGGGAAAGTCATGTGGATGGTTAGTACCTGAATATGAGGATGTGAACAAAGATTTGAAAATATTTGGGAGCTAATAAAACTCTTATGTAGCTGGGGGAAATTCTCAAGAGCTGCAACAGAGGGAAGGAAAATAAATTGCCTGCAGTCACCCAGAGAGTTGTTACTAGGAACAACAGATGAGAAGAAAAAGTTGAGTAGGCAACTGAGACAATTTCTAGGAAAGTATTTTTTGATTTTTTTTCCCCATTGGAAATGTCTTTTAATTGCCCTCATGTTTGAATCCTGACAAAGAAGGGAATTAAGATATTGAGAGTAATGGAAAAGATAGGAAGAGAAGGAGTAAAGAAGGATTGAAGAAGGATGAGAGGGAGGGAATGTAAGAAAATACTATGTATCTGAGAGGGATTGATATGATGACCAGATAGGTCTTTTCCAACTTCTCTTTCAGTAGCGCAAAGTCCAGTGTGGTCCAGATGGAAGATATATCAAGGACTTTGTAGTGTTGGGCTCTGAGCCTTGTCTTTTCCTTAATTGTTTCAGAAAATATTCAGGTGTTTGCTCATTGTTCTTTCATTATGAAGAGTTTCTTTCCCTGCTCTTTGGACCTGCTCTAAAATAAATACCTCCTAGGATAAAATCATATAATCCATTAAATATTAGGTACTACTAGTTCAAAGTGAGGAGTGAGGAGTAAAATGCAAGTGTTTAATTAATATCAGGCTAAAATTCTGACTAGGTGACCTGCAATTCACCCCACTTCCCTCATATTCATTTTCCAAAGATAATTATTAAATAAACATTACTTTTCAACTGATTCTGTTTTGATCCACATATGATGTAGGGCTTTGGTAACTTTATATTTAAAATGAACTCAAAAAGGAAACAAAATAAACAGTTAATTTAATAACATACATTATACCAGCAACATTTCATAGAATTAAAACTTGTAATTTTTGGAAAAAGGTGAGCCTGAAATATATTGCTTAAGCAAAAAGGAGGCTTCTGTCTTACAGAAACAGTCCACTAGGAACAGCATGAAGGAGTGGACTCTGCTGAACCTAGGTTTATGGCCAAGTCCCAGAGATCGAGGATTAGCTTAAAGTGTTTTAGCAAGTTCAAAGATCTTCACAGAGTACCAAGTCCCACAGAGCAATGATAGATTTGATAGAACAAGAAGCAGAAACTAAAAAGACATTGCTCAGATGGAGAATTCATTTCTTGCCTCTTGTACTCCTATTTAATCAAAAAGAAATGCCGAAGGCTTTCTGAACAGAAAATGTGTAATTTCTTTAACAAACATACATCTATGCTTTGTTTTCTTATTGTTGTTGACAGAACCCCTCATTATGCCCTTAAAGAATCATTTTATGTTTATTTGTACTCTCTATACAGATTTGGAGACTTGCTTTATGAATTGCCAGAGAGAGATGTCTTTTTTTAATAAAAATTTATCACTCTTTGATTGATTTCCTTGATATTCATTTTGTGTGCCTGTGTTACAGATACTCACTTTTGTTCTAAAGCCTAAATTACTCTAACTAATGTACTAGAGGAGTGCTGTGACTGTTGGCAATTGACAATGCAAAATGTTTCACAGCTTTATTTTTCAATACAGATGCTTCCATGGAAAAATCATTGAGGGTTAGCTGGCCAGGGTCCTTATTTATTAATTCATGGAGGTTTGCAAGAATAAGTCATCCGTGTGAAGCAGCAAAAATGTGAAATAGAGCTGAACCACCTGATCACATTGCCACAAAATAACAAATTACTGTACATCTTCTGAACTGTGGTGGGGATGTTAAATGTGTCCATATGCAAGCATTTACTAGCAACAAATAAATATATATTTAAAATGTTATCTTAGCACGTATTGAAAGACACTGACACTAAATCAAATATATTCACATTTTCCACAAGCTAAAAGCAAAAGTAGATACAGTTGCTGTGTTTCTGCTAATGTTTGGTAACTTGCTAAACACCAGTAGTTTGAACAGAATTCAGAAATACATGCCAGAATGCCTTGCTAGCTGTGAAACTCATTGTATTATTTGCCATTATTTGCAATTGTTCTGGATAGGATTAAAATTGTCTGTGCTTCATCACTTGGTAAGTCAATTTTTTCTCCCAACAGAATACCTGTCGTTAACTCAAGTAATGTTCTTTAAAAGTGTCAATGTCTTTTTAGTGGGGCAGAATGGGATGAAATGAAATGTTTCAATGAAACTTGAGGTATGTGCTATTCCCTCAGTGCTAGTACTGCTTCTCATATTGCCTGTGGGGACAGTTAGATTAGACAGACACAATGAACATGCTCCATAGAGACTTTTAGAGGAAAATCATTAGAACAGTTTTGTCTTGCCTTCTATTGTTTTATATGCTCTATGTGCAACCTATCTCAATAATGACTATGACAACTGATTATTTTACAGCTGGATATTCATGCTCACTGATGGACATAACTGAGCTGGCAGGCTTCATCTTAAAGAGAAAAAAATTGGAAACACTTGCTCAGCAACCTTTGGTGGATGGTGGTGAAGCAGTGTGTGACTTCAGCTGCTAAAAGGACAAAGCTGCCTGGCCCTGCTAGTAAGAGATAGGAATTAAGCCATGAAACTAATGAACAATAGAGGAGATGGAAAGCAAGGGTATGCTGTCCTTCGTCTGTTGAGATTGTCCTGGATTTTAATTCTCTGTCCTGCCTCCTTTGCAGTCAACAGTGGCCATTACATAAGGTTAAAACACATTTCTGTACAGATGTGCTGTCCTGAAAAAAACCCAGTGGGACACTCTGCCGCCAGCAGTGAATATCAAAAGTGTACTGGGCAGTCTACATTTGATTTTGAAGTCAGCTTTTCTTTGGGCAGCATTCAGACCATGTCACTTCCAGAAGTCCCTTCCAATATAAACTGCTATACCATTCTGTGAATTGTTCCAGTCATTGCCCTCCAGCATTTGGGACCAAGAAATGGAAATGGTACTTCTGTGACCTTTGCTGGTCATACTACCATACAAGCACTCCAACACCAGAAGCATGGGTTGAAAGCTGGGACACCTTTTGATCAGAGTTGACAGGGGTCTGGCTTCCCTTAGAGTGAAGAAATCAGGAGGAATGTTCCTGATAGATGTGAGATTGCCATACAATGGAAAACATATTAGATCAGCCAGTTCAATATCTTTTCACATAGCTTTGTTTCTTTTTCCTTTAAAGACATTTGCTTCCATTGCTCTTACATCTCCTTCCCCCTTCATAAGAGAGATAGTATTCAATTATATAGCATGCTGTAGGTAGCATATACCCATGCTATCGTGTGCAGAAACTCTTCTGCTTTCTGAGGCTTTCCAGGCATTCCAGAGCCCTTTTTTAATCTACCAGCCAGCATTTGATACAGAATTTTCTGGAAATTATTTTGCTGCCAAAAGTGTACAAGGGAGGTGGGAGACAATCTGTCGGCTTCTCCTAGAGCAAACACAAAGAACCATTCTCTCATCTAGTAAAACAATAAGATTAGTCCTCTTATCATTAATTTTTTTTTGCTCCTTCACTGCTTTGTAAACACTGCTTGTATGACTTTGCCTGTTATCGTCTGCAAACTGAATCTGCTTTTGTTGAAGCAGTGTCAATCACAAGGGTTTTTCTGCTCATATACTTAGTGATATGACTGATTGAAAAAGAAGACAGGATTTTATTTGGGTCTGCAATATGTGACATAGTCACTGTTGGAAACATAAGTGGGGGAAGAAAACAAAGGGAACAATTCGGTAAAGTATAACCCAAAGTTCACTTGCTCTGTCAAGGAGATTAAGATTAAACTGAAGGAGGTCAAAGCTATTAACATTCAGACTACAGGGTATATAAAAAGCTAGCATCTAGTTAGATATTGGCTTTCTAATTGGAGGGGAGCTTGTTTCTGACTTCTTATGTAAACACTAGTATTAGCAAAAACCTGGGTGGTCTCAGCATTGTAACCCAGTGGACATATTTCATCCACATCTCCCTGAAAAAAGTGTCCTCAATGACCAAGTTCGCATTTAAATTGTAAATATGTCCCTTGCTGCCAACTGTGACAGCATATGCAAAGGGAAAACTTCTGGGGTTGCTTTAAATTTGTTTTCCCAAAGGCCGAATTCTCCTTCACATCTTATTTATGTTCCGCTCTTTGGACCAAGCAAGAAGATTACTGCAGCCACCAGGAAGGAGCACAGACATGACTTGTTTTTTAATTAACTGACATGGTAAGATTGACTCCTTTGCAAGTCAGATGCTTATTTATGGAACAACCTTCGCATTTTCAAGTTGCATTTTTCTCTGATTTTACGTGTTCTCTACAGCTGCTTGTTCTAAATGTAATGGTGAGCGAAACAGGATGGGTTACCAATGGAAAGTAAATTAGATAGCAGTCAGCAGGATTAGCCTTCGGAAGGTGATTTGGTTAAACCTTTAGTAGCACTGGTCCTGTAGTACTAAAGCCTGACTCTCTAATCCACTTTACCATTCGGCAATCTATTGATGAAAGCAACAAGAAGGCAAAAAAAGATGAAACAGGCACTAGGCCCTTTTAAAAATGTTGTTTGGGGTGGAACTCTTAAATATATTCTTCTTCTTATCCATTACTTATCCTTGGGAAGGCCTCTTTGGAAAGCCAGTTCTCTCCTTCAAAATTCCATTGTCAACAAAGTAAGGCCAAAGAAATTGGACAAAACTAGGAAATAGTCTCAAAGACATAAGTAATTCTTAATCTGTAGATTGATGTGTTACAAAAGCAGTATAAAAAGGTATGGGTTTTGTGTGTGTTATGTATTGAGTCCACCATTAGCAACTGTGCAGGTGACACTAAGTCGGGGGGGAATGTCAGTCAGCTGGAAGGCAGGAGGGCTCTGTAGAGGGACCTGGACAGACTGGAGAGTTGGGCTGACTCCAATGGGAGGAGGTTCAACAAGGCCAGGTGCTGAGTCCTGCACTTTGGCCACAACAACCCCCTGCAGTGCTACAGGCTGGGGACAGAGTGGCTGGAGAGCAGCCAGGCAGAAAGGGACCTGGGAGTTTGGATTGACAGGAAGCTGAAGATGAGGCAGCAGTGTGCCCGGGTGGCCAAGAAGGCCAATGGCATCCTGGCCTGTGTCAGGAACAGTGGGGCCAGCAGGTCCAGGGAAGTGATCCTTCCCCTGTACTCAGCACTGGTGAGGCCACACCTGGAGTACTGTGTTCAGTTCTGGGCCCCTCAGTTCAGGAAGGACATTGAGGTGCTGGAGCAGGTCCAGAGAAGAACAACCAGGCTGATGAAGGGACTCGAACACAAGTCCTGTGAGGAGAGGCTGAGGGAGCTGGGGTTGTTTAGCCTGGAGAAGAGAAGGCTCAGGGGAGACCTCATCACTCTCTATGACTACCTGAAAGGAGGATGTAGCCAGGTGGGTGTCAGTCTTTTCTCCCAGGCAATTATCAGTAAGACAAGAGGACACGGTCTTAAGCTCTGCCTTGAGGTTTTTAAGATGAGACTGGATGTGGCACTTAGCGCCAGAGTCTAGTAACCATGGTGGTGGTGAATCAAGGGTGATTTTGGAGGTCTTTTCCAACCTGGCTGATTCTATGATTCTATGATTCTGTGTAACAAAAAAACCTGCAAGTAATTACCAGAAAAGGAAAACTATCTCCTTAAGTAACTATCCATAAAACAAGAACAAAAATAAACCATGCAATGTCAGCACTTCAGTATGAATAGCATGGTTTTGAGTTATCATGCCACCAAATTAATAGATCCTTGGAATATGCCATAAATTATGAGTTCCTTAAAAGTGCTGCATCCAACACTTTTGGAATGCTGTATTGCATTATTTTATCCTTATAGATGAGAATAAAATATCATAGAAGCACTCTTTAGAAATCAGCAGTAGTTTAGATAGAAGTGATCATGATTTGCTTCTGTTCGTTACATATAATCAGAATTAAGTCCAGACCAGTAATATGTATACTTGATGGATTGCAAGAGCCAATTTTGCAAAGCTGAAAACAATTATGAGTTAAATCAGTTGGGAGAAAGAAATTAGACAGGAAATGTGGATAATAACTGGAAAGTGTTTAAAAATATTTTACCAGAGGTTTTTTAAAAAAAAAGAATTAAAACTGGGCTAACCTAAATGTTGACTTGCATAAAAGTGAAAGCAGCTATGTAAATCAAAATAATTACACCAGGAAAAAAGGCATTTATCAGAATTCATGAGAATTAGACAGAAGATAAGAACTACAGAAAATTGATAACGATGGAAGCAAGAAGCAAAGTTTTTCATCAGAGTTAAGGATAACAAGAAAAATTTTTGGTCTTGACTACACAGACATGTAGCCATGTTAATAATGTATGCAAAAATTTGTATGCTCTGTAAATAAATCTGATCTCTGCTTGAAAAAAAACCAGACTTGAAAAAAAGCAGTTCTGTCATAAGAAGGCAATGCAATGTTGTTCACTCCAGTAAATCAGTAGAATGTTAAATAGCAATTTAAATCGGTAGACCTGCATAATTTACAAAGAAGAGGTTTTAAAAAGCTGACTGAAGAAAATTCAAAACCATGAATATTGCTTTTTGGTAAGTCTGAGAACACTGGAGGAGTTCCAAGACGGACAGGAGAAAAAAGGAAAAAAAAGCCACCATCACACTATTTTTTTTTAAAGTTATATGTGTAACCCAGGTGACTGCAGACCTCTCAGCCTGAGCTGAAAGGAAAAAATAATGTAAAAGCTAATAGAGGACTAGAGGTGTGTATGCAATTAACCCTAAGCAAAATGGTTTAACAGGACCAAGAAGTTCTTATGAGCCTTCCGGAAAAACTCAGCATTTTTACTGGTCTTAGGAAGCAAAGAAAGGCAAACATTGCCAGCCATATGCAAGATAAGATGGGCCAGCAAACCAAAGTCTTTCCAAGTCTGTAACGAACCTGTGAACAAAAGTAACAAAACAGCACTGGCATCAGAAAACCAAGTGTTCCTCAGAGCCTATACAAATGTGAATAACTGTGCAGAATAAAGCACCTTTGAAAAGTGGATCCTATATCTTTTCTATCCATACCTTTTATGACAGTTGACAGTGTGTCTTTTTGTATGCCTGCTTCTAAATTTCAAATGTCCTTTTTTCCAAGCTGATATTCAAGCAAGGTCTACCTGATGCAGAAGCAGGGGAGGAAGTCTTCAGTGAACCTGGTACTCTGTTTACTGAGGAACATTCAGTGCAAAGATGTTTTCTGTATTAATACAATTCTGAAATGGTAAACTAGCTCCTAACCAGGTAATGCAGCTAAAAATTTGCTAACTGGTTAGGGTTAACTATGTGTAACATCTCCATTGATTTATGACTGTCAGGTTCACAGGTTACTTAGATTGTTCAATTTAGCACTTTTCCCTAGCTTTCAATTGTACATTTTAAACCAGGTGTTCAATGGATTGATCGATATGAAGTACAATAGGTCTCTGTACTGCTCCATAAACAAAGTTGATTTTTATAGCCTTGGTGTGATTTAAACCTTTAACACTTTCAACCATTCTGCAGCAGTCTTGCCATGTAAGCATATGCTTCTCTTCACTTTCCTTAATTCACATCAGATTGTGACTTAGCAACAGGCAAGGCAATGAAATCTGCTGTGTGTCTGGAGGGCCTGATCCTGCAAATGTGTGTGCATGACACTGCATGCAGGTAAATAACTCCTTTGATCCCAGTGAGACTATTCCCATATATAACCCTGTTAAGGTGAATTAGTAAGGTAAGGACTGACATTTGAATATTGAGCTTTGCGGTTAGGGAGAGCTTTCCTAGCACTCAGAGGACACAGAGAAAGGTAAATCTCATTTGCTCAATGTGACTTATGTGACTTATATGATTTTTCCCTATGTCAAGTTCCCTCCTCCCCATAAAGACAGACTCCTACGTTCACCTTTGCAGCCTGCCCCCACCTCATGACTGCACATATCTGCCAGCTGAATTTGATGCTTGGTTCAGGGAGAAGACGAACATCAGGAGAGGAGTGAAACACAGATGCAACCCTCAAGGGTCCTCAGTCTGTAGACTCCTTACAGGATGCCAAACTCTCCTTCTGCACCATGGAGTTCGAGTGAACCCACCAGACACATCATCCACCATTGCAATATTTGGCCCAATGTTCACTCATAAATTAGGAAAAATTATCGTTTCAAAGGTTTGGACAATGAACACCTCAAATAAGATTTTGGGAAGGACCTCGTTCTCACTGCTGCTTGGAGTGCAGATGGCAGAGCAAGGAAGGCTCTTCAATTCTGAAACCAGGGTTATTCCTAAGAAGGAGCTGAAAAGGAAAGTAATGCTCTCACTTTCTTTCCTCAGCACCAGGTCACTGACCTGCCATTCACACCCTGCCCCCCTATCACATTGTTTCTGAATAAGTGCTGCTTCCTTGGCTGACCTTCCCTGGAGATTAGAGTGAGTTTTTCTGACTAAATATCCCTCTGGCATGTGAAAAGCCAGTAGGGATAACTGATGAAGTCAACACATGGAAGAATTTACTGTCTTACCAGGAGCTTATGAGCAGATCCTCCTTAAGCACTTAAATAACTACAAATGTTTTCTACTCGGTATTGGTATAAAATAAAAATAACCAGTCCTTCTTTCTTCAAAAAAGCAAGAAGGTTTGGGAAGATTTGGGAAGGGAAGGTCTGTGGAGGTGTGGGAAGGTTAGGGCAAGAAAGGGCAGGGAGGGGAAGGGGAAGGGGAAAGGAAGGTTCTTTGAAGTATCACCACAATCCAGCTTTCATCTCACAAACTAAAAAGGCATAGAAAATGTGAAGCAGTTGCAAAAGTCTTAAAGAGCAAGTTAAATCATTACCACAGGCTGTGATCTTTTAATATCTGTTGAGCTGAGTGTCACAGATTACACATATTTATGTATTTAAAGCAGCTTTAAGTAGTACATATAAATGCAAGTCATTGAGCAGTGACAGGAAAATCAGATAAGTACTTTTACTTATAAAAATATCCTCCTTCTGTGTTGCTATTTCACCTTGAAAAAGTGCCCTGTTCAGCATCCCAGACCCTGGGCCCTGAGCACCTTCTTTTGGCTTTGATCCTGTGGGTCAGCCTCTTTGAGCAAAGCAGAAGTGTTTGGGAAGAGGTCAAGTTTGTCTCTGGCCTCAAAAGGTGTATTTTGAAGCAGCTTTCTTATGTTCTTCCACCATCAAAACCTGTGAAAAGGAAATGAATCATGTTTGGATTACTGCAAGAAGCTGGGGATTATGCAAACTATTTCCTGATACATTATAAGGGAAATGCCTATTTTCATTAATAATGTATTTATCTAAAACTGTAGCCAAACAGAAGGCCCCATTCCTTAGCAGTCAGACACAAAACTGCTATAATTTAGCAAACTGCAAATGAAAAAGAAACTTCTCTTATGAAGCTACCCTCATAAAATAGATCTTGTTATGAGAAGTTGATGTAACACAGAAATGACACTAATAGCAGAACTGTGTGTGTCTGGAATGAGATTTTACCTTAAATGTTATTCAGTAAATGAAAAGAATCATTAAAATATATTACAAGCTATTACTAGAACAATTCCTCCAAGTAATTTTTTTTTTTATTGTCATCTTCTTTTACAAACTCATTGCAAATTTTGAGGGAAAGAGGCCAGACAATCAAGAAAGAGCTTAGTTTCATAAGGAATGAAAATATTTTTGCTGATGACTTCAAGGCCATTACATCTGCCACCAATGACCAAGGTGAGATTCAGTGTACTCCCTCAGGCACTGCAAAACTGGAGAGCTGAGTCACAACGAATCTTCACGTGGTGACAGCAATGTTCACTTTATCAGAAAAGGAGAGATAGTCTGAGGATGGTTCAGCCATTTGATCTTTGCCAGTGTTCTTAACTTGCTTGGAGTAAGTGAGGGTGCTTCTTCTAGAGCTACATTTACACAGGTGAAGTGTTTGTACAGTGTTTAGCACAACGGACTGCTCTTCAGTTCTTAGATGTCAAAGACAATACAGTTCTGCTACTAATTACGATGACCATGGATGTGTTGTTTTTCACTCAGGAAAAGGTTTGCTAGATTGCTAGTAAGAGAAATAACAGGTGGAAAAAGAGATAGAGAAATTTCATGGAATCATAGAATCATAAAACATCCTGAGTTGGAAGGGTCCCACGAGAACCAGCAAAGTCCAACTGCTGGTTCTGCACAGAATAGCCCCAAGAATCACACCATGTGTCCAGGAGCATTGTCCGAACACTTCTTGAACTCTGTCAGGCTTGGTGCTGTGACCGCTTCCCTGGGGAGCCTGTTCCAGTGCCCAACCACCCTCTGGGTGAAAAACCTTTTCCTAATATCCAGCCTAAACCTGGACAATGCTTTATGCCATTCCCTCTGGTCCTTTCATTGTCCACCTGAGAGCAGATCATTGCCTGCCCTTCTGCCTCCCACTGTGAGGAAGTTGCAGACACCTATGACATCTCCACCTTCTCCACTTTGAATACCCCTCTTACAGAAAGTTGTCTGCAGGCTGTCCAGCCATACTTCTGCTAACCAGCTTGTAGACAAAGGTGGTGTATAATTATAGTCCCTAGCACTTTGGTCATTTTTAGCACAGGATTTACCTATGTTGCATTACTTAGAATGCTGCAGTGTTCTAATTTTAAATTAAATTTTACAATCAAAATTGCTGTATTCAAGTATTACAAGTAATTTTTTTATATTGGTGTACAGACAGCCAGAGATGAAGATTATTTACAACAAATTTACACCATTTGAAAATCCTATTCTTGATCAAAATTATAATAAATAATAATATTTACTAATTTAAAACTTCACAGACTGGCCACTCTGAAGACTTCTGTACAGAGCAACTTCAGACTCTCAACTTGGTCTGGTTGTTCATGAAGCTCATTTTATATTGTTTGGCCGTATCCCTAAAAAAACCCAAAACCACAAAACAAATGTTAGGTCAACTGGCGTCCAGACTCCAATTGTGAAGTTCTGCAAAAATGTTCTTTTTGAAACTCTTTGTAATTAAGGCACAACTGATAAAAAAATTACTGTCCCACAGTATCTCAAATCTATTGACGTCTGTTATAAATTTCCCTTTTCTGCACTGCAATGAAAGACTCAGCACTGCAGTTCAAGGACCCGAATTCCATAGCCAGGTAGCTTAATTTGCCAATCTACTTCATCCATAAAATATAGTCTATACAAATGGAACATATTATAGGGAATTCAAAGGTGTATTAAAAAGAACAAGGTTGAGAGAACAAGGAACATAAGATGCAGCCATATCCTGCAAATATCTTTTTTCTAGATCTTTTTTTAAAGAACCACCAAATTTTAAAATTAACCCACCACTGTAATAAATGGTCTCAGGCAGATACAAAATGACCATGATCTTTGTGGGTTCCTTCCAACTGGGCATATTCTGTGATTCCTTGATAAGTAAGGTCAGACTTGTTGAAACCCAGTTAACAGAACGGCCTCAGCTCCAATAAAAAACAATGGCCTGTTACATGAAATGAAACATTAACATTGAGACATAGACAAAACAGCCTGGGATTTTTTACACCATTTCTTACACCAAAGAAAACCCGCTTTAAGTTCATGGCAGCTTCAGACAGAAAACACACAGACAACTGAAGGGCCTATTTTAATTACTCACCAGAAAGATGAAAGTTCAAAGCAACTCACTTTATAATGGCATTTTCTGGAAAACAAAAATATTCCCCATTCAAAGAACAGATGAAAAAAAAATATCAACACAACTTTAGTTAGAAAAATCATCAGCAACTCAGAGTTAAGATTAAGAAATATGAAGCAGTATAGAAATACGAATTACATATAACTATAAACAGCACGGAAATGGTGCAAGAAAAGAAGGTATTCCTAAGAAGACTGCATCTGCCAGTGAACTATTCCAGGTCATCTGCAGAGCACCAGTGATACGCAAGACCCAAAAACTTTCTGAATCCAGGTCAGCCCTTTATTAAGAGAAGAACCTTTGAGAACTGTAGAGGAAATTAATTGATTTGGTTACAGGTAAGGACATCTCAATCCTGGTTTCCCACATTGCCTCCTGCAATGGAAATGTTACCTTGTTATATAGTACAGAGAGCTTGAGGATGGTAATGAATATCAAGACAACATTTCTCTTAGTGGCTGGTTTTCTAAATGTGGGCAGGCACATGCACTAATCAAGCCTCTCTCTTTCCACAGGAGGCTGCTTAGAGAAATATATGGTAGTAGGATTCGTGCTGTGTTTCTTAGGGAATAGGGAACAGATGGAAAAAATTTAATTCCCAGAGCCTTTAGCTGCTAGGGGATTCCCTCATGCCACTTAAGTCTTTGAAGTAAAAAGAATGAAAGTTTCTCAAACCACAGAAAGAAAATTTTACTCCCTATTAACTTTTCTATTTATTTAAAAAAATTCTTTCAGCAGAGAAAACATTTATCTGCAGCAGATATAAGAGTAGCCCCAGATCCATGGAGTAATCCCATGGTATGCACTGTGGTTGTCCTGCCAATTTCCTTTTGAGCTAAGCCACAAAATGATGGATTGCCAACCACAAGAGAGTGTATTATTCTGATGTTCAGCACTTATGTGTGGAGAATATTAACTGACCCTTTTTATTGATTAATTGTACCTTTTAATGCCATTAGGGAAAGGGTCAGGTTATAGTATCCTGCTGAATGGGACAGGCAAGTGGCACAAAGGGCTTATAAATCACCCGGCTCACAGGGGCTTCAGCAGTTGTGCAATTGTACAGATGTGGACAAAATAGGAGCGCATTGTTAGTCACATGAACAGAAACACATAGTGTTTCTTTGAAGAAAACAAACTACTTTTGATCAAGGTAAATACAGCTGTTACTGATGATGTTGACTGCAGTTGACTGCTGGATTGACATACAGTTGACTGCTGGATTGAAGCACCTCACTTGAACTCAGGAAAGCCAACAGGACTTGGCAAGATATCCCAGGGATCATTAGCACAAAAAAGTCAGATGTGTCTGTCCCGAGGCGATGTGGTGATGTCTGGGGACATAGCAATCCAGTCAGAGCAGCCTCCTGCCAGGCAAGGCTGCTTGATTATTACACTGTGAGCAACCTGTAAATGCAAGTATTGAGAGTGTAATCAGGAGTGGACTAAACATAAGTCAACAGGAACCAGAGTTCTGTTTTCCTTTTTAAAGCCATGAATTCTGCTTCCCTTCTCTCCTCTTCCCTTTAATTTCCAGTGGATCACTAAGAGAGCAAATGAAGTTAATATTTAAACTGTGATTTAAGCCACGGTAGAAGAAAAAGTGACCAAAGTAGTGCTGGGGGCCTGTTGGCTAACAGAGCAGTTAGTTTCTCTATTGTTGACTCAGCTTAAAAGAGTAAAAAATGTTTATATTTATTTTAGGAAACCATCAAAGGAGCATCCTTCCAATCCTGACTGTAGCCTTTAGGTACTTGCAGTGATTGCTTCAATAGCAGCTCTTTTTTGACCTGCCTGAGCCAATAACTCTGAACTTCCTCCATGAAATAGTAATCTAACTTGTCTATTTTTTCCTCTTCTATCCCATCCTGTCAGAGAGCAGAAGATGCTTGCATTCCTGAACCTAAAGTTCTTGTGAAGACACATTTATTGGCAAGTTTCAAGTCCCAGTGTGGGAAGGGGAAGGGGAATTTAATTGTAGTATAAATATCCCCGCAGGAGGAGGAGTGCTTACACAGCATTAAGGTATAATTTGTTCTCTGCATTTTGACCACAGTCTTCTCAATTCACCTGTTCCAGCCCCTCAGAAAGTGGCTAGTCCAGCTGAAGGGCCATGGTTGCAGCTGCAACAATCCAAGAAGGTGAACTTGAAGAATTCCCTTTCTAGGAAGATGCCTTGAGGCGCTCCCTTAATTTGTAACAAAATCTCACCTTACACATGGCCTCCTCACCTACTTGCCTCATTCCCAGACTTAAACAACTGCCAGTTTCCACCAAAACCAGTGCAAACTCCAGTTTGTGGCATAGTGTCCTCCAGATGCAGGTGGGGAAAGTGCTGACATGGATCCCTTGGGCGTGAGGTCCTGCACACTTGCCCTTCACCAACCACTGTTGTCCCAAACCCACAGAGTAACAGATAAACAGCCCTCTCCCACACTGCACAGAGCAGTGACAGCCGGGGACAGAGAGCTGATCCTCTGGGGAGACTCTAGGCAAACATTCCATGAAAGGAAACATGCACCATTTAACCTTATGGCTGTCTTCATGCACTGAACCACATTTATCATTAAAAAAAGCCTAGCACAGGGGCATCCCCAGGCTAGGGGGGATGATCTGGGCTTGGGAGACAGGGACTGCAGACACAAGAGAGATGCTGAGAAGTGAGAGCCTCTTGCTTCTTTCCCTTACGTGCTGTCCCACTGCATAGGCAGATTAACTTGCACTAAAAAAAAAGAGACAAATGAAAAAGGAGAAGTGCAGATTACCTTTTCCCTTCACAAACAAGGAGAGAAAGGTAAGAAAAACTATGCTGCTTTCAGGTCCAATTCTTTCCATGTATACTTCCTGGGGCAATGCAGTTATGTGCCTACCTAATAGCTCAGTCTAGCTCCAGGTAAGCAGTCATTAGTTTTCTTAGGAAATGCTCTAGCAGTACAAAAAGTGGGTAAAATTTTTCAGTCCTTAGTGCTGAAGGATATCTATAGAGAGATGTACAGTTACATACTTATAAATATAGGTACAGGGAGACACACACATATGGAGCTTAACATAAATCGATAGATTTGGTGCTACTTTATGTAGGGGTGGAACAGAAAGAGAGAAGAAGGGGGGATATACGAATTTAATAAGCTCAGACATAATTGCCATGAGTAAATGTTAATGCATAGGAATGAAGTTTTTTTTTACTTTATGCATATTAATAGGCTCCCTCTTCGTGAAAGAATGACATCAGACATTGATAAATTTGACAGAAGCGAAAGGAAAAAATGGTCACACTATTAGGAACATTCCTGAGGTTGTGTTGAACGGTGTCTTTGATACATCAGCCTTCAGTCTCTGAGCACATTCGCATTAAATCGTGTGTACACTCAGAATTCAAATGAGCTGCTTCCTTAGATGCTGGCTTTTAGCAGCAGTCCCACCAGACAGGCTGGAATCAAACCTACAGTTTCAGAATATGGTATAGGATAATTTTCTCAGTACAGTTTGTGCCTGCTGATCTCTCAGAAGATTAAAGAAAGAGGCAGCATATAGCGGATCGTTAAAGATCTACACAAGGATGAACAGTAAAAAAAAAATCTTCAATGAACACACTGCTCCAAGTACAGACATTCTCCTATGCCAAGAGATCGGTGCAAGGCTGTGTGTATAATATTGCTGAAAGCAGAAAGATGACAAATTGCTTGGAACGGATTCACTCAAAAGCAAGCAAGGGCTCACTATTGATGTCTGAATATGTCGGCAATGTCTGAACACTGGTGCATTGTCACAACATGTATGCTCTTTATAACCCTTCAAGAAACCACTTTGAAAACAGTGCTACACACCTGCAATATATGTGTTTGTCTGGAAACGTCAGATCAGTACAGTAACTGTCTAAGAATCTTCCAGTAAAGCCAGCATACACAGGTGCATCACATGGCTTGGGATCCACAGTGAGCCTAGAAATAAATAAAAAGCTGAAGTCATACATCTTTTTCTCATTAGCCTGTTGCTTTTAAGAATGAGACATTGGGAGGCTGGAATTAAAAGACGTGAGTTAATATACTGACACACATTTCCATGCAGCTTCAAACCTAAAAAAAAAATAAAAAAAAAACAAAACAAAACAAAAAACCCACAAACATAAAACAAAACAAAACAAAAAAACCCACAAAAATAAAAACAAAACCAAAAAAAAACACATGAAAGAAAAATATTTGGGATGTGGAAAAGGAGGCAGCCATGGAAAATGAATGCATAAAGAGAAGAAACAGAGATGAGTGAATGTGTGTTAGGTTGTATGCATTCGTCTGTTAGAAAATTATGTTTTGAAATCTGGTTCTATGGAAATTTGAGCCATTCAGTGAGTTTTTTGTAATAGTGTCTGCTTTTAACAAACAATAAGGAAGGCAAAATTCTTTTCTAAAAAAATAAAATATTGAATAACCATTTTCTCCTTCTTTGCCCCATTAGCATGCAAGTACCATCTTTGGAAACATACAGATACGGAAATAAGATATAAATATCTGCCTTTCTGTTCATCACATAAAAAAAGCACCATTGGTTTTTTAATTAATTTTTTTTCCAGTGTCATACAACATTTAAAAATATTTGAGGGGTTTTTTTTTCTTTTAAAAATATCAAAGTCTCCTCTTGGTAAGCAAATGTAGGACATTAGCTATATTTTTATATAATTTTTTTCAGATATCAACCATAAGGCTGCTGGCAAATTAATTAGCATGTGTAGCCAAGATGATGAGTGCTAGTAACAAACATTAGCTCTTCTATGCAAAAAAAACAAGTCCATTTCAGTCTATTCAAGAAAAACTGTTTTTACTAGATCTGCTGTATATTTGAATCTCTCAATGCCTACTATCACAGTATGCCTAGTAGTTAAAGATAATTAAAGTGATAATACACCTGTTAACTGTGGAGATATTGTGCCTACCAACAGACTGCTTAGAATAACTAAAACAAACCGGCAGAAGGGTTGAGCATGCAGTCTGCATGTTCCTGTGGCTAAGAGAAGCCTCACACCCTCAATAGAGCCCTATTTTACAGAGCAGAGGCCACAGTCTAACAGACCAACTATTTTACTGATCATTCTCCTTCATAATCAGGTGGACCAATTTCACTCTTTTTCACCCATCTGAAGCAACTCCCTTTTTGTTAATGTTTCTCCTTAGGGAAAGTACTCCAACTGCTTACTTTTCCTCTTACCAGCTAAGTGTTAAGTGTTTAACATATCTTTTACCTTCTCTTAAAGCAGCCCAGTGTCTGCAAGCCTATTCAAGATGGCACCTGAGTTTTCCCTCACCCCATGTTTTCAGCATCATCATCAGCATTTTAAGCAAACAGCACTGTCTAAAGAGCTGATTGCTTCTGCATGACAGAAATGCTCAAATACCATGCTGCTATCCAGAACAATATATTCAAAAATCACAGACAAGTAGAAGGAATTTATTGAAGAGGTCCTCTTTCTACAAAGCCACATGCTTACTGTAAGGACAGCAGTGTTGTATTTAACTGGCAATGACCACTTTTATTTTAAGCTGGCAATAACCTGCAACAACAAATAAATCCAAGCATTTTATTCATCCATGGATACTCATTTTCCTCCTCCTGCAGATATCCTTTCTTCCTATGTGTCCAGTGGCTAGAAGCCAAGAAACTCATTTTACACTTGATAATTTGTTGCTAATCAGTGCTAATCTGTTTGGGAAAACACCTATAGCTCAAGCACAAAGAGAATCAGATCAGTTCAGCTGCACCACTGGTGACTGTTCACCACTGAGTGTAACTCTGTGAACTGTTTCATGGGACCCACATAGAGATTCATTCACTTGTGCAAGTGGCTTCGCACCAAGAACCAGCAAGATGTTGGTGCTTTTTGAGACCTGGACACTTACCTAAAAGTAAGAAATTAATGCTGATGCTATGTCCACCAATTTCACTATTCACATCTCTGAGAGCAGTAGTCACTACTAATTAGTCACTAATACAGGTTTACCACTGTAAGGCTTGTGGGAGGATGTTTTGGTCCTACTGAAACCTACTCAACTAAAAAAAATTAATCAAGAGAGCTTTGTAAGGCAGGTGCAAATCATGCCAGGTTTGTTTTGAATTTTTGGCACTTGAATTTCCATTGGGCAGATATCCATCACCCCAACATTTTATATGGGCCATGATTAGCAGCAAAATTTGTATAGCACAGTCCATGAATACAGCCGTGGAAATCGGAGCTACCTCATGAAAACAACTGTAGACTGGGGAGCGAATGGAGGCAAATATGCCAAACTTAATGAAATCTAACAACACCCGGCTTTCAAACCCTGAGCAGGCACTCAGACAACAAATATTGAATACCTCATGCAAAATAAGGTTTATGTCATTGCTGCAAAATTCCTTTTCTGATATTTTCCTGTGGGTTTTGAGCCATATGTTTCTGTGTAATACAGCAAAGGCACAATTAAGCTCCTCTGTAAGACCATGCTCTGCCAATGCCAGCACTCTCCCAAGCAGGGGCACTGCAGCAAGGGAAGCCAAGGCACACACAGGCACACATAGCCTGCGTCTCGCCCTAAATCTGAGGGCTCAATTTTGAGTCGAGGCTCCTGAGACATGTCTCAGCTCAGTTTGACAGATCCATAGGGTGGTTATTCAAATGTGATGTTGTCCTAGTCTCATCTGGAATGCCTGCATGACAGCATTTCCCACTTACCCCTTTTTTTATTCATTAAAAATAAGACAACATGAGCCTCTGAGAAACCTGTCTGTAAAATAAAGGTCTGCATTAAAACCAGGTATGAAAAACTGTCTTACTGACAAGCAGTCACTATTTGGAGGTGCATCTATCTCTCGGGCAATCAGTTACATGCCTGAAACAGAAACAATCCCATAAAAACAGCAACATTAGGGGAATCTTAAGGCTGAAATTTAAGCACTGAAAAGACAGAGTGCACCTCAGAAAAAGCTAGATTAGCTACCTTATCACTGCCTGCAAGCATACATACAATATTACAGCCCTTAATTAAGCAGACATGTTTTCTCTCTGACAAAGGTATCAGATGGTCTTCTAGATTTTCTGTGTTTAGCATATATTAACAATTTGTCTCTTTACCATACGTCCATCATTTAATTAGCATAAAGGCCCCCTAGCCCTCTGTTCACTTGGTCATCTTTATAATACATACTCTTATCTCAAAGGTACTTATTTTAATAATTTCATTAGTACAGATGTACAATGCATTCCACTAGACATTTTTCTATTTAGAGATAGATGTACCTCTTAGTAATAATTTATTACTTATTACCTTGCAAGCTGTTTTTCAGACAAATAAGCTCACAATTCCATTACCAGTATCTTTTAATGATGTTTCTGTTTCAGATTGCTTTATCAGTGGAGTCTCACCCAAATTTCACTGAACTTTCCCATTAATTTCAATGAAAGCTTCTGTTCTTCATTTTCCAAGCAACTCAAAGCACTTCTCAGGAAAATCTGTATGCTATTTATCCAACAAGACATTTTAAAATAAAAAGCAAAATATTTCTTTAACATCAAATTGCCCCTCAAATGAGCAAAACCTCTTGCAGAGATTTGTCACTAGTTAGATGAGAGCACGTTCTAGAACACAATAAGTGAAAGAAACATGGATGTTGAATGATAAATGGGAGCAGGGTGTTTTCAGAATTACTTTAGAGGACAGTACAAATGAGTTTCATATGTAGACTTGTGAAATAATTCATATTGGGCAAATTTGAAAACTTACCCAAAATGGTAATGTAATGACTGAAAAGAGCTAATATTACAAGAAAGAGTTAGAAACATGATGTGGTCTATGGATCTTTGGGCTGTCTACCAGCTATTCCATGCTCCTAAACACAACTGTGAATCTTGGAGGATTTCCTGCTGGGGGACAAAATCTGCAAAGAAGTATAACATAACTGTGAAAAGTAGAGTCTCTGTAGAGTGACTACTCCTTTACTCCACTCTCAAGGGATCTCACCTGGGTTATTACAGCCAGCTCTGGGGCACCCAACGTAAGAAGGACATGGACTTGTTGGACAGGTCCAGAGGAGGGCCACTAAGACGATCAGAGAGATGGAGTATCTCTCCTGTGAAGTCAAACTGAAAGAGCTGAAGCTTTTCAGCCTGAAGAAGACTCCAGGAAGACCTTGTAGCAGCCTTCCAGTACCCAAAGGGGCCTACAAGAAAGTGGAAGACGGACTTTTTACAAGGATGGGCAATGATAGGACAATGGCTTTACACTGAAAGAGGGTAGGTTTCAATTAGTTATTAGAAAGAACTCTTTACTCTGAGAGTGGTGAGGCACTGTAACTGGTTGCCCAGAGAAGTTGTGGATGCCCCATCCCTGGAAGAGTTCCAGGCCAGGTTGGATGGGACTTTGACAAATCTGGTCTAGTGCAAGATGCATCTGCCCATGGCAGGGGAGTTGGAACTAGATGATCTGTAA
>VYXB01001750.1:689697-706091 GCA_013397135.1 Pachyramphus minor | reverse complement strand
TTCTGTTCTTCATTTTCCAAGCAGCTCAAAGCACATCTCAGGAAAATCTGTATGCTATTTATCCAACAAGACATTTTAAAATAAAAAGCAAAATATTTCTTTAACATCAAATTGCCCCTCAAATGAGCAAAACCTCTTGCAGAGATTTGTCACTAGTTAGATGAGAGCACGTTCTAGAACACAATAAGTGAAAGAAACATGGATGTTGAATGATAAATGGGAGCAGGGTGTTTTCAGAATTACTTTAGAGGACAGTACAAATGAGTTTCATATGTAGACTTGTGAAATAATTCATATTGGGCAAATTTGAAAACTTACCCAAAATGGTAATGTAATGACTGAAAAGAGCTAATATTACAAGAAAGAGTTAGAAACATGATGTGGTCTATGGATCTTTGGGCTGTCTACCAGCTATTCCATGCTCCTAAACACAACTGTGAATCTTGGAGGATTTCCTGCTGGGGGACAAAATCTGCAAAGAAGTATAACATAACTGTGAAAAGTAGAGTCTCTGTAGAGTGACTACTCCTTTACTCCACTCTCAAGGGATCTCACCTGGGTTATTACAGCCAGCTCTGGGGCACCCAACGTAAGAAGGACATGGACTTGTTGGACAGGTCCAGAGGAGGGCCACTAAGACGATCAGAGAGATGGAGTATCTCTCCTGTGAAGTCAAACTGAAAGAGCTGAAGCTTTTCAGCCTGAAGAAGACTCCAGGAAGACCTTGTAGCAGCCTTCCAGTACCCAAAGGGGCCTACAAGAAAGTGGAAGACGGACTTTTTACAAGGATGGGCAATGATAGGACAATGGCTTTACACTGAAAGAGGGTAGGTTTCAATTAGTTATTAGAAAGAACTCTTTACTCTGAGAGTGGTGAGGCACTGTAACTGGTTGCCCAGAGAAGTTGTGGATGCCCCATCCCTGGAAGAGTTCCAGGCCAGGTTGGATGGGACTTTGACAAATCTGGTCTAGTGCAAGATGCATCTGCCCATGGCAGGGGAGTTGGAACTAGATGATCTGTAAAGTTCTTTACAACCCAAACCATTCTGTGATTCCTCCATAATTCTGTACTCAGCATATTTCTGGGTATGGGAACCCTGGACTTCACACAGCAAAGGACTGAGGTCTTTGAGGATCTTCTGAAAATCCTATCCTATATTTAAAAGTCCTTGATCTTGTGGTGCATTTTTCAGCCATAAATGTCTCCAATCATGCCCACTTCATTAAATTCATTGGTGCAAACTGTGAGCATGTATGAAAAGTCCAATAAAACTAGGATGTTGCTGTGATGAAAATGGTGATCAAATAATGCCAAAGTGGAATATTCCATTGCGGCATGAAGCAGGAATCCCAATATCCCCTCGTTCCATGCTTTTCCTTAATGGTTATGAGATTTCACTGCCTATATCATGATCCACTCCTGAAAAAAAATTCAAAAAATTATAAAGGATATCTGAGAATTTTGCTGTGTTAAAAATTCACCTGTATCTTACCTCTTGACTTGCTCCTCTCATTTTACTCCAAACTTAAAATTTTTGGTGGTTTTTGCTGTTGAGCAAGTACATTACATGGTTTCAATGATATTTTGGAAAGAGCAAAGCAAAGATTAAAAAAGTACTTTAAACACTAATTTAATAAGTATGTTGTATTAAGTTAGGAATATTGAGTACTAGTCCCTCGTACTCAAATTCATGCTAAGAGAAAGGAAAAGTTACCCTGAGGGCACCAGATGAGAGGGGATATCCATGCTTATTAAAATAGCAAAATATTATCTATAATTAATATATTTTTCCTACAGGGTGGGACTGTGATTGACCCTCTGAAAATTAGACATTGAGAAGACTTGTTACACAACTGATTTTCTTTTCTTGCACTACAAACTCGTTCCTTGTAGTTTTGTCTGCAATGATTTATTCAGCAGTTTATTAAAAAAAAAATGTTATGTTATGCTTTCCTGAATTTTCACAAAAGAATGAAGAAATTTAAGCAAGAGAAAAAAATGAGACACTTTATTTCTGTCTTACCAATATCAGAAACTCATCCTAATAAGGATTACTCCTACACTGAAACCACAGCTCTTCCTGTTTCCATAAAACTATTCACAAGTTGCATATATTTCCATATTTGATCTGCATTAATATTAAAATCTTCCTGAAGTTTCTGGAAAGATTTACATGTTTTATCATCAGATAAATCCTTTGTTATCTTGTACCAAAAGTTCATTCTTCCTTAAATGCAATAAATACTTAATTTGAACAAACAAAGCAAAAGCAATTAAAGAAAAGAGATGCCCTATGGAAAAAAAAAGAAAGCTGGAGATTAAATTCGCAGCCACATTTGTTGTCTGCATAAGAATTTCCAGAGTCAATACCAAATAGTAAAAAAAATAGCAAATACCAAATCTCATATGTAGAAGTCAGAACCATGCACTGCTATATTGCATGAATTGTAGCAGAAGAGATGGGATATGGCCATGGTTGTTGGAGACAGAATGCAAGAGGCAGGTGGAGAGCATGACAGGACTGAACAGATTGCAAACTCTCCAATAACACTGGCAATAGGAAGTGGCTTTTGTTCCCCAGGAACCATAAGATGTTGAAAGTTTTTATTTATTTATGGTCAATCCATTGGAGTTCTAAATCTCACAAGATGTTGCTCAACAGAGCAGAGATTCCTCAAGAACTTCACCTCGTGGTGCGTATGGCTGCATGGAGTGAGACATTAATAAGAGAACAGAGGGGAAAAGGGGAATAATAAGAAGCTCTTCACACAGACATGATGCAAACATACTACAAGAAAAGAGTGAAACAGATTTAAAGGGAGATAAGTTTGAAAATGTTTGGACTTGTGCCTGAGGCAAATTTCATTGCCTTTAAAAGCAGCCTAGATCTAAACTACTATATCACTCAGAATATACACCGCATGCTGCTGGTCTCATTCCTGATCCTCCCAGGCAGTTTACTCCTACAGTAAAAAAAAAATTTCACCTTTATCTTATTTGGTTCTCTCTTTTTGTGTCTGCTGTGGCTTGCGATCCCCATCTCTTGCCATCTGTCAGTGAGACAGGACAGGGAAATACAGAACCACTGGTACTTACAGCACTTGAAACTCATGGATAAATCATTAGAGAACATGCTATAGGGAACAACTTCACAATGACAAGGAAATAAAATCAATTTTATAATAAGTCGTCTCAAATTCTTATTTCCATAGGGTCAATCCTCAGTCATTCCCATAGTAAATTCTACCCAAGAGGGAGGGAAAGAGAAAAATTGTCTGAGGTTTCCCTCTGAGAACATTTGACTTCTGCCTCAGAGGTGAGGGAATTTGCTCTCCATGCTCCATGGAGCAATGGTGGGGGAATTAGTCTCCAACTCCATTAAATTTTCCTACAGCCACAGGGGATTATGCAATCTCTAGCTCTTTTCTAAGTGATAGTTTGCTCAAAAGGCCTCTTGCTACATTTGAAATATAGGACAGATGTTGCCACATTGGCTATAGACCCACACAGTGAACCCAGAGACAGAGGAGAGAGGTAACACCAGGGAGTCCACAAATATTCTTACTATAAAATCTATATAGAAAAAAAGGGGGTTCTCAGATTAGGATGATATGAAAAAATAGTTTTCTGTTAGCATTATAACTTTAGAAGGGATTTGAAAGTTTCCTGTTCTCCAGCATTAAAAACTAGCAGTAAAACATCACCCAGTACAACATTGAGGTTTAATACAGATTTTTTTCTCATATAACAAGCAACTCTGTTGCTAGGATTGCTATCTACAGGACACATAATCTTTACCCTGTCACAAGTCTTTCTTGCTGCTGGAGTTTGTTTCATATGATATCCTGCTATTTCCATTTCAGAACAAGCTCTCTTACCTCCCCCCACTCCACTTAAGTGCTTGTGTGTGACTGCAGCTAAAAGTAAGGGGTAGTCACTGTTGTTGTCATATTTGTGGAAACACTGCGCAGATGAGTCACCACGCTGACAACCTCAGAACTCCTGCTCTTTTGATCTGGTACTTGCATTTCGTCCTCCTTTGCCACTTCCCAAAAGTCAAAGTAAGTGGACAGGTCCACGTGTCACTCTGTGTATGTGACAGTGGTTATCAGGATTTTTTCCATGTCCAAATAGTTTTGACTGAAGTCACTGGGTTTTGCTTTGAAGATCCGAGGATTAACTTGTCCTTTCATACCTGCAAAGAAGGTAACGTTCCATATCAATATCATTCATCAAGTCAGTGATTTCATGAAGGTAAAATGGTGGGCATGAATCTTATTACCACAGTGGTTCCCTTGAGCTTCTGTGGTGAAGTAAAAGGGCATCAAACCATTTATGAATAATTGCTGTGGTCTTTGAGGTCCCTCTGTTCTACTCATATAAATGGAGCATCAGCAGAAATTATCATCAGGTCAGGTAACTCTAAGGGTCAGATCCTCAGCAGATGTGAATCACTATCACTCTCATAAAAAAAAAAAAAGAAGCACCATTAATACTACTTTGAGGTTCGGCTTTAGGAAGCATTTATCTTACCATGTTCATCGAATTTATGAGGAGCCTGAACTTCAAAATTAAATTGCATCTGAGAGTCATGAGCAAGGATCATCTTTACATGAAAAATTAGAAATGACAAAACTATAGCAAACAAAAATTCAGGGGTCATGAATACCAAACTAATTTACCTTAAAGAACATGCAAAAAGGTGTTTCACTGGAATAGGATGTTGTCTGGAGATAACATCAAAGCTAACAGCTGTTACCATTCAAAAAAACCTCTACCTACAGTTAAAAAGATAAACAGGGCACATGAAAAAGGTAATCCAAAGTCTAAAATTAAATAGTTTGCAGTCTCCAGTTAAATTTAATGAGTAGCAAAACAATCTAAGAAAATAAGGCATTCATTTCATGGCTATTGTATAGTCAGCTATTGGTGCTTGTTATGATTATAAGATCACACTTTAGATGCTCACATCTTCCCAGTTTTCAACTCTTCCAAGAGTTATAGCTCTGGCACTTGTCTGTAGTACAAAAATACAGCACAGCTTCTTGCAATTTCCTGAGACACTACACCTGCAATATATTCATGCTAATTGCTCCGAACTCATGCATACAGATGACAAAAGAACCTGAACGGCAATTCAGCTTTTTCATGCAAAGGAAACATAATTGTTTTATAATATGTTGTAAGTTTTAAACCTGCAGGTTAAGTATTCATTTAATTATTTAGGAAGAGGTTACACTTCTACTCCTCTCTCTGTACAAGAGGCAGCCTGCCTCTGCACCATGTCAGGAGAAGGGAGGGGGAAGAGCTCAGATTTGGGATTTTTCTTCCTCTCTTTGCATCTCACACTTTCCCCTTATTACAAATGCAGTTTTGCTTCTACTGCCTCTGCTCATCCACTTACCACTGATATTTTCAGAAACAGATTATTTGAGCCAAATATGTTGATGAGCAAAGAGAGGAAGAGGAGAGGAAATAAGGACTCCTGTGTTTCCTGCACAAGCAACTGAATTCAACACAGCTATTACAAACCCCATACGTCAGGTCTTGTATTAGTTAAGGGATTTTATTTCAGACCCTATCAGCAGAATGGCAGGAAAAAGAATGGTTCTGCAACAGAGTCAAAAGTATTTTCAGTTTCTGATGAGAAAACTTATTTTAACAGCAGACCTGGTAAAATACATTAGTAGCTACCAAATATCTCCTTTGGCTCAAAACATTGAAGCCTGTGTTTTTTTTAATGGACAAACCAATGAAAAGGCTTACCTCTGGATTTCTGTGCATGTTTGATCCCGTAGTTGTAATGTGTTGTCGTGGCACACAGAGTCATCAAATTTGTCTAAAGGTACTACATTAAAAAATCATCAAATGCTATGAACCATAGTTTAAATTTTCAAAAGATTTCTCATAATTCAAGGGCCCACTTTCCATTTGCACTTCCTAGCTAGTAATGAGACTTTACAGAATTAAGCAGTGCAACACCTCGCTCATAGTGCTGATCCTACCTCACACAAGTTTTCCACAGATAGGCACCTAAGTGCTGGTTCAACAGAAAGCTGCTGAGCAGAACATACACCAAACTAGCAAGAGAGAAATCTCAGCCTAAAGGGACAGTGTTTATATACGTCCAGAGAGACAAAGTCTCTGTACAGAGCCATTAAGCTCCTAAATAATCTCAGCCACTCTTATGATACAATATATCGAATTTACATTTTTAAAGAGTAATAGTGACAGGTCAGGAGAAGTGAGAGCTTTGGAGTTGTCACCCTGTGAGGGTGTGGGGGACAGGGTCCAACTGCTCCTCCTGCCCAAACCATAGCCTGAGCTTGAGTTCAAACCAGCACCCCAAGAGAGAATCTCAACATCCAGCTTTCTATAGGTCGGGAAAATTATCTCAGTCACCAACACAAGATTTGCTCCTTCATGTAGAAATAATTCAATATGCAGAGAACTGAGGTCAGAGAGAGTGTCTTTAACCCCACCAATTAGGAATCATATCTAAGATGGGGGTTTAATTCCACATCTGCTATGTATCACTGTTCCAGAGCAGGGATCTGAACCTGGGTCTTCTACGTTTGCCTCACAGCTATCGTTTACTTTAAGCATGTTGTGATCATGCTGGTAACATCAGGTCTATAGCAAACACAGTTCCATTTTGAAGGCTTCAAGGTTTTAGGCTATAGAAATCCTTGAGGTGGACCTCAGTATTTAGGTGAGTTTGGACAGCAAAATCTTGAGCATATGCAAAACTTAACATGCTAATCTAATAGTCAGGAGGTAAGTGACAGCTAAGGAGTAATTATGCCAATGGTACATGAATGCTGGGACAAGGTGATGCCTACATTGTGCAGCAGATTATGGTGACAGAAAAGCTCTGAGCTGACTTTCACAGTACATCCACAGAGTTCAGCACAGGACCATGCAGAGACAGTCACACGGGTCTCAAAGGCAGCCTAGCCTTTTTGGTATGGCAGAACATGCATTATTAAATTCAATCCCTGTTTCTCAGCAGAGCTAATTAGTTCAGGTGCAGCTCAACGCTGCTATAATTATACTCCATCTGCTTCCAGAGCTAGCTAGTTTGGGTGCTGAGAGCTAGGAAATTTCTCTGCAGTAACCCCTCATGGGAGGGGGCACGATACTATTATGTTCTTAGGCGTGAAAAGAGATGGATTGACACTTTGGTCTCTTTGATGATGCGAGCCTTAGCAGCCTAAATCCTGTGGAGCTAAATCCTCTCAAGGGACAGATTTTTTAAGATGTTTAAATAGCTAAAGCCCCAGGTATGGCCCCAGTGAGGCTTTTGAAAAATGCCTCATAAGCACTAAGTGTTTGTTGGGTGGTAAATGACTCTGTGCAGCAGCGCAGCAGTGAGAGCCCCATGTCAGACATCCGACTGAGGCAGTCTGTCACAGGCAACAGCCCACAGGGCCCTGGCACTTACCAAAACCTTGGTATGGTCAGGTTGTCTTTGCTGTCTTGCAATCCAGCATATAAGTGTTAAGACTCATTCGGCTACACAGAAAATATCAAGCCTGTCTGCTTCTCAAGAAAGAGACAGTGACAACTCAGATGAATGCTAATTTGGCATTCAATATTCACTCACTTTAAAATGAAGCCTTGATCCAAAGACTGCTGCAGTGAATGGAGTACCTCTCCTCCATGTCAATTCATATTGGATCAGGTCCTGAATTTGTGGTATGGAGCAATTAGTATGAAATAGATTAGGCAACAGCTTCCTTTAGTTTGCACAAGTTTTTTCAAGATGAACTGATTGCCCACATTTGTTTTGTACAGGCGGCTAAATCATCAATACCAACAAGACTGGCATTAATCAACAGAATTAATTCCTTGCTCTCACGTATTTTGCTCCATATTCCTTTACAAAGGCTGTCAGGGACAGCCTGTAGCTTCCAGTACAATACAGCACTGCCACAGTGCATTTTTCCAGACACTGGAGTCATCCATATGCATTTACCTGCAAGCTTTTCAGCAGCACACTCAAATGAGAACATTTTCAGTGACCAACATGAACCCCACAACACACTCTCACTCCATCTGCTTTGTTTAACCACACACCACCTCACTTTGGTAGTATTTATATGTAATTGTGACGCATGTGGGCGTATGTGTCCAGAGACAGTGCACTCAGCTTCCATGTGCACTGTGCAGGTGTGAATGATACCTGCATTGAACAGGATGGAGTCTGTGTGAGCATCTGTGTCACTGCCATTAATACTTTCAGTCCCCGCACTGCTGCCAATGTCAGCTCTCTCAGTACTCCTACGCCTCTGCTTGCTTTCTGCTTTCCAGGGCCACTGACTAAGGCTATTCAGACTGTTAGATATTGACTGAAACTCAATCAGTTGCTACTTATTTAACCAATATGCAGACATTACTTTGTGAAATTATTTTGGAAAGTGACAAAGGGAGCTGCCGCACATCACCCACTTTTAGGAGAAGAGCTCTGAATTTCTGCTCTGGCTCAGCCATGGCTGTTTCACTGCCAGGCTACTCTCTCAGGCTGCAGACAGCCTCCCATGCCTCTTCAGACAGGAAATAATTGCTTATTATGTAAAGGTTTCTGCCTACTACTATTCAGTGTATTCAGTCACGCTAACCTATCTGTCACACTGCACTGCAGCTTTGGACCACATCAGTGGTATACCATGAGAGATGGCAACCAAAATGCCTTTCTGAGCCCAGCCATGTGCCCCAGCTCACCAGCCATCCCCCATCATTACCCTTCACCATCCCACAGCCCCCAGCTTGGATATCCCGAGGAGCTTCGGCTCTCTTAGGTATATTCCATCAATGGGAGCAGGCTGCCATGAGGCAATTCAAAGGCAGTAAGTAATTAGTGACTGAGAGCTGGTAAGGAGCTGGTATAAGGGATTTTTTCCCATTTCTGTGCAAGGCTAGAAGTTTAACTCAAAGCATCCCCTGCAGTGGTTTAGGTTGTTAGTGCCTGACTTTGTACTAAAAAAAGGGTGAACTCACGGGCAGTCACAGCAGAGAGGCATTTTGAGAAGCTGTCTCCATACAGTTACCTCATCTAGTCTGAGAAGCGAGTGAGAGTGACTAAGCCTTTGCAGTGTACATTCAAGCAGGTAAGTTAAAACCACTGGCAATTAAAAATAACCTCCCTGGTTTTTCAGTGGGACAGTGGATGCAATGTCACACCAATGCAGAAGCTCAGCAGTGAACCAGAAGCTTACAGCTGAAAGTCAGCACATGACTATGGAATGAGCTGGACACAATAACAAGGGATCAGGGAGCTCTCAGGCCTGAAGCTCAGCATTAAGGTGTGGGCCTAAATAACTCTTTTAGATATGACCATGGGTCATTCGGGACGTCCCATGAGCCTCACAGACTTCAGCTCCCCTAAATGACTGAAGGGCCTAAGGTAAATGCAGCTGATGCAAAAGAAGTTCTCCAGAACTCATAATTAATTTTTTCTTTGCTTTTTTCTCTTGGTTCTTCCTTTTCTTTTGTAACCTTCTCTCTGTGCAAAGAGAAGGTTGCCATTCCAGTGTCTGCTCTAGCTCTAAATTTAAAATTTTCAGTCCAATTTTGTTTTCCATTTCTCATTAATGCATTACAGATGACTTATTTTATTAATTGCCATCTATTTTTATATTTAATTTAATTTTCTGGGAAATAAATACTTTCCTGACCTGTTCCAGTCTTGTTCTAATGCTTAGCCAAATGTCTTAAGGCAGTGAAGGAAAAAACAAACAGCTGAACATCTGCTGAAAAGGTTGCAAGGGTGAATAATCTCTAATAGCTTCTAATGAGCTTCCAGAAATATATTGCATAAGGAGCAGTGCACAGATACGAGTTCTTAAACCCTTACTTATAAGACTACCCTGCTCAGTTACTCCATTCAGTTACAGACAGGAGAAAATTCAGACGCAGAATATGTTATCAGATACTTTAAAAATGCATCCTACAATGACATATCTCTCTTCAAGCAACCATTAACTGGGTTCAACACACACCCTGCTTTTATGCTTTACTGGTACAATTTACATCAGGAAGACTGCAAGGAGTCCCTTTTTATAGCTGAAATTCTCCATCATTTTAGTGCACTGCTTATCTGTCTCATAGCTCCACAGAGGCAAACTGAGCAAGAAAATGTAGGAGCTCACCTGTGACCTGCATCCAAAAGTTCCTTTGGTGATGCAGCTCAGTCCTGCCCCTGGAAATGAGGATTAGGAGGGCAGGCTCAGAGGTCAAAGAGGGCATCTGGTAGCTGTACACGTGTAAAAAGAAGCGTTGTTACTATTCCCCAACTCATTGGCCAAATCACTAACATGGAAATTGCTGAAGAGTAATCTCTTCTCTTTGCCTTGGACTTCAATTTCTCCTCTTTGGGGTTGCCCTCAGTTCAGCCACATATATCTGCCTGCCATGCTTAGGCAGAGCATATAAGTAAATGCAATACAAGGAAAGTCAATAGAGTTTCACTCACTTACAATAGAAGTGAATTTAGCCACCAATCAATAATGAACAGCAAAATGTTCCCTTTGTGCCTGTTCTTGCAGCTGTCCTTCATCTAAAGAGTTCAACCCCACTTAGAGAATCAATGTATCAATAGAAAATGCACCATGTTTTCAATAAAACTGAATATGTGATCAGATTCAGCATTGTATGATTATTAATTTCCAAAGTTAGCCACAAGCTTTTAACAGTTTCCGTTAAATCTTCAAATGAAATTGAAGCACTTGGAAAATCATCAAAAAATTCTGTATTAAAATACTCTCCTCCATCCCTCTACATGTGCAGAAGCAACTTGGCATATTTCTAGGGCAAGCAAGGATACACTGTTGACTGAAAGCAATGATAACTCAGTGCCTCTTATTTCTGGGATAGCCCTGAGCTTATTCTGCCACCTTGTGTGATCAACATATAATACAGCACAGGCTCATTTTCAGGTCCATATTTCTTATTCCACTCCATTAGGTCTCACGTCTTATTTAGTACTCCTCAAAGTTGGGAGTTTGTTAAAGTCTGTGGAGACAACAACTCATCTCTGATATTCTAATATGGATTGTCAGGATGAACCAAATTTAATATTTTGTTCATACTCTACCTCCCCAAAAGCCACTTAGTTTTATTAGTACAGTGAACACTTCTTAGTAACTATATAAAAGAATGTACATTTCTGTTAGCTCATCGTTAGATTGTGGTTCTCTTGAATGGAATTTAAATTATTTGCTAAATAATGTCTGGGAGCTGTTTTAGCCCATATTATCCATTCAAAGCAATTTGTTGGGAAAAAAAAAAATCAGTTTTACAAAAAAAAAGACTTGAGCTGTGTGACTAGCCACTCCTTCTCTTATTGCCTATTTCGCCCTTATAGAAATAGTTTCTTTACGCTTACCCTGACTGGAAAACTGTCAATGTTAGAAAAACATTTGGCTTTCAATGTAAAATGTCTGTTGAAAGCAAATACAAAGGTAGTATTTCAGAAAGTTTCTCCTCTGTTTTCTCAACGTTTCTATTTTCTGCCGCTGTATTCAGTCACAACCATACAAAAAATTAAAATATGGAAAATTAAAAAAAACAAAAGCCTTTGATGATAACTCCAGTTAGAGTCTGTTGGATAAAAATGTTTGATGTTTTTATTAGCTGGATAAATTAGCTAGCTTGTTCTGGAAACAGGCAAAGCATTCCTCAAGTTCATCTACAAAAACTATCTGAAGCTTTAGGTCAGACTATCATGAGAGGATCCACAAGGGATTCTCATGCCTAGAAAGACTGCCAGTACAATGCAAAAATCAATAAAGCTACATGAAGCTGTTACCTATAGATGTCATCTCTCTTCGGAGCACCAGCAAATGCCCATGTACATCAAAGGCACTGAAACACTTCAGTGTGACACCAGCCATGTCCAGCAAGGCTGCCAGTATAGACAGGGACTTCACCTTGTTCACAGAAAGGCTCTCGGTACATCCGGGTTTTAAACACCTGTGAGCTTGAGTCCGCTGTTAAGCAGAGGTGACAGAAGGTAGGAAGCAGATTATCAAAAGCTCCTTCTAAATCCTGCAAATGCAGATGTTGACATCTTTTATTGCCTTATGCTCTACAGATACGGAACTACATTTCTTATCAAAGTGAACTATGACTCAGACTTAATTAACCAGAACTGTGGTGCCTACAAGATCTATGCTAAAATGTAGTGAATGCAGTCAAAGCAAAATTCATTCCTGTAGTCTAGTTTTAATGTCTTTTACAGAGGGAAATAATTATAGCTAAAAGCTGATGTTTTCACTTCATACTTATGGAATACAATTCATCTTACAGTATCTCATCATGACCTTTAATTGTGGCTGTGGTCAGAAAACTGTTTACGTTAACATCATACCATTTTACTCACCACATATTCTGCAAGTAATTAACTCACAGTGCTGGTCTCCAGTCCTTCCATGAGGAGAAATAATTGAGGCAGAAAGATTTACAACGATTTTCATAAGAATGAAGCAAAATACGTCTACAAGATACAACTCAAAAAAATATGCAATTTGCATGTCAGAGACAACTTTAAAAAATTTGGAACTTGGCAAATAATTTCAGGCCACACAAACACACCTCTCCACAATTAATAATGAAAGTAATTTCAGAAAAATCTGTTTCTTCAATTACTCTGTACAAAATTTTGATCTTTCTTTCAAAAGTTTTTTTCAAAAAAGAATAAAAAATATATATATTTAAGAAAAAAACCTGAAAATTTTGCCTCTGACTATATGTTTGCTGCTGACCTAGAGAGGAAAACCATACTAAAATATTTTTCCAATCACATGCTGATTAAAAAATACAACCTTCAAAACATGTTACACACAGTTTTAATTTCAAAAGGCTTTGTCTCATGTTTCAAAAGCACAGAGCAACCCTACAATGTGCATAATTAGTCTAGTATAAGGGAGCATACAGTAAAGGGACCTGGAAAGTTTGAATCCCTTTACAGACCCTTGCAGAGCCCTTGGCAAGTCATTTCATTCCCTTATATCTCTATTTCCCTATCTATTAAGTCAGGGCAATAATACCTACCTTCCCTGAAGAGGTGACAGTAATTAAGTCAATGTTTAGCATAGCACTTTCAAGATGCAAATCTCTGCATTAAAGTTCTAAGTACTATTATTATTATCATCATTATCACTGATTATCATTAAGCTAAAGCTACTGTTTAATTCTGTATGTTCTCATTCTGAGAGATACATTCAACTACCATTGTAAGCTAATTATACCATCTACTCTTAAGTATAGGAGTACAAAAGCATACCTTCTGCTGCATTTGCAGTCTGTTCCCTCTTTCAAATACTCTTTGTGTAAAGGAAAATATATTCTTAACTAATGCCTTAAGGAAGTTCACATGGTATTGCCAAATTAGCTCATTGCAATTAGTATCTCAGGTTTCTCTGCAATCCCAGGAAAATAGCAGTAGCTACAAACGCAGTTAATGATGACTTTGTAAAACAGAACTGGAAGTTAATAGTGAAAGGGCTGTCAAAGAGCAAAAGGCTGCTTTTCAAATGACCTTTAAATCCGCTGCGGCTCCTGCAGAGGATAAGAGGTAACATGAGTGACAAAAAAGCCTTTTCCAGCTCACCAGATTTCACCAGGTCAAAGAACAAAGCATTTTTATTGAATAAATAAATAGATAATTCATCTCCCAGCTGTTTTGGCATTTTTCCCAATATGAGAACAGGTAGGAAGCAGGTCTGTGAAGCTGGATGAATTTCAGAGACCTGTAAAATAGTCAGAGAGCCAGAGAGCCGAGCCCAAGCCACTTGTTATGCAGAACAGAAAGGAACAGAAATTTGCCCACAGGGCTTCAGATGCAACGTGTATCTGTGAATGATATTAAAATGCCAATGTCAATTTAAAACTAAAAATTAGCCTGACTCAGTTTCTTCTGGTTTTGCTCACAAGAATGTGCAGCAGGGTAATGCTACCCTGCCACCCTTCCTGCAGTCAGCTGCGAAGCTCGACTTGCATGAGCTTCCAGATGTCTGGGCACAGATATGGCCAAAACTTGTACCTCAAACTCTATCTGCAACAAAAATAGATACACACAGACACACAGTAAAGAGGTGGTGTGTCACATCTTGGCATGAGGCCAAGGAGAAAACCACTCTTCTCCTTGGGATTGTTTGTGTTATGACAACACATTAGTCTAAATAAATAAGTAATTTTTAATGGATATTGAAATTTTACAACCTTGAAAGAACCTCTTTGACATGAGACATTTTGTAACAACACAATATTTTGAATCTACATAATCTGTCTGTCTAAGGTTATCAACACAAAAAGTTTCTCAAGTCAAATAATTAGAAATGCATGAAAATACTGAGAGAGAAAGTAAATAATGTTACTTTTTATAGGGAAGGAAACTGAAACCTAGATACTAAAATCTGCACCCAATCTTACACAGTTGGATGAGACACATAACGGCTCATATTCCCAGTGCTGGCATATTACAGATCCACAAACCATTTGAGGAACACTGTGGCTCCAGCCTCCTCTATGTGCCAGGGAATCTCTGCGCTGCAGGGAAGGCTTTCTGCTGTGCCTCCGGTCTCACCTATGCCAGAGGGAAGTCAAATGTGACTGCAGTGCTTATCAGGATCCCAAATGCCAAGCAGGCATTTCCAAGTTAGTAATTAAGCACAGTCTGAGCATCTGCCCTCCATAACACGGGGACTGGAGGGAAGGCTTTCCTCTCTCAAAGATACATTTCTGTCATTTAATGTGACATAATACTCACCACCCCCTCACCCCAGTTTTCCTTATGGGAGGACATTCAAAAGATAGTTGCTCATCTCTCATGAGCAAAAGAGGTTAATGAAGATTCTTCAATGGAAAAGAAGAAGTAAATTACTTCCCTAACGTAAAGAAGGGGCTGAGAAATGAACGAACAGGATTCAATTACATTAATACCTAAGATAATGGAAGAAAAGTCATAAAACACACATGTACATAGACAGTTGTCCATCTGCCTTTCTTCAGGTCTTGTAGAAAGCTATTCTGAGGTGGCGTGGAACTGGCTGTTGTCATAAATAAATTTTTAAAATTACAATAAGAAAAAGAGAAAAAAAAAAATTAGACTGCAAGAAGGGTGTTCTTCATATAAATGGCATCTGCGTGGCCATCCAGTGCCATTAGTCACTATAACTCAAGAGGAAAAACTTTACTGGTAAGCCAGTGTGACTCCTTGCTAAACTTCTATGCAAGGCATTTCTTCTTCTTGTCAAAACCGATTTCCAAAAACAGCCTAATTTTCCCTACAGAAGAAATCTAAGAAACAACTTATAAACATTATTCCTGTCAAGTGGCTATCAAGTGCCTTTGCTTCTTTGTCTGATATTCTTAAAGTATGTTTAAGCATTACTGCACAACCTTACAAGACAACAAAAGGGGGGTAGGAGCAGTCTGTTCAATAACGTCTCAGATGGTTCCCATTCTTTAAAACTGAGACAACTGAATTTTGCCAGCTAGAAAATTGTACAATGCAATCAACATACTGACAAGCTGCAAAATATAATTTATTATACATATCTTATCACATAATAGCATAAAATATTTATCACTACACGTAAAAATGACGTTTACTTCCCCACAAAACACAACTATAATTCCTTATTTTATTTCTTCAGAGGTTCTCTTTTAATTACCATTTCAGTAGGCTCAGAAATGGGTGGAATACCAAATTTAACCTCTGCCAAATATTCAAAACCCTTGGGCATTTGTATCTCTCACATTCTGTTACTCAAAACTTCAAACTGATAGTTCTGGAAATTAAATTGACCAATTTATTCATCAGTGTAGCAGGGCTTAAACCTCAGCAACAGGATTGCCATCGTGTCATTGCTGTCAATGACCTGCGTCTTGAGTTTCAGAGAGTGCCCTGGTAACACTCGATAATAAGTGGCAAAACATTATTACTTCTTTTGGTACTCATTATAAAAACATTAATTGGGGTGAAAGGTAATCCACTTCGTATGCTAAGTCATGGATCTTCTCTAAGGGTGGACAAGTGGAATTGCAAGAATAAATACGTCATTGTGATTTGTTGCCACAAAATTTCCTTAAAGTTTGAATGAATGGACTACTAGAAGGCATCACAACAAGGAAAAACATTCTTTTGATTTAAATTATCCAGGTCTAGTCTGAAAGGTCATCATCAAAATGAGAACACAATACAGAAAAGGGATGAGCTCCAAAGTAATGTCAGTACAATTTATGCAACCCATTTTTTCCACTATCCTGTTTTGAATAGTTTCATTTTATTTATTTTAGGGAATCACTCTGTGGGTCACACACAGAAAATTCTCAGTTCCTTTACCATTCTGTTCCTATTGTCTCTTCTTTTCAAGTACTGTTTCATTAG
>VYXB01001750.1:657478-689649 GCA_013397135.1 Pachyramphus minor | reverse complement strand
TGGGGGGGAGGGGGGCAGTGGGCAGGGCTAGGAAAAAAACACCACCAATTTTCTGCAGTTTGACTCCTGTGGCAGAAAAGCATTAAACTCACAGCCAGGAAGCTGTTTTCCCCCTTCTCGAGTGCTGTCACTCTACCTCTTTAAGCTCTGTTTTATCAGTTGCATAGAATTTCTTTTCTTCATTTCAAAGAGCACATTAAATTCTCATTAACAGAGAGGGGAATTAGGCATGCACAGTTAGAAAATGAATAAAAAAAATTCTGCACTAAGTAAAGAAACAGGATTCCCCTGACAAATGTGTATTCACAAAGAAATATCACTGCAGGTAACAAACAAACTCCCTTGGCTAAGTCAGATATCATTTCCAAGGTTTTCTCAAAGCGGGCGCTCACTTGGAGACATTTCAGCAGGAAAAAATGGGTTCTGCTCAGCCCAGGTTTATCTCGAAATGTTGGACTTTCATGTTCATGGAACAATAATGTTTGAAAAAACCAAAAATTTAAATTAAATCCCAGGCCTTGTAAGGAGGCATCTCAGGGGCCAGCTACTGGCAGGGCTGGAGAGAATGCTGCTGCCAAATGGAAAATGTGAGCTGGCAAGTGGACCTGAAATCTTATATTTTGAACTTGGCACATCTGAAAAGTCTTGGCACTTGGTTACATGTCCTGGAATGTGAACCTTGTGAACAAGTTTTTCCCCATAAGAACATAAAAAGCACCTTTAGTATATATAAAGCAAACTTCCACCTACTCTTCTTATAAACAGCCCTGATGTGTTTTGCACAGTATGAAGTAGCCTTTAGAAATGCATTGATTTTGCCTAGATATCCTATCTTCATTTGTCTTGCTTTGCCTCGTGTGGGCCCCAGTGACTTTTTGACCCTCCAATAAATTTTAGCATCATTCAGAAGGTCAAACGGTCAGGAAAAGCAAAAATGGATTAAAAACAGAAAGAGCTGCAGTGGATGAAGAGTTATAATCATAAGCTTTATTAGATATTTCAGATGCTGCAGACTTTAATGGCAGCAAGCTTTTAAAAGTTTAGCCTCTGCTTTTACTGGTATAAGGGGATACTGTTATTTTTTCCATCTGATTTTTAATATCACTAAGGCGAAGAGTTAGCAAGGTCTTCATGAAAGTTATATGAACTATTTAAATTATTTTAAATTAATTTTAAAATACTATTTTAAAAAATTAAAATATTATAAAAACAGTTTCATTGTATTTCCCTGTACCCTTGATGACAAAAAAGAGTCACAATATTACTTCCCTCTCTCTGCTTTTCTTAGCCAGAATCCTCTCTGCATTTTCTCGTTTTCTCCTTTTTCTTTTTTTCCCCCTCTTTTACAGGGTAGAGAGGGAACAGACAGTACTGGAGCAAATCACAGCTTTGAAATTACATAAAGACATGGTTGCAGTCTATTTAATATCAACATATTCTCACTATTAATATTTTTACTATCGTCTTTACCAGCTTTATAGCTGAAGCTTAAGCATCTAAGAGACACAACTGCTTTCATAAATCACATTCCTCCTGTAATTTGCTCACACGCAGTGAGCAAGTAATTTATCCTGTTAATATCTTGTTCAGCTATTGAGAAGTTTGAGTTTGAAACTGCTGAAAAGAAGCCCAAGACATAAGGTTCAAAGGAATTTCAAAAATTGTTCTGTAGCCAAGCCAACCCACCTTGGACCCCGCATGTGCAGAAAGTCTCCAGCCCATGAATCATCTATATACTATGTTGTGGTCCACTGTGCAAGCTGTAGAGAAACACATGCCAAAATTTGATCTCCAAAGCCTCAGACAGCTTAGTTGGTATAAATTATCTCTTAGGATAAATTATTCTGTCTTGATTTGTGAATTTGACACTCTCTCCATTTGTAACTTGTTTCCTTCATCCTTTGCATGTGTTAGCATAGTACCGGAATACATTTAAAATCACAAGAGATCCATTCCCATTAGTCTGGAAGGTTACTTCATGTAAGTATTTCCTTGTTTCTAAATATTCTTTTGCACAGTTTTTTTCCCCCTCGTATATCCTGAAAAAGGAAGAGAAAATGGCATAGACACTGTATAGGGTTTCAGTCTTTCTTTCTTTTTTATTCTTACCTTTACAAGACCACAATATTACCATTTATTCTTTTTCTCATTCACTTGAAACTACATTTTTTAAAACTTCTCTTTGGATTTGCTACATAAAACATGCATGCCTTCCAATCAAAACTGTTTATTGTCAGTGTATTTTTGAGGTGAAAACATGAGACATACAGCTTTTAATAAGAGAAAAATTAAATTTGGTTTCAACTCCTAGTTCAACAAAGTAGACAAGGCCTGTTCTGATGCATGGTCAAAACTGTGCTAAGAGCGATAGCTGGGCTAGCTCCTCAAAGTCTGCCTCTGCAGTGCAGAGAGGAGGACACAGCAAGCTTCTCACACAAGTCTCCCAGGGACGTGTTTTAGGATTCAAATCCTTTTCTCCATATTTCTCCTGAGGATTTGCTTTCATGAGAGAAATCTCCTGCTGGTGCAGAGCTACTGCACTGGAATTCACACCATACCCCTCCTGGCTACTGGGCTTGTGGGGTAGATGATAAACTGATGTCTCCATGGAGGATTTCACTCACTGGCTCACAGGCACTAATTTGAAGGAGTGCCTAGCTACAGTGAGATATATCAAAGCAAAGACTACTGAGAAAATAACAGGTTTTTAAAAGAAGACATATTCCAAGCATTATCTGTATTACAACCTGCTCCAAAGTCCCATTAGACTTGGCAGATGATTAACCAGGCTGCAGGTAACTGGCAGAGTTGGCCAGAGCCATAGGACTTTGGGGTTTGTTGAAGTTCTAAGAGCATTTCCATGAGAAGAAAAAAAAAAACAAAAACAAAAACAAAACAACTGTTTTATTTTCATTTATTTATCAAGCAATGCCTTGCCACCACAACACCAAAAGGAATTATGATTGCCAGACTAATGAATGTCAGGGATAAATGGCCTCCCTATTTGCTCTTTAGCCAAATGGTCCCTCAAAAAAGATACACCCTCCTGAGCTTCCCTGAAAGCCAACATCACAACAAGGGAGACAACAAAGTGAGCATAAAAAACAAAAACACAGGTCAGTGTTAAATTACCCAGTTAGTCAGACAGGTTGGAGACAATATGACTTGGGAAAAAAACACAAGTGCCGCAAGGGAACTTACTGATACAAAAATCGATAAAGTTACCACTAGAAGATAACCTGGCATTATCATATTTTATTGTTTAAAATAGCTGAACACACTTAAATATCTAAAACACTCTGAAGCCAGCATTTGGAAACGGAAGAGCCTGACAAAGAATTTAGTTGCTCCCCACTTCCGCATATATAGGATCTTGTACATGATCAACATGAAAGTTAGATGTCGCAGCAGATCTTTGATGGTGCCTGTGCCCTCCAGAACAGACACGTCCACGCACAAAGGCGGTTGCAGTTGACAGACAGTTGTTCTGGACTTGCATGCATAACTTCAGATGCAGAAGCCATAAAACTTTGTAAATAAACCACTTCACAAGTTCACACAGCAGAAGCTATTTGGTGGATTCGGCCATTGTTTAAGCTTCTCTGAAAACAGATGGGAACATGATGTCTTCTCACAAGTTTCATTCCCACATTACTGCCACAGATGGTGCTCCCACATCTTTGAAGAATAGGTCTTCTTTCTTACATAAGCAATAAGAGGATGCAAAATATTTCACATTACTGCTGATATAACTGATCTCAAGCAGTTACTTCTGAGACATTGCTGAGACACATAATTTTTTGCTCTCTGCCCCTCCCAGAATATATTCTGGTTCTCCATTGAATGGTCTTCCACACACAACCAACAACAGGCAGGGACACACACTGATAAATCATGAGCTATTTATCTATATTTTCTTTTCAAGAAGTTCATATGCCCTTACTGAGTAATTCTATGAATGTCACTGCATTAATGTAGTTCACTGAAAACAAAGAAGGAAACTTTTTTTTCAGATGATTTGATAAAATATTGTTCTGTTCCCTGTGCAAGGTTTTTGTCCTTTCTTCTTTCTCTTCACCAAGCACAAGTAATTGGATAATAATATTTCAGCCTCCTGAGGGCTCATATCCCAAATGGATATAAATAATAAATCAACCACCAATGGGAGAAAACTTGGTTCTCAAAACAGGCCTCTACATTTCAGCATCCAGAATATCATACAGTGTTTGCACTGTTGTTCCTGTACCTTTGCACCTCTTAAACAATGACTTCACTGTTATTTTTTGCTCATAAATATTATAGGAAAAACCAGCTCCTGTTTGCACAAAAAAGAATTTGAAAACCATCAAAGAGGAAAAGCCTCCTTCCTCCTCATCATTTACACCCACCATCTATTAATTTGCTACAGAAGCATACACTTCAGCAAGCTCTAAAAATTTAACTATCTTATTATCTCAATAAATATATTAAAAATATATACAGTCAGTCAGTTGTGACTGTTGATCACCATCTGGAAAACTTGAAGTCCAGTCCAAACAAAGACCTCCAGCCTCTAGGTGAAGTGCAGCCTATTAGTTATCATCTATGCTTTCCACATTCAGCTGCTGCTGGAGCATGTTGACTGCATTGTTAACACACAGTACTTTTCCTCAGTCTCCTGACAGCCCTACCATGGGCCCCAGAGGGTGCTTGCATGCCACTAGTATAATATTGTCTTGGTGTTTACTTCTTCAGGTCAAAATGTCTGAAGTGATTGGAGCGCTGCATTGTGCTTTGTCAGAAGAGAGGTTTTATAGTGTGGTGCATACACTACACGTCTCAAAGTGTGTCGTGAGGGAGAACAGAGGCATCTGAGCACAGTAAACCTTCTGGTCTATGGTGCTGGAAGTCTGCACAGAGTGAAGATATCCAAAGCTTTTTTAGTCTTACTCACGTTGTCCACAAGGCAAAATGTTCTTAAACCCCCAGGTGAATATGCCCCCAAAAATTGGTTTGCTTCAGAGAGCACCCTGAGTGGAAATGTCTGTGAATGACCAGGAAAGCCAGGCCCTGGAGCATCCTGGGTAATTAAGTTATTTTTAGTCTTCTAGGAACTTTGAAATCAAGTGAGGGAGAAGAGATTTTAGAAGATTATATTTATTTTGGCTTTGTAACTCATGAGAGTTTCCTTACTGGAAAAATTTATGTTATAAGCCACAATAAAGATGCTTACAATTACCTGGGTGCATCATCTGTCATAAGTTCTATTGTAAAGAGAATAAATAAAAGAAATAAAATAACCTCGAACTGTGTAAACTTCCGTTGCCTGAGATATTAGACATTTAATTACATAATTTTAGCTGGTTTCTTCAAGTCTTTCTTTTCTTGCCTTTCCTAATTCACAAAGAGGGATATTTTGATTGAATTTCTTTGTAGTTATGGTCCTTTGTTGGTTTTCGTGGCTGATGCCAACTTTCTCTAGGGCCTGATCAAATTCCTACTGAAACTAAAGACTCTCAGTAACATCAGCAGGATGAATTGAGAGCATATAAGTGTTGAGCATAAAATTTAACTCCAGAGTAAAGAAGTACCTCCACTGTGCATACACCTGTGAAGACAGAATTTTCTCTAGATCTCTGAAAACCAAAGATGTATGTCAGATACTCAAATAATATAATTAAAATGATACAGGAAGTGAATATGTATTTGTAAAAATTGATTCTACTGTTGCTAAATATTCAATAGATACCTTGAATTCCCATGGCTTAAAGGGTGTTTTGTGCTTCAGATCAAAGATCAATATAAAAATCAGATTGTATTGTAACCAAGATTAAAAGAAGCATATCCACTTCAACAAGTCCCCTCTCTACCTTCATCTACACAGAAATATTAATGGGTTTTTCACACAAAGTTTATCAGGAAAGTCTGAAAACTTCTTCAATTCACACCTGTGCTGGCATGAAGGTCTGAAGTGACCAGAGGAACAGATAAATCTTTAGAGGCAGAAAGCTCTCCACCAGCCAAGGACTATCATAAGCTAAAGGGCAGTCTTGAGAAAGACTCATTACAGAATTATGTCCTTTTCATTGACAGAAACATGAGATATGTGCAAGAAGCTGGAAAGAAAGGATTTCTGGCCAAATTAAGCATGCTACTCCATATTCTAACTGTTTGAGCATAAAAGAAGAAGAAGAAGTGTTTGTCTAGATCTTAGAAATTTTAACACATGGAATCAGAGAAAGCATTCTTCATTCCTAGAGCTTCAGACATTTGTTGTTGACCCATTGTTAAAATTAAATTTACCATTATGGATAAAAAAAGAGACAGATTTTGGAAAATCAAGTTAGAGGGTGAATAATTTTAACTGTTTGCTTTTAATTTACCTTGAGACAGATGGAAGTTTCTTCATTTGAATTTTCAGAATTAGATCAGTTAGTGAAACATAAAACAGAATGTGAACTGTAAAATAATAATAGAATGCCACAAAGTTGGCAGACAAAGCATATCCAGGTAAAGTAAGAATACATGGAGACCTCTTGTCCTATGATAGGGAATCAAGCCAAAAGATCACATATATACATTAATATATGTCAGTATATCCCAAGTGCAGTTTCTTTGTTCGTTCTACTGCCACAGGAGAGTATAACTTGGCTGACAGCAGGCACACATGACAGGGCATTGCAATAAGTTAAAACACTGCTGTGTAATAACCCATCCATATTCAGCATATATAGTTCCAACAACTCAATCGTCATGCTAAAAAATACAATCTGTTTAGAATAAGACAGAGGCACTTTCTTCAAATTCATCACTGCCTCTATGAGAAATGCAGCATGTCTAAACTTGCACCTGCAAATTTACTCTGATTTACCAGAATAATTTTATCAGTGCATACATCAATATATTGGCACATATTTGGTGCTTTGCTGAAGAGAAATCTTGGGCCTTGCCTCTTGAGAAGACAAACAGGAGAGAAGGAACTACAGGACTGATAAAGAGCACTATGTTAAATTCAATGAGGGCAAACTCCAGCACTCCTATCACCAGGCAGAGAATCAATTTTGTGAGAGAAACAATTTTGTGAATACTTCTTTTGTTTTGGATCTCTTTCTGGACATAATAGCTGGACATCATGCACTAACTACTCTTGCCAAAATCAGGTTATATCAGTCTTTATTTGAGAAAGGTGCTTAAGTGTGCTTAACATTAAGGATAAGTTTAAACACTGTCCTTAATCAGGGTGAAAAATACAACTATCTTCTTTTGTGCATTTTTAACAGATTTTCACTATTCTCTTCTGTTGTTGTTATTATTACTGTTATTATTTTCATTATAATTGTGCAGCACTGTATCGCCTAGTATTGCTGACAGTGTTCCAGTGACAAAAACTTTACTTAGAAAATGCCATATGCCTGTCATCTTCAAAATATTTCAGGCTCAAAACATATTTTGACAGACTCCAAGCAGGGGTGCAACCCTTACTAGTATGCTGGTTGGCTGAATTCACAGAAGACAAAAATAACCCAGTTAGATTCCAGTACCTCCAGAGTCTTCAGTGTTTGAGCTAAACAGTTTGATTTGGAGAAATAAACAGTGGAGGAGAGAGAGAGAGAACTGGAAATTCTTCTCAGTCAGACAAATTTCCCATTATTCTAGACACTTCTAATAAAAGACTATTGATGTATTAAATAAATTACCATCCATCTATGACATATTTCCACATGTCACAGCACTTAAAGTAAGAAAGTTCTGTTATCTCTGTTTCATAGATGAAATGAGAAACATAGAGGGTCTAAGTGACCTCAAGTTACACTGAAAATCTGTGCTATGTCTAGGAACTGAATCTCTTCAGTCCCAGTCCAACCTTGGAGCCATGAGATGCTCTTTCAGTAGCAAGGTTATCAAATACAGTTAGTACCTACTGACCATGTCTACATTAGCAAATGAAATGAGACATAGACTGCTCCATGGCTGACACAGCTGACACAGCATGGTTCTGATCTGCACAGCCAAGTTCTCATACCCAAAATAGGGAACTCATGTTCAAGCTGTTTGCCAAGAGCACTAACTCCCAATCTACATACACTCCAGAGCTGCTTGGGAGAACACTCTTTAGCACTGGCCAAAATTCTGACAAAACCTGTGCTAACAATGTAACGGCATATATGACTGCAAACCAGAGCCTAAGGCTATTCCCCAACCCTCTCAGGTCTGCTGGTACAGACATAGCCTTGTTTTCCAGATATCAATTGTCTGAAAGCTTTGTCTGTTGAGAACACATAGCGTTTGAAAAGGCTCTGCCAATAGAGCTGGACTGCAAGCATTTCTTTCGCTTTCCAAAGACTGTGAATTATCAGCATTACAGTGGTCTGCACCAAACATTTACCCAGTTGTAATGCTTAAAAAATGAGATGCATTTTGAAGTTTCATGCCTAAGTGCAACTTCAGAAGTAAGATATTGCACTAAAACTCTATTCTGCCTGCAGCTGGAAAGTTTGGAGCCACAAAAATCAATGTCCTTATTGTGCAGTGATTTCTTTTTGCATGTTTCTTTGTGCACTAGAGGGAGAATATTCATTTGCTCTCTTGTTTGAAATGCATTATTTAGTTATTATTCACTTATTAGCCCAAGACAAAGATAAGGTATGGCATTAGTGTTCTAAAGTGCTATTGATTACCAGTACAAAATGAAAATATATAATTGATAAAAACATCAGGATCTTATAGGGACTTACAGTGCAAAAGCCTAAAAGGAAATGCTGATCTCTTGTAAGCAATTGATCTACATGCAGCCAAGCTGAGCAGAGTCTCTAAGCAAGCTGGGAGAGACAAGACAGAGCAGCTTGTTTGTTTCTCACCTGTAGTAAGAATACAATGGCTGTAATTTGAAAAGAGCAAGTGCCAAATTTGTGTAAAGTTTTCTGTTTGTTCTTCAGTTCATTGCTAGTGATACAGCTCTCTGTTTTGCAAATAAGCTGTCTCAGCTCAGTTCCTCACTCCAACGACTGCTGGGGCTATAGCAAGCCTGGAAGCTGTGTTCCAGTCCTGCTGGAAGAAAGTGCCATGTTTTGCCGCTGGGTGCACCCTATTACCACATGGCAAGTAGTGTTAGTAAACATCACAGGGAGAGATGCATGTCTATCAGTTCACCTAGCGGGATGCCTTGCTACAAATGGTGTTTCTGCAAGGAAGAGTGCGGGGAGAAAAAAATCAGAAAATATCTTGTAAGGGGATAGACAACTGGTAGCCGGCAGGTGGTGCTGCTCATTGCCATGGGGACGTCCACATTCAAATTGTGACCCGCCTTTCCCCAAAAGTCCACAGTTTGCCTCAGGGGCAAAACACTCAAAAAGCCCAAGGCTAGACTGAATCATCACTCCCTTTACTATTGAGCGTCTCCCAAATGAGTAGGTCCCCCTTTGCTGTGATCGTGATACCAGCTGGCTTGCATAGGAAAAATAGGGACACTTTTATGACCTCTCAGGCTTTTACGCACAATCAAGAGCCACAGATGAACAGGGACTTCTTTCTCTTATCAACAAGAAGGAACTGGGCAAAGGTAAGGAAATGAAAGCCATCATGTGAAAGTAGTAGTTTACTCCCTCTCTAGACCAAAGATGGCATGTGGCAGATTGTCACAGTTGATTCTTTGGTCCATTGCTAAAATGAACCTTAATATTCTCTTAAGACTAAACATTCAGCCACTGAAGGAGGACATGCTCTTCAAAGGGAATACCTTCCTTCTCATTCCAGGGAAAGAAGATGAAATAGAAATGGAAAAATATGTTTTCATCACTTCCCTTTAATTTTTCTCAGTAAAGAGCATGCCTAGCACCTGTCATTGAATTGATAAAACACAACAAAGTGCACAAAAGAATATACTTGTCTATATTTGTTTCCCTTTAGAAAGTAAGAACATAAGAATGTCTGTGTCAGGCAAGACAAAGGTCCATCTATCTTAGAATGATCTCTGATGTGGTCAGTACCAAATGTGTCAAAAATATATGAGGATAAACAGGAGGCAGCAGTTCCCCATAGCCTCCCGCAGCCTGAGCCTACAGAATTTCTTGAACTCAAGGTCATTTCTTTGTGTTCTGTAATCCAGAATGGATGTTTCATGCAGAAATTTTTATATTACGTATTTTACAACCATCTAACTTTTGTCACCCATAATCCCCTTGGAAAAGAGTCCTGCAGTTTAATTGTATGTTAGGTAAAAAACTAAGTCTACTGCAATTATATAGTGAGAAACTCTCCGTAATTGCTCCCTATTCACAACTGCATTGATTGCCATCACATCCCTGTTCAGTGCCCTCCAGTTCAGGTTGAAGAGTGATAGTCTATTCAAACTTCTCCATGTACAGAAACTATTACATACCTTTGATCATTTCCGTAGCCCTTCTTTGAGTTTGCTTTAGGCTTTTTGAGATGAGTTGATCCGAACTAAATACAATACCAGAAAGGAGCTCAACATGAATTCACACAGAAGCTTAATCATACAAGATATTCTGACACTTCCTACAGTTGGACAACCAGCATTCCAAGAGCTATGATTGCTCCCAGCACAACTCCAAGACAATGGAGCAACATCACCCCCAATTCTGCAACACAAAAATGGAAGCTCAGGGAACCAAATGTACTGATCAATAACCTACTATTCATTTCATCAGCAGTGTATTTGTTTAAACAGAGGCAGTTATGTGCCTAAATACATTTGTAAATTTAAACCTGAGGGACAAATTTGCTTGAGGTCAGAGAGGAAGCCTGTGTTGGATAAGGGAATTGAAAGCAGGTCTCCCAGATCTCACATTAGTACCATAATCACTCACCTTCTTTCATCCTGTGCACCCATTACTGATGTTTAACATGCCTCATGCACTATATTTATCTGTCATCTCTGGAATTCTAATGTATTCCTGGGTAGAATATAACAAAACCTTCACTCTTTTAAAAGGGGAAGGCTATGTAATGAAGAGTACCTAAACATTCCTAAACTGAGATTTCAGGTTGGGTAATGTGTAGATTATCAGCTGCCTGCATATTCATTACAGTGCATTCCTCACTCCATTGGAGAAAGGGGGGAAAAGACATAATGTTTATTAACTTTAACACTGTTGCTCTTGCCAACTGTAAGCACTTAAATTCTCTTGCTACAGCTGCCCTTGCTGCAGACTTCTGAAACAAAGAAAACTGAAATAAAAGAGCAAAGAGCATAATGGCTACCAAGTTGCTACTTTAAAGTTTAGCTCTGTATTTAAAAGTTTTAAGGTTTGAAAATGGGCCATTAAATTATACCACAGGCATCTACTTGAGTAGAGTTCAGCTCACACAGTCTCCCTTCTATTGACAATGATCCAGAGTCAGGTTTTTTCAATCAGGTTAGGAATTCACTGTTCAATTTATCAGGTTTGCTTTTGGCCTGAAAGAGGGCATATAAATTAAAAGCATACCCCAATAAGACACAAGCTTTGATGCCTAATAGGGTTCTGTGAATTCATTATTTTAATATTTTAGATTTATAATCAGAAGGCTAACCATTTTGCTCCAGTCTACGTAATACGTTTTTCATGGTTCCTTTCCCAGCTCACTGTGACAAATGTTTTCCTCAGATTACATTCATTAATACTGGGGATGTTTTGCAAGCCCTAGGGTACTAAGATCAGGGATGATTTGAAACATCAACTTTACTAGATATTAAATATATAGTTCAAAAGAAGTTGAGGGAGCTTTGCATCACTTGAAATATTTATCTTTAATAATGTATCAGCATATGTCTACTAAAAAAACTACTTTTAAGGGTGGCATAGTATCTAGCAATGCAGAAACGATCAAAAAAGCTGAAGAAAAGAGAAAAAACTAATTTAGGAGAAACTGCTCAGGATGAGACTTGACACAGGATGTTCAAAGGTTCTCTTTCTTGAAAGAAGATGCCATCACAATTTACAAGTTGTTCACCCTCTACTCTCTGCTTGTACACCAGAACACTGAAGCTCCACAACATTCCCTCTCTAGCAAAGCAATCAAAAAACCCCTGATTTCTCTAATCCTAAAAACCTAGTCCTCCTTTTGACCAGCCAGTCTACACAGGTAGGGCAAGTAAACCAGTATGGTCTGTCTGATTTTCCACTCCCTTGATGTGAAACAGTCATTTAAATGGTTTAGTTGGCTAGTTATTACTAGTTTATATTTGCTTTGGGAGCCCCTGGTGGTCTAGTGGTTAAGGACACGGCACTGTAACTGCCGAGGCCCGGGTTCGATTCCCGGTCGGGGAACCTCCCCGGGCAGGTGGAGCCCGTTAGCCCTGTAAGGCNTACTAGTTTATATTTGCTTTGCATTGCTAAAGCAACACGGGAGGAAAGAGCAATGATAAGGGTGTAACATAGGGTTTTTCTTAAAAAAATTAACTAAATTAACTAGACAGTTGGGCAAAGTAATACTCAAAAGGCATACTTAAGAAAGATAATACCATTATAAGAAATTAATTATTTTTATTGGCATCAACACAAGCCAAAATCTGAGAGGTCTTGAGAAGCACTTTTTGAATGGCTTTGAACAATATGTACAATATTATACCCAGGGCCAGGTCATACTCACAAAAAGTTCTAAAAAATTCAGTTGTGAAACCACAGAATAAATTACAAAAGTGTATGCCCTTCTGCTGACTGCAAGTTCTATTACTTTCCAACAGAGAGAGAAAAGACAAATATCAGACCAAGCTTTGTAAGGGGCCACAGAGGCAATTTTGGAAATTACAGACTAATGAGTCTGATTAACATGCCAGAAAATTCATTTGCCTTCTAATTAGCATAAAATATAATAGAAACCAGAACAGGTGGGTATATGAATAACTGTAACATACTGGGGCAGAATCAACATAATTTTTAAAATTCAAGAAACAGAGATTTAAAGGACACAGTGAGAAAAGGGTTTTGGTAGGTACAATGATTCAAAATAAAAACAAACCCTAACACAGGTTTTGAATAAGGTCCTTCAATAACAGTTCTGAAGAAAAATTAAGGTAAAACAAGATAAGAGAGAAGGCCTTTCAGGGATTAATAATAGTTTGGAAGACAGAAAACAACCAGGTGGAATGAATGATTTCTTCTCAGAAGGTGGGGAATTTGCCAGCTCATGTACCTCAAAAATCAATGCTGGGACAAATGTTGTTCAATAAACTAATGAGTGAAAGTAAAAGAATTGTGAAGTCACACCAAGCCTGACATTGGCTTTCTTAGCTCTCCATGGTTAATTCAAGAAAAATAAATTTGCAATAGGAAGTAGAGAGTCTTGAAGCAGTTGACAAGCAGCTTAATAGTGATGAAAACAGAAGAGTTAGGGGAAAGAGGTAAAGTGAGAGGTAGGAGTGAACTGGACTGGAAGTGCTACCAGCCTATCCCATGTCTCAAGAATGGGTCATTTCTAATATGTTAGATCATCCTTGACAGATATTATGGGAAAGCCTCCAGGAATATAATTTCTATGGCATTAGGAAAGCACACTGTTCATGTGACTGAGACTCTCTTCTGTTAGGAACTTAAACCTAGTTTATAACCTTTCTTGATGCAGTTCATGCCTGCGGACCACACCATAAAGGCAGAGAACAGATTCCTCCCTCACAGAAGACTTTCACATCTTACAAGTCTATTGTCATAATCCCACATTTATCATGCAATGAGATACTCTAAACCAGTTCATACTCATAGTTCTCTGGTGTGCCCTTACCAAGGGTGAGCAGAGCAAAAAGATTATGTCATGTGACTTGCAAACTTCTTGCTTATACTTCTTACTATGAAGTTTGTCCTTGTGTAACAGCAAGACATTGTTGACTCATGTTCAGGTTGTTATCACTATACTTACAGACTCTTTCCTGAAGGACTGTTGATTAATCAGTTGTTTCCCATCCCGTATTTGTGTAGCTGATTATCAATGCCTAACTGAATATCCCTATTGATTTCATCATTTCACTGAGATAAATTTGAATTCCAGCTTTGTCCTCCAGATAATTTGCAGTGCTTTCCAGCTTCATGATAATGCCAAGTTCAGAACATTGGTAAAGTTCAAAATAAACACTGACCAGAAAGACCTCAAAATAATCTGACTAGGACTGTGTTTCTATTTGGACAATAACCACAGAGAGTTACTGTTTAGATGTGGCTATCAATCAGCTACACTACCTCCTTTTGAACTTTCATGAACACCATGTTTCTCTAAAGAAGATATGCATTTCCTGCTTCTATCGTAAACATGTGGATTGTTATCTTATCACACAAAGACATTGAATTTCTTTGATTTTCTTTTTTTCCTCCCAAGTCCATTTTATTGTTAAACATCCTCTTATCTTCAAGGTGAACTCAGCACAAGTGTTTTCATAAGTTGTTCCAGAATCTTTCTGGAACTGAAATGAAGGTCCCTTTTTAAATTTCCATTTTAAAAATATTAACATAGTTTTCCAGTGATTCTTTGCTGCGATAACCACTGCTGTGGTTATCCTCCATATATTAAACATAAGCACTGATATTTTCAAGTCATTTAAATATCCCAGAATGATGTTGGTTAGTCCCATTCACCTGAAGACATCTAACATTTCTAAAAACTAGCTTTCTTTCCAGTTGCAGTCTTGCATTCTACTTCCTTTTCCAATTGGTATTACTTGTGTTGTAAGGTCCTCCAGGCAGTCTTTTCTGCAAAGACTGATACAAAAAGGACATCACATCCCCCTAAGTCTTTTTGCCCTCTTCTTATAGCAGTTTTACTGCATAGGAGAAAAAGAAACTTATTTCTTTGGTATTTCTCTTACAAATTGCATATACATGGAATGATTTCCTATTATTCCTAATGTTTTTTGTCAGGTGCATCCTATTCTCAGCTATGGCTTCTTTTGTCTTATTGTACACTGTTATAGTCATCCTTCAACCTTCAATCTAACTCGCAAGTTTTGTATCTGTATGCCCATGTTACAGGTCAAGAGTGACCCCACCATTTAACAAAGGTGGCTTCTGATACACTTCCTATTATTCTGTGTCATGGCTACTTTTTCTGCCCATGCCATCAGTACCATATCTTCAAACATATTTCTCTGCATTTAAGCCTATTTTAGAAAAAAAGAAAAAAATCTATTTTCTTTCTCATCTCCTTCCTTCCCTTCCTATGTAGATGTTACCATTTTTGTGGTGGTTCTTCTTCAAGCCACTCTCCACTTTCCCATTCTAGAGTATTTTTGCACTGTTTCAAACAGTAATTTTGTAACTGTTAATTAATTCTTCCATTGTGTTTCCCATTTTTTCGAGTCAAAAGTTTGTCACTTCCATTTGTCACAAACTTTCGATCGTAACCATTTGAAATTAAAGTAAGAGCCAACTCACATGGACAAATGTAATGGGATAGTAAGCATGATTTCCAGGGAAGTCATGACTCAGAAATGCATTGGAATGCTCCAAAAGAGTTAAAAGGCATATGGAAAAGTGTGCTCCAGAGAATGTCTTCTCCTCTGCCCATTTACAAGGTTCACCACATGTGACTCAAACAGCTCTCTTGGGATACCAATTAAGGTCCTCTCAAGGATATCGAGAACTAATTATTAGCTAAGGGCTATAAAATTAATAATATGAATAAATGGTCAATTTTCACATTTTGGGAAGGTAACCAAGACTTCTGTGATAAAGCTAATGCTCCTCAACACATTCACAAATGGGGCATCTAACTTTTCTGACTATTCAAAATTACTCACTTCACTTGTAAACTAACTATGAAGAGCTGCAGGAGATAAGTTTCTAAGTGAAGTGGTAATAACACACCAAATTAAATTCACTGCCAATAAATACAAAGCAAAGAACAGGAGAGGGAAATAACCACACAATGAATACACAACAATGTGTTCCAAATTAACTATTACCACTTGAAAAGAGATCTTGCACTCATCTAAGAAAAACATCATCTTCATGCTCAGCAACAGACTAAAAAATAAAACGGACCACTGGGGATCAATAAGGAAGGAAAAATGAACAAAAAAGACAGCAGCAAAGACCTCTGTTTCACAGTGTGCACTTCACTGTACCTTATCCCACCCAAAATTAAGGATAACAATTTTTCTCAATGTCTTATAACCAAGTAACTAGGGATACCGTAATTATCAAGAAGAATATTTGAAGCATCTGAAAATTAAGAACTGTTTACATAGGTTTCATGATTTAATTATGGAATAAACTCCACAATTCATAGAAGAAATCTCCATCAAAATGGTCAGATGCAACAATACACAGCAACCTTGAACTCTTTAAAATCCCAAGTGCCACCTGAAGGGAATTCATACACCACTTGTCTAGCATTCTTTCCCTCAGCATTCCCCATTCACCACTATTAAGATAGAATAATAGGTAGATGTTAGTCTGATGCAGTGCAAGTGCCTTTAAATAACTGGAAATATATGCTATTAACCTTAACAGGAAAAAGAAGGAAAAGGAAGGAAAAGGAAGGAAAAGGAAGGAAAAGGAAAAAATATAAAGAAAACACAAAGAGGGGATGAGTATGAAATCAGTAATTTGGACATGAAGAAATCAGTGGAAATGTAAGACTGTGAAAGCCAATATTTGGACTAGTGTAACAAAAAGCGGGGAAAAAAACAGAAGGGAAGGCTGTCCCTTGCACAGTTATCCTCATCTGATGCAGGAAAAAAAATTAAGCTGGTGGGATAAGAATGGCAGGAGCAGGAGATAGAGCCTCTGAGGTGAGGACAGAAGGAAGACAAGGAAGGAGGGGGGATACAAGAAATGGGGCGAGAGTCACAGCTGAGTGGCAGGGGAGCCATTACAGCTAGTACTATATACACATAATAAGATATATATATTGCTAGCTTACTAGGTTTATACAAATCTTACAGAAACATGAGGCTCCCAGTGGCAGAAAAAGTGCTACATTGCCATCTAGAGAAGAAAAAAGGAAAGTATAGAAAAATCTTAGATCAACACAGCTGCTTTGAAATGTTAAAAAAGTAGTTAAAACAAAGAAGGGTTCAGAATCTCTTCAACCAGGAAATCCTCTGGAGCAGTAAGGATGCTCTTTGTCAAACACTCACATGAAGGGAAATCCCCAGTCAGTACAAGGCCAGAGCTCTGGCACCATGTGGCCTGCAGATGAGCCTCAAACTCATAGGTTAGAGAGAAAAAGAGCTATAGGAAGAAAATACTTGATCTGACAACACAAATCTCGTTAGTGGCCTTTCTAAAAGGATGAGATGCATCACAGAAAGGCCCAAGAAACTTTGCAAGGACAATTAATCCGATGAGTTTTTTATTACCTGTTTTTTAAACTAACCAAAATAAATCAATATTTTGTTCTTACAAAATAGAATAAAAGTTTATTCGATTTCTAACTCAATTTTCATGCCCTGATACAATATATAGACATTCTATAGGCATTCTCTCTGCACTAATATAAATTCAAGTCTATAAGTGCTCATTATTAGTAAAAACAAAGATAATTTTCTCTCTAAAACAGTTATAAGAAAAAAATTTAAAGAAATTGATAAGGAAAACATTTCAAGGTATTCTTCACAAACTCAACAGTTTTACAAATTAAATTAACTTCCCAACTTGCAAATTTCAATGCATGTATAAAATCCAAAGTAGATTAGTGTGTGAACACTCAAACAAATTGTCCTCTGATTCACACTATTGCTGGTTGAAGCCTTGTATCTGTGGCAGAAATGCAACTTTTGGAATGAAATTTATTACTCAGCTTATCTATTCAGTAGATCCTAAAATCAGCAAAGCACACATTTAGTGGTGAGCTTGTAAGTAGCACTGTGTCAGAAGGGAGAGGAGGGCAGGGAAGTAGTGTTGCCCCTCTAGAGCCCTTCACTTGCACTGTCCCTACCACACACAGCAAAAGAGTGCACCACTTCCACCGTGCCACAACACACAGCAATACCTTTAGGTTTTTATAAAGCATCGATATCCATGACAGTCCATACAAAAGTCCATACAACATTTATGGTCCAACAGGGCACCCGGTAAAACTTCTGTTATGTCTTCCCTGCACAACCTCCACAAATCTGGTAGTCACAACAGTCAGAACTGTTTGCTTAGGACTGAGCAAGAGCAAAATTGAATTACCTCTTGTTATTAGAGAAATTTGTCCCAGAGGAAGGTGTTGAAACCACTGAAGCAAGAAAGTGAGAGAGCATTTTATGGCTCACTGCGTTAAGAATGGTCTATGGATACACAGACAAAGTACTCTCCAAAGCTACCAGACTCCAAGCTATGAGCTCCATGTTTGATTAAAAGATTATAAACGATCAAACACATACTCCTGTTCTGTTCTCTAACAGTTTATGACTCCTTTCCATTTTATAGTGCTCGGTGGCAAAGCTTGCCTAGTGCAGGCATGCACTGAGGCTTTGAATGTTTACCTTAGTTGATTCAAGTTGACATGTTTGAAAATTATTATATCCATTTGTTCTGCAAGATGTTTTGTCTCCCTTGCTTATACTTCTTAATTTCTCACTTCTCCTATTATTAGCCTTATGACTAAATGCTTTAATTTATTCACGATACAATGCTTTAACATGCACTTTCTGTCATTCATTACACATTGTCTCCATTGTCTCCTGGTATCTCTAGGGTGTAGTAAGGAGAAACAAATATATAAAAAGTTACACTATATATTACCTCATATGTCTGCCTTAGACTTTAGCTATTGAACTTATACACTTTATTAGAGCAGACTTTTCCCTACTGAAATTATTCAACCATGAAACTTTAATAGTAGGTATGAGTCCACATAGCATCAAAGTACAAAATCAGGAATGTTAGCAGATGCAGCAAAATGTAATCAAGACACATTTTAGGACCTCAATAAATCTGAGGAGAAAAATATCAGAATAAGCAAGATAATCCTTTCCTTCTTTTTATACCCTTCTTCTGCCTTAATTTTCTATCCTGTTTTCCTCCTCTAAGTTGGTTTTTGTTCACACTTTCATATGCAAGTGTTTTTTTAAGCACTATCCCCACACAAATATACCTCAATTTTGAGAGAGAAATTAGGTACAAGTCAATACATCACTTTACAATTAGAAGTTCACTCTGATATGCACCCAATTCTGGGCACATAAGAAGAAAAACATCTATTACATGTATGAGAAAAGATAGTGAAAACCTTTCTTCCTAAAAATTCCCAGTTTCTTGTGAGGATTTCAGTGGATTTTGACTCCTTTTTAATCCATTTCAATTACTCTTAAGCAACATTCCCTACAGTTACTTAAGCTGCTAAATATTCAGATGTAGTCTTAACAACCATCTCTGATGGATTTTGCTGTCATGACCAGAAGATTCAAACCATGGCCTTCCTCTCCAAAACCAATGTCTCTGCATACTTGCCTTTGAAAAGAAAGCCCACAGGGAGACCTGCTATCCCCAATTTATATCTGTGGAAGATTTCCCTGATGCAGCAGGGGAATAGCCAGCAGATATCCTCTGCAAACATCTTCTAAAGAAGAGTTAGCTTGTTGAGATTCAACAATTAATGGTATGAAATAAAAAGAACACAGAAAAATCTTACTAAACCCAAAGAAATGCTTTATATAGTAAGGTGCTATATATAGCAAGCAACAGGTAAAAGTTGACAGATCCAAACTCTGACAACAGATTGCCTTTTTTTCTGCAACAAGTGGTGTTAAAGTTACTTCTTCAGATCAATTTTGCATTAACAGGCATTCCCTAGTCCATGAGAAGCACCACAGGTCTCCCTGGGATGCCCAATACACAGCAACCTTGAACATATCAGAGAGTAAATGTTTTGAGAAGGATCTGGAAAGCAATCAAAGGCTAATTAAACCAACTTACAGTCAAAAGCAAAGATTAAAATACAAGCTTCTTTGTATCCTTAAGGACAAATTAGGCATAGGGGCATCAATCTAGAATCTACATAGAAACACTGCAGTCAGAAAAAAATTAAAGCAGTACGTATAGAAAAAAAATCAAATTAAAGGTCTTCTGATGTTGGGAAAATGCACACAATAGACATAGCTGACTTATTGCAAAGTATCACTGTTACAAACTGCTAAGATTTTTTTGGAAACAGCCAAAAGTCTGACATCTAAGAGTAATTCTTGATCTCATTCCCTGGCTCTGGCACTAGAGAACTGCATTAGAAAAAAGAGTTTACCTTCTTCAAAATGTAAATTTGTTTTTCTGCCGAAGAGTTATTGTAATGATTACTTCTGGCTAACCTGCAAGTAGTAAGCTTCTGGAAGCTAATTAAAAAGCATCTCATAGCCACAGCTGTCATAATGAGGCACACCTACTACCTCTTTCTTATTACCTCAGATAGTACTCAGCTTCAAAAATAATTCTTTCATAAAGCATAACAAAACCACTTCAGTCTATATTCATATCACTTAATCTATACAAATGCACTCTAAAACCTTAGTAGTGCTCATTACAATCATTTCATCAGCCTGAGCATTTTTTACATAGAGCTCTGAATTAGTAGCTCCTTTCCACAGTAATTCTTCTACACCTTCAGTAACTGCATTCTATAGAATTTGTTTGGGTCTTTTCTATTTTTCAAAAAACGGAATATGGCTCATTGGAAACTAAAATTGGCAGGTTAAGTACCACCTTGTATTATTATGGTTTGCATTCATGTAATGGGAATGAGATTTATGTCCCTAACGTTGAAATATTCTGAACCAATTATTTACTTAATATTTATGTTAAATTATCTATGATTGCAGCACTGACTATGAAAGCAACCAGAAAAAATTCTGCAGGTGGCCTGTAATTTTGAAGTTAGCAGTACTAAGCTCATGCAGTGGTCTTACAGAATATTAATGTAGTGTTATAAACTACAGTACCCTCAGGGTGTTCACCTGCCATGGAATTTAATTTACTTCATATCTCATCTAATAGACTGAATCACATCTATTAGGTAAATATAATGTGAATACATTTCCTGGTTTCTCTAAGGGGTTTATTGGTAAAACCTGGAGAGGCATTCCCATAGAATCTTCTACTGCTATAATTAGCTTGAAATTGAGCTATTGTGCCCTTTTCTGTGTTAAGAAATACAGAATATACACTCTTGGTACAAAATAGCACCATGCCCAAAGTCAAAGCAGCAGCTGCATTGCTCATGCCACATGTTCATGCGGTTTTTTAATTGCAAGGAGGAAAAACTTGAGCAAGCTCTGGGGATTTGAGCTAGAGGCCATGTCTCTGCTGTGCCAAGTGCTGCACCAGCCAGGAGGAGCTCTTCCCAGGTACAGTGCTACACTCTGCCTTTGATAGATTAAGTGGTACATTCTTCTGTCTATGCAGATAGACCTCAGTTTCATAGGATTATGTGAAAGGTTAGGTTGCCTGAAAAGAAATCTGCTATTGTCCACAGCCAGCATGTTGGCACAAGTTCAACAGTGAGAAAGGGTTCAAATATGCTTTGACCCTTTGCATGTCTTGCAGTGTCTGATGCAGAGGTGGCAGAGCTGTGCAAGTAGCATTTGTTCCCAGTGCATCCAAAGCATCCTGAAACAGCAGCTTACTGGCAGCTCACAGTAAGGGCATTTTCTAGGGAAAAGTTCAAGGGGCTTGGGATGTGGAGAGAAGCATGCTTTCTGATTAGCTCTTCTCATATTAGACTGTCCTGGTAAGAGGAAGGCTGCATAGTATTGTACATATTTGGATTATTCTTCTAGACCTGTGTACACAGCAGCTGTGGTTGCTTAATACTAGGACCATTCCTACAGTTTGTTCCCTCATGCTACTCTGTCCATCAAGATGGACAGACTCACACTTTTTCAAAACTCCTAAGAGAATATAGCCTTACAGATATCCCAGAACAAGCCCATTTATCCTTGACCTACATTTCTGGGGTTAAGGCTTTTTCAGTATAACCCCCAGGGATAGGTCCTTCAGAAAAGCTAGCAGGGTCAGGAAATTTAGGCACCTGACATGGTAAGTGTTCTCATTCTGTGTATGTCATTTATGAATTCAACTTATTTGTTATGTCAGACAGAGGAAAAAGAGATGCAGAATGCATAAAAGCAGAAAAATGCATCACCAAAACAGCTTTAGAAAGGGAGAATGAGAAAAAGATGGAACCCATGGGCAACTTAAAAAATAAAAAGTGTTATAGTTCACTGAATCAAATATGACATTATAGTGCAGAGGAAATTGAATTCATCTGTACTCGATAAGGGTGGCTTCATTATTCACTTGTGTCTTTGCTTAGTTGTGACACTCATGACTGATGAGACCATCCCCATCTCATGAAGATAAATTCAATATCCGTAGTATCATTCTAATATATTCTCTATATATAGAGAATGCATATAATGGATGGTGGTGGGATAGTATTTTTATCTTCACAGGCTCATGAAAAGAAGGGGCACAATTTCCTGGAGCTGACACTTTGAGTGAGTTTATATGGACCCCTTTTCTCAACTTCTGTACTGAGTTGGTATGGGGACACAGGAGAGAGGATGTACAGAGGTTGACTTCACTGATTTATCATCTAAGATCTGAATCCAGAATTGGATCAAATTAGAGCAGCGATTTGGCCATCGTATCCCAATCTTGATTAGACATTTGTCTATGTATGAGCACATCACTATCACTATATAGTCAATAGGAGGAAGCACCACTGAAATGGGCTGACATTAATCTAGTGTTGCTCAGTGTTGTAACTTTCCTCCCCTTTCTCCATTCAAGTACAGTTTTCCAAACCAGTGAAATATTTCTCCTTGATGAGGTCTCTGACTCACACCTCCTTCAGTAGCATCATATATTCACACACACCTCTAGCAGACCAGTTTAAAAATGTGGAAATCTTGGAAGCTGTTCAACAGAAATGATCCCAGAAGAAAGGTGATTAATAAGTAAAGCATATAGGAGGAGGTCAAAGGCAGCTATCATAAATTTAATTTATTACACATCTGTAATTTATCACAACTCCATACAGAATGTTCACATGCCTCTTCACGAGAAAGATTTTTCCTGTTAGATCTCAGGGGAAGAGGGAAAGCATAAGCCAGCACAGGTTTCTAAAGTGCCATCTTTGTGCATGCTGCTGCCAAAGCAAACACACATCTAGACGTATACACAGTACAAAACCCTGTTACAGCTGGCCACTCCAAAACACAGGACTTTCTGTCAGGAAACTTCCATCCAGATAGGGACAGAGGTCCATTAATTCAATATTCATACTCTCACAATGAGACAAGTGATTTTACTGGCAGGTAAAAGAAATATTGAAGAGGAAAAGCCTGGAATAAGCTGCACATACAGAATTTTCTGTCAAATCCCATCATTTGGCAGCTGGCATGCATCCACTGCATAATGATTTATCTAACTTCTTGTGTGCAACTTTTGCATTGTAATTGGGCAACGCCAGTATTGCTCAGTCTGTCAGTGTCCTCATCACAGCCATTTTGAGAGTTTCATAACACAACCACTAAAATCTGCTTCAGGCTGAAACTTGGCACACAAATGCATGGGGAAGACAAAGTAAGAAATAGTTACTCTAATTTTTTAGAGAATTATTACATGCTGCCTCTCTTCTGGAGTATGGAATATGATAACTTGCTTTGAGTACCATGTGCATAAATTATTAATGGAATTTTCTTCTTGTTTGCTCTAAAACTGTAATTATATAAAGCAGATATTTTCTGTCATCATCTACATAACAGAACACTAATTTGTTAAGCATGCAGCAACAATCCTCCACCAGATGATCAGTAGCAAAGAGGTGCTATACAAATAAATTCAGTTGTATAACTAACTGAAATGCAAATTTTAAACTAAAGTGTTCAATAGATAACAATGAAATAAATGGGGGAACTGCCAAAGCAAACCAAAAAAACCCAAATCCTTTGCATATTTCTTTTTTTTTATTTCACAGTTTGACATAAGTGTAGTAAGAGTCTAGGCATTTGGTTTTATGTACAAAGAGCCCCTTACTGACCCTCTTTTCTACCTTTTATTGCTGTATGTCTTGATTCACTGAAATAAATCTGTATATTATTCTCAGATTCCAGAAGGAACATAGAAAAGCTATTCTTATAACTACAACTTAAAGAGCTCAGTCCTTTTGTAATTCAGTGGAGCCAGGCTAATTTACACCAGTTAAAGAACTGCCCCAGTAATTCACTGGAACATTTTTCCTGGCTTTAATAAAGTTTTACATATGTATTTTTTCCTTCTGATTTTCAGTATAGAATTTAATTGACATAAGGTCTAAAATATTATTAGGCAAACTCATTTCAAATGGAAGTACTACTTTCCAAGTGATCAGACTGTCCATCTAGTTCACCCCTCATATAGCCTCTATTCAAATATGTTAAATATTGATGTTACACTTTTTATTAAAGATTTTCAAGATACCATGAAATTTTGAAATCTTATGCACAAAAATGTTTGACAGCATATTATAAAAAAACAGAAGGAAGCAAAATTCTTTTCTCTTTCTCCACACACAGTGCACTGCAGACTTTTCCTACAATACAGAACAGACTTTCTCCTGTGGTTAAGACAAATGCTTCAAGTAAAACCAGATAAATTCTGATCATAAATGAGAAAGATGTGATTAATACACCATAGGCCAGAGAAAAATATGTTAGCTCATTAGTGGCATTTTGATCTGATTCTTTTGTATTTTCTCATCAGAAATGTGTCCACTCAACAGCAGAGGAAACGTTCCATTTGCCTCCCCACAGCATGCAGTTTAAGCTCAACAGCACTCCACACACGTTCATTCCCTGAGTGCTCCACTGGTAACACAATTGCAGTAATTACAGCATGAGCATGTCCTATGAAACGGATACTAGTTCATTAATTAGAAGAGGAACGTAATTGATTATTTCAACAGCAAGGCTAAACACAAAGGTAATCCCACAGAGAGATCTGTAGAGGGAGATCTGTCCAAGATGTGCCCTTGACTTCATTGCTTCTCCCAGGGGGTGGCTTTAACGGAGCACAGCCTAACGAGGTAATAATTACAGATCACATAAGAGATAGTTAAGTCATTCATGACCTGTTGTCCTTAGCAAATTTTTCAGAACCGATGTGTATTTCAGAGGGTGTATTTACCATTTACAGCCATCAGACAGACACTTTGACAGACAACTGACGCATGGAGGTCCTTGGCTATCTCTTCTGATGATGTTCTGGTCAGATAATGCTCAGATTCAATCTCACCTTTATTGTTGATATGTCACAATGGCTTGATAAGTGTATGTTATCATTTCTCCCCTGGTGTGGCAACAGAAATCTTTTGAACAAAAGAAGACTGAGCAGTGAGAGTGAGACACCCGTGTTTGTGCCATCTTCCTTATCACTGTCTCTGAGCACATGGCTTAGCAAGAAGGCTTTGTTGCAGACAAAAATCCCCTTGCACAGCTTATTAATATAGATATGCAAATAAAGCCTCTATGCTTTGTCATTTACACCTTACACACATGTTCTGAAATGCCACTCTGCATTAGCTGACAAACCCCTAATTAGGATCACCAAAGGCCTAATTACAGCAATGATTTAAACCAACTCATTCATGTTTTAAAAATGCAGCACTTTGTGGAAACACCAAGCCAGCACTGCCAAGCTGGAGCAACCACAGTTCTTCTTTCACCTCGTCACAGGCTGATATAAGGGTTATTGCATCTGGCTGGATTCAAATATTGTCCTCAGTCCAGATAGTGGTTGACCACTATCTGGAAGGAGGAGGGAGACCAAGAAGCTTTTCCTTACCTCACTGCATGCCTAGTCATCACTTTCCTTTGGCAGTCTTCAGCTCTTGGCAGCCCCCTGTGTTCCCTGAGCACAGAAACACGTACAGTCTTGTGCTGGCAGCAGAGGCACCAACACCACTGTGGGGGGCAAGGGCAATGAGAGTCTCTTGCCACCTTTCACCTGGTAAAAAGCAGCCAGCTGTCACACGGGAAACAGTATATACCACATCTTTTCAAATAAGGGTGTTCCCTTTCATAATTATTGCATAGTGAATGAGCCAGAGTTCATCCAGAAACTTAACAAGAGGGCTGGGGCTGAAGCTACCAGGTAAACTCTGGGCTGATGTAAGTCAGTATGAGGGCACTGATTTCCATAAACATACGCTGATGGACACATACTCAGGATACTCTCCATAAGCTTGCCTGAAATGATTAAATCTATCCAGATTCTTTGATATAGACACTGCAGTCAATAACAATATTAGTCTCAATAAAACGATACTGAGAGAAGTCCTTTTCAGTTTCTTTATTTGATTAAAGTGATTCTGGCTCAATGTCTCCTGCATATTGTCCCATGATGTAATCGAATAAGGACACTGAAACAGAAAGCTGCTTCTAAGTAAGGGAATACTTCACTGGCACTTTTGTCCTTATTTAGTACAGTTTAACAATTCCTTCCATTCACTGAACATAGATGCCTGAGAAACCTGAAATACCCATTTTGTCTGGCATGGCAGTAATCCATAGCCCATCATGTTTGGAAGCACATTTGTAATGGATAAGAATCTAAAATGGTAAAAATAAACACTTAGGTCAAGTTCTTCTCTTCCTCAGACACACACATTAACTCCAGAATATTTGTAAGTGCCAGTGGAAAAAAAATCTTTAAGTCTGTTTTTATTGTGTCAAGAAGTCAAAGAGAAACGCTTTACAGCTTGTGTGCTGCCCACTGCTAAACTCTAAATGTTACTGCTGGAGGTTTTTTTCTTCCCTATATAATATGCCTTTTTGAGGACAACTTATCATAGCAGTGGGAAAAAAAAAAAGCATAACTATTTCAGTTTTAAACATCACTTCATTGAATTAGATTAATATCAAATGTTTATCAAATAGACTGACAGCACAGATGAGTAGTAAGATTTGAAAATTAAACACTATGAATTAAATCCCTGCTGCAAGTGAAGCCAGTAAGAATAGGGTCAGGTCAAATACACATAAGGGAAGCAGTGATTTGATCTACTGATCAAAGGGATGCAGATGTTTAAGGATATGGTCTTCATTGAGCTGCTCCGTTACTCCACAATGAAATCTAACTTATAAAGCAGATGACACTGAAGACATAATTCTTCTCCTTTAAAGAAAGCTGTGAGTTATATATATGTCACAAAGATAAACAACAGCTTGCAATTACTATTTCCTTCTTTAACTACTATTTCTAACTATCTAGTTTCCAGAGTCTTGCAAATCTACTCAGCAAAGCTGGCTACAATGTTTGTTATATGCTATGGGTGATAGATACAATCCTATAATTTCCAATGCAATAATAAGAGGTTTAATATTCCATTTCTTCCCTCTGTGAGATGTTGCCTGGCTTTGAATTCTCATTTTTGTCTGCATGAGTACACTAACCTGATCTGCATCATTGTGAAGTCAATACCTGCACCAACTTCTTTTTCATTGTTATAAGCAAAGTCTGACCTGCAATTCAAAGACATAAGAAAAAGTTTATCCCATCAGGAGCCTCTCTCTTCTTTACTTTAAATCTTCTCTGATATGAGGTCTCATTGAAGGAGCTGTTGAGAGCTATATCAGTTCATAAAAAGCTACCTTCCTTTCTTCTTCATGACTTCCTGTGAAAGGTTAATGATAATTTTAAACTCTGTAAGCCAGCACATTTGCAAACTTGATTCAATAACATGCATTTTTTCCAAGAGACAGAGGATCTGAGACTAAATCACAAGGGACTTAACACAGAAAGAAGCAGAGTAGTTCCTCCCCACTGCCAGGGGCTGCTGGGACATGAGAGCTGGATAGGTTCAGCCACCAAGGGAGAAGAGGGAGAGGCAAGGCAAAGAGCCAGGAAAACAGTCTTTGTTCTTCTCACACAGAGAAGATAGTATGTAGGGTTGCTATTCTCTTGTCTCACTATGGAGCCTTTCCATCTTCCAGCTACCCAGAAAGAGAGCTTTCTTCTTTCCCCTCACTACTTTCTCAGTGGGAGTGTGGTGATAGGGTTGGGTAGAGCTGAGAACAGTAACAGCTTATTGTTCAAGTATCATCTGTCCAGAACAAGCTGAAAACCTCAAAAGTTAAATACAAAACACATTTACCCATCTCTCTTTTTATTGTGCTGAGAAATTGTTGTAGTCTTTTATAACACAGAGTAAAATGTAATAGCTTATCTTTAATGCTTGGATTCTCTTTGAGTATATCAGCCAACTTAGAGCTGTGCATGTTTGCACATGCTTATATGTGAATACTGCTGCAAAACTGTCAATTACAATGGTGGAAAGAGCAGACCAAAACAATTTTTTAAATTAGAAACAGGTGTACATGTGCAAAGGTTCTTGAAATACATTTTTTGAATAGTAATGTCGTATTTCCATGTACAATTTTGATTTCTTTGGGTTAAAAAAAAACCCACAAAAACAAATGACAGCAAAGAGAATTAAAAACAAAACAAAACAAAAACCACAGAAACAAAAACAAACAAAAAACAAAACACCAAAAGATATTTAAACAAAGGCTGAAGATATTTTCAGGGAAATACAAACATATATCTTTTAACTGAAGAAAAACAACTCAGCAGTCCTATAAGCAAATGCTTCACTCTGGTTCACTGTTCAATATGATCCTTGTAAGCTGTCACAACACTTCATAAGAACTATATTTTAGGAGCCAAACACCCCCATTTTCTCAAAGCAACACGCTTCCTCTGAACTGCTTTCCAACAACAGTTCCATTTTGTATTGCAAGAATTCCCTGAAGTAATCTGTGCCACAGTACCAACAGGGAAGGGTGACCCATTGAGGTGAACAAGGTATGAGCTATTTGCACTTCAAATGACGGGAAAATTGTAATTTTGCCCTAGAAAGATACAGTCTAAAAAAAAAAATTTAAAACTACAGTTTTTAACTTCAAGTTGTCCCAAGATAAAACCATTTGGTTTGTTTAAATTGAGACATTGCAAATCACACTGGAGCAACTTGAAATAAATATTTTGCTTTCTGTTTTCAATTAAGAATGTTCATGCTTTTAAAAGAAAAAAATAGAGTTTTCCAAGAGCAGAGGCACATTTTGATAAGTTCTACTATTTATATCATGGGCCAGAATTTGTACACCTTCACTCCGGTCCAAATTGAGATTAAACATAGCATACAACTGTGAAACCAAATTCTGGGCCGTTGAAGTGACACTTTATAATCAGATCACAAAAAGTCCATTCTTGAGTTTAATGCTGTGGCCTAAACTGCCACTACTAGCATGTCATATAAGGTCCCTGGGATGTCCTAGTCCTCCTCCAGCTCAGTGCAGGGCAATGCATAAAAGACCTTTAACGTCAAATCCTTTACTATGCCCTTGCTTATATAAAGTCTCCAGGGTTTTCAGTTTATCCAGGGAAGGATTTTCAAGGAAGAAATTTTGATATGTAGTTGAGAAAATCCAAACACCCTTTTAGGTATGTATGTATGCCAACTGCAATAATAAAAACAAAGATGACTTCTACTTAACCATTTCCCAGATCTACATAAGCTTTGTCTGCATAGTTTTACATACCCATTTCTCCAAGGTAGTAGAGTAAATATATTTATGCCATTTTATATGTGAGATTTCCTCTGATTTGTTAAAGCCACAGAAGCCACAAAGCAAATTTTTGGACTTCTGTTTTCCTTTTCATCATAGGTTGAATGGCTCTCCAAATCCCATAGCTCTTTCTGAGGTAGTTTTGGTATGCTTGGATAAAACCATCACAAGTAAAGTAAAACACAGTTTTCCTGAGAAGTAATAGATACTTGCTTATTCTGGAACAGCTCCATTATTACTAAAACCATACTGCTATCATAATTAGGGGTTTTTAAAAAAAAGAAAAAAAAAAGACACAGACTCATGGTTGTAATTATGTTTATCTTTATGTAGTATCTTGTTATCAGTACAACTGCTGCCCTGCCATTAACTTGCTTGGTCCCTGAAAATTTACCAACAGGCGCTAGTGAGGGATGTATGCACTGACAGACAAAGTTACTCATCCCTGCTCCAGTCCCCACACCCTCCTTGAAGTCTTTCATTATTTCTGTAACACTCTGTTTGCTATTAGGATTACACAATTTATTTATTCAGATTGGGAAGTCTCTTCTTGATGAGCTGCTGTATTCAGTAAACAGCTCCCAACAACAAACAAGGATTTAAATAATCACTGTGTAATCAGTAGGCACCAGCACATCGGATCTCACTTCTTCAAATCCAGGTAGCTGTCTGTCAAATCACAACATTTATCACACTAAAAGTTAGATGCTTAGCTGCACCAGAATCATCTCACTCCCTTTTTATGGAGTTTCAGTGAATTTACTGGAAAAGAATTATGGACTTTCTGGTTTTGCAAGATTCTGCTGCAACGTGGCAGTCTTGAACTTAATCCTAAACAGCACCAGGAGTAAAGGCCAGAGTACTGAGCAATACTGCCTGGCTATCCCCCAGCCCATTATGTGCTTGGAGGAAACATTAGACCAATCAAGAAATAGTCCAACAAAATTCAGCCCCAATAGAACACCTTTATGACAGCTGTAGTTAGTATCATTTGGCTTTGGTAGGTACTGCTTACTTGATACAAATACATGTGCATCTAAGATAGCTGATCTTAAATTTTGACAGGAGCAATAACTACTTCAAAACTAGGCAAAACAATCATATTGGGCAGATAATTCAGAAGTCTAAAATTATCTCCTTTTATATTATGAAACGATCTTCCAATTTTATTTGTATAGGCTCACTTATTTTCTACCACCTAATGTATTGTCTTTAACACCTATGGATTTGAACCCCTAAAACACAACCAACCATTTGTGTTTGAGTTTAGGCAAATACTAATCAATTTTAAGAACATAGCAATATTAACATGAGTCTGTAAGTTGTGTTATAACTTGGTTCCCACTGTGTGTTGTCTGCAGATAGCCAAAACCTCTCAAGGAGCTCAACACTAATGAAAGCACCCCTGAATTATAAGGTGTTATATCCATAGGTCAGCACGTGAACACAAACAGCAGATGGGACACAGGCTATTTGCCGAGTCCTTTAATATGAAAAGATTCTTAGTACTAAATCTATAAAGAGGAGGTGAGGAGTAGGTAGAAGGAAAACATGTTAGATGAGATAAAGAAAAGCTTGACTATCGATAAAGAAAAAATGAGCACTTAAAAAGATCTTTCTAGAGTATAGAAAGTGATTTTTAAATTACTTATCTGATTAGTGGGAGCTCATCTGTCAAGTAGAAACAGATTCACATAAATATTCCATAAATTAAATATTCTCTTGTCATTGACGCTGTTTTCGATTGTTGGTGGAGTTTGTTTTTTTTCATCAGAAAGAGACAGACTATTAGATTGATTTCAGCCTCCAGAATGCATTCTGTAATTACGCAGTTTTAATTGTCTGGCATTTTTATTTGTATGAATTTTAAAGGTATTGACATGAGTTAGAAAGAAAATCCAATCTCAAATCTGAAAAAGAATCAGCTGTAATCCTGTTCAGCAGTGTACTAAAATGCAAGCTGTACTAAAATGCAAGCATAAAAAGATTTCTGAATTATCTGTCCAATATGATTGTTTTGCCTAGTTTTGAAGCAGTTATTGCTCCTGTCAAAATTTACTCAAGATCAGCTATCTTAGATGCACATGTGTTTGTATCAAGTTCAGCAGTTTACTAAAATGCAAGTGCTTAAATCTATACATACTCAGTAAAGTCTGCAACCCATGTTTCATCTTACCTCTAACAGGACTTAAACAAGTGTAAAGCAGCTTTCGAACCTACACCTCTGTCCTCTTAGCTGTTGAAGGTGTGCACTGTGCTTTACCCATGCATGCAAGAAGAAAGGGTCAGGGATCTCAGCTTATTAACATTTCGAGAATTTGTTGCTCAGCTGCTGTTTGTTTTCTCTGACAACCAAATGTTATGCAGAGCGCTTTTGCCAGCTGCAATCTGATTAGGTATCACCTTTTCTCTACCACTGCCAGGCCAGTCAAACTGTAGTATACAGAGAGTTTAACCTTTTGTAGATTTCATAATAAACAACTCCAAGTTTCAGGAGAAAATCTCTGATAGAGAAAGCCTGACTACAGCTTGTAAATCAAACCACTCAGATAAGATGTGAGAGTCAGACCTCTCAGAGTTGATCATGCTGACAGTTGAGCTTTGAATTCTTACTTTATAAATCACTTCCTTACCAAGCATCTGCAAAATCAGGATTTGTAAGCCAAAGGGA
>VYXB01001750.1:625093-657423 GCA_013397135.1 Pachyramphus minor | reverse complement strand
AAAAAAAAAAAAAAAAAGAAAGAAAAGAAAATACATACTTTTATTTTGGATTTATTGGTATGATTTGTAAATATGTTGTAGGATTTACAGATCGGATTTAAGATTTGTTAATCCCATTTACGATATGGAAATTTTTTTTCTTTGTCTTACCATGTACTGAAATACTTCAGTAAAAGCCAAACTAAAAATTAGTGTTTTAAAAGATGGTATATAAATCAAGGGTTTCAGTTAAGATTTGCTGTCAGGTTCTGCACAGTGCATTTATAATTCAGCCTCTTACAAGGGCAGATTTATAAATCCAACTTGCAAATTGTCAGACAACTATTATAGGTTCAATTCTAATCTGAGAAACAACAGATGTGCTTCACTGTGCTTGAAGACCTTGTCCTTTTCCTTTATCACCAGCCTCCCCTGCAGCCATCTCTCTTGCGCCAAGGAGGAGAGAGGAGGGAGGGAAGAGACCTTCTGTATCACCATCAGCCTGCAAACAAATAGCCAAGTAGGGAGGAAAGGATTTGGGGAAGGAAAAACAGGAGGTGAAGTGTGGGTTACTGTTCAGGCGCTCTGCTGCACAGCCGTCTGGAGCAGCCTGAGTCAAAAGCTCCCTCCTGCAATTTTAGCTGGTACCTGGGGGGGATAAAGACAGCAGATAGTCCTAACTAATTCCCAGCCTGCCAGGCCTCAGACACATTGAAAAATTAAATTTCATATACAAGACAGTGGAAAAGTTGAGAAAAAAAAGTTGAGAAATTTTTTTTCAACACTCTCAGAGATGCCTGCCTGTCTATCTCAGATTACAATGAGGGACTTCTGGGAGAAACCCTGACCCTGCGATGGCAAATATCCCATTGATTTCACAAGGATAGGATTTCACCCTATAAAAAGGGCATTGACCAGATTCACAAGAATGCTATGACTGCCCCACGTCACCCTGGTCACAACAAGCAGCTGCAAACTCTTGTCTCTCCTGCAGCAGCCACATTTCCCCAAAGAGAACAGGGAGCCAGAAGCCGGGGCTGTGGCAGCATCCTGAGGTTCCAAGCCCCTGCCAGCAGCTATGCTGCAGCCCTGCTCATGAAGAAACCACAAAAAGCAGCATCCCTCAGTAATTACAAGAAAATTTACACATGTACTGGGAGTTAGTAGGCTTCCTTTCAGGCAGTTTTACAGTAGCCATCAGTGTCTATCCTGAATTTGAGGGTCATAACAATGAAATAATAGCACTATTTAGTAGCACTATTTTTCTCCTGGAATGATTGGGTTTTATACACCGTGAAAACTGTGGTTTATAAGCAATGGCTACTTCTAGATCCCATGGAGGTATTAATGCCTTTTGACTTTTTGTGAGTGTCAAGCTTCTTTGACTTGATGATAGATTCCGAAATGGATCTGAAATATTTTACTCCCTAATGTATTTGAAATTTGATTCTAAGGTTTCATCAGTGACATACTGTTCTCTATTATTGCAATGTTTTTTTCCCTTGAATTGCTTGCTGCCTTGGATTTCTTACAAAATAAAATGCATACAAAGATGTTAGCAAATATAAACTTTATAATTACATCTTTCATCACTGCCAGCATTTTAAAGTCAAGGATCTAATCATTGCAAAACTCAGCAAATATTCATGTGTGTGTATACATATATATATATATATATGTATATGGAGCCAAATTTTCAGGTACTTTAAGTTAAACATGGAGGGTAAACTGCATGTTCAACTGAATCTAAATACTAATACAAGGGGAACTGAAGCAAGCAGTGTAGTTAGAAACAGGAAAATTTGCTTCCATAGCTTTGCACATAACTGAATATTTAATTCTACATGCAAAATATAATCAGAACTGGAGGACAGAGTTTGGGGAAAATTCTAAGTCAGCCCTTTACAGACTACACATTTTAAATGTATGAAAATCAATTTCTTGAAAACAGATGTCATATTTTTTTCTTTTTCACTGTATATTCCAAAATATATAGCCTCACTGTCCCCTTGTGCATGTATCTGACAGACACAGACACCTACAAAAGTTTGGGCCTTTCCCTTGTGCTTAACTGAAATGGAAAATGGTAAGAAGAATATGCTTGCAAGGATAAATAGGCTGTGGGAGGCCTCTGAAAGTCTGCTCTCATATCAGAGACAAGGAATTGTAGCTACAGTTGGAGAAACTCTATAAATAATTGCATTAACAATTAATTTAATAGAAATAGAGTATTTTCACATAATTACCTTACAGGTGATGAATGAAACAGACCTTTCCCACAGTAGCCCAACTGATCTGTTGCAATGCTGGAACTCACTGCTATTTCCCTCGTTTCTTCTCATCTTCTTTGGGGAACACAGGAACAGTTCACCCACTTCAACAACACACAAATTTAGACTCAGCCCAGAGGCTATTCCTAGATTGAAGGCAACAGGCATATCATAATGTGCCCTGCAGTCTCACTGTTCTAATCACCCACCTCAGCAGACTTGATAGAGCACAGGTCACATCTACCTTCTTGGTTTTCTTTAAGTATAGAAACACAGAACGGACAGGGGTGTCCCTGGCAGTGAGGCACAACTGGACCTGGGAACTATGGAACTCTCTGGGACCCCATGTGCTATAATGCCAGGGAAAGGAAAAATAACACAAGCAAACCACTGGAACCAGAGTTCTTCTCTGAGGATGTAAAGGATGTGTTGCCAAGATCTCTTGGCAAAATCAAGGAAAATAAACGGGGGTTTCTACAGCTGCAGTACAAAGAGTATATTGCAAAATCATAAAATCTATAGCATGAGGAGAGGAGTAGGAAGCACATTATTGTGGCTGCAATTGTACAGGTTTATGGAGCAATGAATTTCAGCTCTTCAGAGGACCAAAGACTTAACAGTGAACATCTTTTATTTGAAGTTTAAGTTGAAAGATTTAAATCTAAAGTTAAACTGAACATTTTCTAAAATTCTAAGTGTCAGAAGCACCATCTGATCTACTCTAGCATCAGCAGAGGGAAAGGTCAAGGGAGTAGAAATGATGTAAGATAAAAGAAGAGGCAAGAAACTTCTTGGCTTGCCTGTGAAGCAAAGACACATACCTATCAGGCTACCAGCAGAGAAGCAGACCAAAAGCCTATGGCCTTCATTTTTGTGCTGTAACAGTACCAAGCCTAGCAAGGAAAACAGGTCTGCAATGAATTGAACAACTTTTACACTTGTCTTACCTAAGCTTTTATGTGTTACCAGTCCATTCATTTCTCATTTCTGAAAACTGAAGCTACCATATTCACTACAATTAGTAGCAAAAATTCAGGTCATCTAGGAACAGTAGCTACACAGAGCAATATACTTTTGGTATGGACAAATCCATACATTGATCCTTTTTTGAACTCAATTGAATTCAAAATAACAAAAGGAGAAATACTGAGGAAAACCTGCAAAAATTCTTTTATATATATTGCTTAACCATCAGTGGTAGCAGTAAACATTTTTACTGAAGGTTTCAAAAGCTATGAAAAGAGGTAGAAGTGTCCTAACAAAGTTTTGATCAGTTTGTCATTTATTCTGTTAACGTTTTTCTGAAGGTTAGTTTAACAGACACAATCAGACACTACAGCTCCATGGAAGCAGTTGAAATTAACTTCAATGTTTGCGTCATTGACGAAATTATGAGTATGTTGGTGGAATTGCAATAAGCATATTTCACACGTGTTGCTTGCCATCTTGAAAGCAAACTCTTCAGCTAGATCATCTGATTTATTCATTTACACTCCACTTGTCTCATAAGTGCCTGGATAAATAAAAATGGGTGTTCTGAAAGTGTCTTAAATTCAGGTAGGAACTGTAATTAAGGATTTGTCTTTCTTCTGGACAGCACTGGGCATTATAAGTTTAAAACACCTGAAGCCTTCACCTTTCCACACATAGGGCCTCACACAGGTTTTATAGTAAAGATGCCTTACTCTGTGTTCAAGAGTCTGAGGCTGAGCAAGGTTTATGGCAAAAAGCTCACTGTCAGCCTGCCAGCTGATATTCATTTTTCTCTTCAGGGCAACACTTAATCTGCAGCACAGGAACCCAACACAATTAAAACACTACTGTGCAAACCTCAAAGTATCAGGGGAAAGGCTTTCTGTCCAGCCAGATGTCAGACTGACCCCAGAATCACAAAGACTGTCCCCAGAATCACAAATTCTATCTGAACTATGATTCTACCTGAATCACAAACACTAGTGTCATGAGACCATTGGTCCAAGAAATGAAATTTTAGATTCTGGCATGGCTATCTATCCTGTACCATATTTTAATACAAATGTCCTCTCTTGAACAAAAATGAGAGTGTGCCATCTAAATCAACCTCTACCCATATCATCACAATGCTATTGCTCTCCTGTTACTGAATAATACCTTCACAGCCTGGAGGAGAAGGCAGATATATCTCTACATTTAAATTATTTTGCATGGGACATCCCATGGAGTTAAATGCAGCTTTCCATTGCTCTTGCCAGGATATCAGACAAAAATGCTTAAACTCTTACTCTTGATGAAGCTTGACCGAATTTCAATGGCTTCATAGGTTACTCTGTCAACTGAGCCAAACTAGTCCATATGGGAATGCTTTTGGTGCATTCCAGTCACAACTGCTGACCTACTTCTCAGCAAAAAAATAGATTGAACTTTGGCAAGCTTAAGGTTTAACCTAAAACTTTTAGCATTGTGGTTACATTGTACTGAGGTGGGCTAAAAGCACAAAGTAGTTGTGGCAGAATAATTTCTCAGTTCATTGTAATTTAATTGTGACTACTTGACCCCTAATAAGTGATGTACACTTTTCCTTAAATTTAAATTTAAAAGTTGAAAATATTTCAAGAGTTCCACTTCATTAAAAATTGAGAGAAAATACTTTAACCATTACAGAGAATGAAATGATAAATGGATCAATCTTTACTAGCAAACAGTAGTAATTAGGTCATACCTCATTTCTTTATTAGAAAAAGGCTTTGGTGTTTAATCATCATTATATAATCATTTAGTCTTCTGCAATCTCTGTCTTTATAGACATGGTAGACTTGGACCCTGAATCTTCAAATGGTTCTGTGCAGGAGAACCCCTTAACCAGCTATTTGAATCAACTGCAAGATTCTGGCTTTATACCGTATTTTCATTTTATAGTCTGTTCTCGCATGATAACACAGATAAAACTTCCTGAAGGTTGCTAAGGGAAAAGTTCAAAAATGAAATATCTTTATATGAAGACACTGCTACAAAAATGAGAGTCTGAAATCTCTAGTAAGACACAAGACAAAGCACAGCCTATGGCATAATACCATCCTGGAGATCATCCAATCCTCCTCTATTGTCTGAGGACAGATGTACAATCCACCAGATGTACCATGTGTTTGCTTTAGTACAGATCAGTATTGAACTGTTCATTTTCTGAAATAAGCCTCTGAAATCCAAAAAGAATGGGAAACATAATAAATGAGTTCTAAGAGAAATAAACAATGTCAAATCCTCTGAGCCTATGGTTTTTTTCCATGACAGACATCTTCTTAAGTCCACTTCCTCTTAAAGGAACTAAGAATGTTCTTATTGGCTGGTAAAAAGTCAGTTAGAAGCCACTTACAAGGTTGGCAACGATAAAATCAGTAAGACTTAGTCTAATGGGAACTTTGCTTTCCCAGGTCTTCAAAAACCCTTTTGCCTTACAGTAATCACTAGAGGGAGGAAAATGAGATGTTGCTTCTGTCAGTTTCCTTAGTGAGACCAGGTGACTTCACAGTTCACTACTCGATAGCTAACAGCTCTCCATCAAACACAGGCTCACCTTCTCTCCGGGAGTGTTGAATCCTCCTACTTTCAGAAAGAAAAAGAAACGCAAATAAAAAGTGTTAAATGTTTCCAAAAACCCAAATACATTTTAACTGGAAGAAAACCAGCTTCATGGTGGGGAGTGGAGGAAGAATAACAACTTTTCCTTAGGCGTTTTAGTGCATGTAAAACAAGTTTCCTTCCTAACCACAGACAGTAGGACATGAGGCCAACTCAAGGGTCTAATGACAGCCCAACACTCTATTTTAAAAGTGGAAATGCTTTACCACTGTGTTTTGCTTAACCTATAAGGGTCCCCACTCAAGGAGTCAGAAAAATAGCCAAAGGAAACTCAGTGGGACTGCTTTAATAAAAACATGAACATAACCTCCAAAGCCTCTTCTTTCTTTCCCACATTTACCTCTTTTCGTTAAAACTGATGGAAAACATTTCATTGAGCCTCTAAGCCTCTTCCTGCTCACATGTGTAAAACCACAAAGCCTCCTGAGCAGCCCTTCAAGTCCTGGAAGCCCTCAGAATCACCAGCATCAGCAGTGGTGCAAGCCCTACCTCAGGACTCTAAGCAGTTAACACCACCTGCCTGGACCAGCTTCTAAGCAAATGTCATCCATCATTCCTAGGTCATTGCAACTTCTTTTTCATTTCTTGAGATGCTTGGCTATAGTCATCATATTTGTCCTCAGGGAAGACAGGGAGAAACATGCTGTTGCCCAAAGGAGAGTTTCTCCTTCCTTCTCTCTGCAAGCAAATTCCCTACATTCCCTCAGGACACACAGTCCTCTCTTCTCAACTTCAGCAGCCCTGGTGCCCTATGGCCTCCTTCCCTCTCCTTTTTTTCTTTCTTTCTTTCTTTCCTTTCTTTCCTTCTTTTTTTTTTTTTAATTCTTTTGCCAAGACAGTTTTGGCCATTCATTGTGCTGAAGCAAGTGAAAACTGATAGTGAGGATGGAGCAGAGAATACAAGAGCAAAATCACACTCTTTGGCAGCTGGAAGCTGCTGGAGCAGCACGGCTATCTTGTCAAATAACACCCTTGCATGGCACAATCTTTCAATTTTGTTACTCCTCAGGTCCCATTCACTAGGTGTCAGATAACTATTTGGTAGTTAAAAATTAAAAGAAAAAGAAGGTTCCATAAGCTGTGTAGAAAAGAAATGCTAGAAAAGATTGACAATACTAAATAGGAAGTTGTCACCAGCACTGAAAAGAATACCATAATATAATGGAATAAAACTCCCAAAATCCTCCTTCTACAGTATGATTTTTCCCAAAGTTCCTGGTTTTCTGTTTTCTTCACCACTGGCTGCATAACAACTAACCTTTTGAACTCATTCTGCTAGCTGAGCAATAAAGAGAAAGGAAGGAGGCAAACAGAGCCATCACAACAGAGCACAGACAGCACTTATCTCATACAACCATATCATTATGCATGGGAGGATGGCTCTACGCCTACACTAGTGGGAAACAGAGGATGTGTCCTATAATAACATTTCTGGCAGAAATTGGCCATACCAGCAGGATCTATTTCTCATTCACAGAATGAAAGCAAAAACTAAACAAAAAAAAAAAAAAAAATCCCACAGGACTCAATCGAGAGAATTAGGTACTTCTATGACTCAACACATTTCATCTAAAGTACATGTTGGAAATTGGTCTTGTCCTAAAATTGCCTATTTTTCTCCATCAGAATAAAGAGAGATCAGCCTGGCTAGCTCAGGTGTAGTGGTTTATATCACAAACATTTGAAGTGAATAACCTCCCCCATGTGGCAGGTAAGGCGCAACAATTATCTGGGAAATTATCCATGTGCACCAAACATCTTGCCTCTCCACTTCTTAGCTCAAAATTTCCCTTTCTCATTCACATCTCTTAAATGCGTCAACTAAAATCTATGATGACATGTGACTGGACTCAGGGACTGATGCAGTGCTCTCTGTATAAAATCTTGTGTTTCAGGCAAAGAGTACGTTTTTTGCATGCTAATTTTCACCTTTCTGTTATGAAGGGCCAATATGTACTGCTAAAGCACTGCAGCATTACCAAAACCATAAAAAAATGTATTTATAACTTATGTCCTTTGATTGCCTTGCAAAGTGTAAAAGTAAAAAAAAAAAAAAGTCATCTAAATTAACACAATGAATTTATTTTGAAGACCCATGACTGAGATTAGATACAGGGGTTTTTTCTGACAGCATATTCCTCTGTTACTGTCCTCGTCCCAGGACTACTACACCAATAAGTATTCCATATCATAAGCTAAGTGGCAATTACAACCTACTTAGTATAGGCATTAGTATATACTCTTTACACGTAGTACATAGAAAAGTAGTGAAAGAAATACGGAGGAAATTACATTTGGTTTTGTGTTTAATAGAGTGATTTTCTTTATAATGGTTCTCTGGAGCACATTAATTTTATCATGGCTTTAATTTACATCAGGAGATAATCAGAAATCACGCTGTTCCTGAAGGAGGCCCTCACCAGAATCTTCCGCCTTTGCAACAAGGTGACATTCAATCCATTTTAAAGGGCATCACGGGAGTGCAGAAACACTCCTCTGCTTTGAGAGCGCCTGTTCTAATGACCAAACTTCAGAAACATTTGACATACAGCTCTGTGCCTAAGAGCACGTGAATATATTAAATGCTGTTTATAAAAAGCAAAGCTGTGCTAAAATGCCTATTTGCCCCCCACTGCTTAGCAATATTAAAGATTAGAGCCAATTGTTTTGTATACTGAAGAGCCTATAATGGCTTCTAGAGAGGAAGGTGTCAGCAAACTAGATAAGGCTCCTATTAAATTTTTGTTGCTGTGGACTGCTGACTTGGATCATTATGCACTTAAATTGAGTTATTGTCATTGTTATATAACAAAACAGAGAGCTTTTTGCCTCCAGTAATGTAGCATATCTTTTAAAGAATGAGTTCTCCTGACTGATTTATAAAATAGTTCTGTTTGTATTACAGTACCAGGCTGCTGGGTGTTTCAAAGTGATTTAGATGAACTGTCCTATGAGTTTGTGTGCATTTCAAAAGACAAATAACAATCTTGTGTGAACCTGCTTCCAATAATCTTTGAAATTTATTGAGTGACAGTGAAAGACAGCAAAATTACAACCCTCCTCTCTCCCATAATCTAAGATCATTTCATTCCAAAGAAAGTGTGCTTAAGGACTTGTGAGGGTTTTTTAAATTCCTAATAATTATTTGTTCAGATTATGAAAACAGGACTTGTCCTGCTTTCCTCATTCCAGGAATATCAGTTTTTCATAATGTCAGGTTTTCACTGTTTAAAAAACAGTTACATTAACAGTTCTACATTTGAACAAAGAATGTGAACAATGGAAAGATCAGATGACCATAAAAATTAACAACTAAGAGCTACTTTATTTCAAACAAAGTATACTGCTGGGGGAAACCATAACTATTCCTTTTCACCATTGTCTTTGCTGGAGTCAGAATTTCACTCTGCATGTTTTCCACAGCTTTTTCCCCTTAAATGCACCTAATGGCAGATCGAGACAAGATGAAAGCATCTAAGCATATGCTATTTTACTTAAATTATTTTAATTCCCTATGCCTAGTCTCTGAAGAGCTGCTGTATTTTAAGAGAAATTCCATGGTGAGTAGTAAAGGAACCAAAATCAGCAGATGTAGGAATATATGACTGGAAGAATCTCATTCCCAGCGGTCTTAGACAAGAACATGTTCAAGCAATACAGGCTTATGCTAAACACTTTTTCAGTCTTCAAATTGCTTGGCTAAAAAGGACAAGGTGTCTTTGTTTTCTCTACTCCCCTCATCATCTCCCTAGCCTTTTTCTGCAGCTTTTCTGGCTGCAGCTGTCTTTCACAAACACAGGTCACTGGGGTTATACAACAATAGTGAAGATGTTCCTCATCCAGTCACGTCCTCCCTTCCCTCCCTCTGTAGTGATCCCTCAGCAGACACATCCTAGAATTGAATTTTTTTTCTGTAGCATTGCATCATTTGTGCTACCTGTATCATTCTTTGATCAAGCTTTTTCTTCTGTCTGTTTTAATGATGAGATTCCAAATCCTAGCAGAAAATCTTCATATGATCCATGTATTTGAAATTTTTAATTCCATCCCAGTTCTGTGATCACAGTTCTCAACTTCATCCAGTCTTGCTCCTGGCATATTATGATCCTCTGCTGCATTAACGATGCCTCACCAATTTAAACCATCAGCAAAATTAATTTGGGCTCTAAACATTGAGCCTTTACACAGACATTAATGAAAAGATTGTTGGAGATATATTACAATAGTTTCTCCACAGGTAGTCTAACAATAAACTCCCTCTACCCTGTATGGTTATCTCCTTTTTTAGACAGTTCCTCTCCTGATAGGTTGGATTTTTTTTTACCATCCTCATTATCAAGTTTATCTAATAGGAAATTCATATAACATTTTATTGTAATTCTAATTAGTTAAATATTAGTTAATGTATTTCCTTTGCCTTGAAAATAATTGATTATACTAAAGAAGGTGAGAGGATAGGCTTGCAGATTTCTATCCTAGTAAAATTTCTTGACATTTTATCCAGCTTCTCATTTGTTTTGATATCCTTAATAATTATTTCTCTCAAAACATGTTCTGAATTTTATAAAGTATTCAGCTAACAGATATAGCTTTCTCTGGTTACTTTTCTCCATAAACAGATTCTTTATTCACCATAGAACCACTTAGAAACAAGAAAACTATTGAAAAAATTGATACTGGATCTGTGTTCCAAGGGTTGTGTTTTCCCAATTCTTCAATAACAATTATCTGTTACCTTGAAGTTATCCATTTCTTTAACTTTAGACATTCCTAGGGTACCCCTTACAGTGAACATTGACACAGCTGCATTTCCAACATATTTTCACTGCTTTCTTGGGACTGAAATTCTAAACTCATTTTCCGTGTTTGACTTATTTACGAGTTTCCTCCACCAACAAGTCCATGAATATCTCACTCCGCTGCCCTCCCAGGCCAAACCCCCTTCTTTGAAAGCACTTCTCTCCCACTCAGACTGAGAACTCTGTGGACTTTCCTTTGTCTGTTCTTTCATTATGACTGAAAGGTAGCAGGGCCCTTCAATTCAAAGTATTTTTTTATTATACTCCATCTTGATGCAAAATCAAGCTTAAAATAGCATCAGCATTGCCAGTTCAGTGACTATTGGGGAAAAAAAATAGAAAGATTGCTCTTAAGAGATAAGGTTGTGATGGACTTCTTCACAGCATTTGTTCTCTAGTTTATCCTGGGGAAGTTAATATTTACTTAAATAAATATATTTCCAGCATTATTTATTTTTCTGAAATCAATAGCAGATGCACGGTTATCACCAAATCAAGGTCTGATGGTCCATTGCCAATATTACTACTTTTATCACCTTTCTAAAAGTAATTTTGTCTCCAAGATAGTTTAATATACTTGTTGTTTAGTTTGGTTGGGGGGAGTGTTGTGCTTATCACATGGCTAAATACTGAGTGAAGGTATATTCTTTGATTCTGACTTTTCTTATCATTTAGACCCCTTGAATATTTCCCTGGTCCAGCCATGGCCACCTCTGTGATACTGAGTTTCACTCTGTACATTAACAGTTCTAATGCCTTCATTTTTGCCCACAGTCCTTGAATTGATATTTCACATATTCCCTTGTGGCCAGCTTCTACCCAGAGCCTACCTATTAAGAGCTCCTTTTCATTTTCTTTATTTTCCCACTTCCTGATATACATTTATCCATGTAAGAAACTTGTAATAAATTATTATAGCAACAATAATCTCGTATAAAGATTATACAAGTGTGTCAGAGTCATCGTCTTCTGTCATTGAACAGTTTCAAACACCTTTCTATCATTTTTGCAAATCAGACTTTAAGTACCCTAGTTGCTCAGGTGAAACCTATCCACAAAGAAAATAGTTTTCTATGAATGTGTTCTGAAAACACCTACTTTTCTTTGATCCATGATTTGATCCCTGTTACTTTGTCATTCTCTGAGCACCTTTCAGAGAAATTAAACAGACAGAATCAGAGTCACAGAATGGATAAAGTTATAAGGGACTTCAGTGAGTCAACTGGTCCAACCTCCCTTCCCAGAAACCTCTCTGGGATATCTGTTCCAGTGCACTGTCACACACACACAGAGCAAATTTCTTCCTCATATTCATGTGAAACTTCCAGTGCGTTATCTTCTGCCCATTGCCTCTTCTCCCGTTGCTTCGCACATTTCATTGAGGGTCACTCCAGTCTTCTGGTTTTGATTGTTTTGATCCATTCCTGGATATATCCAGCTGCATCTAGGTATATAATTTGTTTTGTTCTGATAAACAGGTAGTCAATCGTGCCCTACTGTGTGGAGGCTGTTTAGCATGGCATGGAAAGCTTAAGCCAGCTTTCTTAAGAGGCTGAAATCTCAACGTTAACCGTGTTTGAAGACTGCTCAGAAGACCTATATGTGAGAGTATTAAATACAGTTAAGAAATTTGTCCCTTGCTTTAATGACAAGAAGCTGGCTTTTTGTTGTTGTTATTGGGTTTTGCATTGCTTGTGGGAGTTTATTTATGGTGGTTGCTGAACACTGCAAAAATTTAAAATCCTGACATAATCACTAGCACTCGTCTCTGACAAAAATAAAACCTCTCCAATATGCTCACTTCTGTGTGGCTTTATATTTTTCCAGCAAGCGTTCTCTTCAGTAAGTCACACATTATTTAGCACTGAAGATTCAGAGGCATTCCCATCCTGTTCACGTGACTAACAGATAGAGTAAGTGGATACATCTGTAGTTTTAACAAAAACTTCCGGCATTCCATTAACGCTTTTGAAGTGCAAATGGCAAAATCTTTTGCAACAGTCAACAAATTATAGTCAGTTTTACGTTTACAAAAATATATATAAGAATGAAAAGTTTATGCACTAAGACTTAGTAATTAGCTCCAATCCATCAATATACATTGCCAATGACATCTCCACCTAGGGACCCACTTAAATCAAATGACCTTTCTTCTGACAAACACTTCTGCAGAACCACCAGCCTTAGCAGCCAACATATTCAGGTTTCACCAGTCCAGAGGCAGAGTGAATATGACACAGGAGTTCTTCACTGAGAATGAGTTTTCAGAAGAGTGCTGAGCTGGTCTAACAGCTTCCTACCACTAAAAATATGGTTCAGCTTTCCCTTTTTCTCCCTCCCAGCTGTGCGTACTTACCACTTCCTTTGTGCTAGCTCCAACAGTTTGATGACTCAATTCAGCTCACTCAGCAAGCAAAAAAAGGGAGGTAATTTTCTGCCTGTTGAATAAGATGACATGTCTCATCAAGGGGCCAGACTGGCTTCAGAGACAGCAAAAGAAAATAACAGGATCGCACAGCCAGAGTGCAATGGGAAAAGAGGCACAGGATCTCCTGTGCTGGCAAATTAGCACAACCATCTTCTGAAATATACATGTCACCCACATCCTAGCGCTGAAAATGCAACTGATAATATGTGTATCATCAGATCATCCACTCTCCATACACCACCTTGTTAAGCTCAGGCAAACACCTCAAGAGTTTCATTATCTGAATGCACACAAATTTCTGTTGCCTAATCAGTAACTGAGATGCTCATAATGCTCACATCTCTTTCAGACAGGATAGTCAGATATAAGTATTTACTTAATAATTTTCTTTTAGTTGAAAGTCACATTCTCTGATATTATGTGAAGAATTTGACTAAACCTGTGACATAAGATCCTGTTTCTTACCTGCAAAGTTCATTAAAAATACTTGAGATGTCTACCTAGTATTGTCTTACCTGTGTAAGTAGTGTTTTCATTTGTCACAAAGACAGCACAGGGTCATAACTAGCAGTGGATATATTCATAAATTAACATCCTCTTTGAAACTTGTGCCCCACACACAAAAAAAAACAAACAAAAAACCCCAAACAAACAAAAAACCCCCCAAACCCCCCAAACAACAACAAAAACAAAACCACAAAACACAAAACCCACAAACCAAATAAGTCAGGGAATCTTACTTAAAGAAACTGTGGTAAGAAAACATACCTTTTGATCCTTATTGCAGCATCTGTGACACAAAGCAGAAAAGCTGCCACTATATGTGAGGCCGCACCTCGAGTCCTGTGCTCAGTTTTGGGCCTCTCACTACTAGAAGGATCCAGATGTGCTGGAGCATGTCCAGAGGAGGTTGACGAAGCTGGTGAAGGATCTGGAGCACAAGTCTTATAAGGAGTGACGGAGGCAGATGGGGCTGTTTAGTCTGGAGAAAAGGAGGCTTAGAGGGAACCTTATTGTTCTCTAAGACCTGACAGGAGGTTGTAGCCAGGTGGGGATCAGCCTCTTCTCCCAAGCAACTAGCAATGGGACAAGAAGAAATGGCCCCAAATTGCACCAGGGGATGTTTAGATTGGATATTAGGAAACACTTCTTCATGGAAAGTGTTGTCAAGCACCGGAACTGTAAGTTCAGGGAAGTGCTGGATCACCGGTCCTGGAGGTATTTAAAAAGGTGTGGATGCAGCACGCACATGTAGAGGATGATGTAGTGGAGAATTTGGCAATGCTGGGTTAACAGCTGGACTCCATGGTCTTAGAGGCCTTTCCTAACCCAAATAATCCTGTGATTGTACTTTATCTGTTGCTCCATGGCTCACTGACTGTTGTATTTCATGCTTTGTTTATTAAGAAGTTACAGGGGAAAGCTGTCCATTTGATTTGTGAGAGGAGGTGTTCCTTGTGTCAAAGAAAACTCTCTGTAGGGAGTGAATTCTGCCCCTGAACACACTGACACTCTAGATTCCGGGGTGGTAAAACCAAAAACCCTAAGAAGCAGGAGCAGACACACAACCAGGCTTTAGACCAAAGACCAGACTTTTAATAGAGTGTTTGCCATAACCTGGGAAACCATTAAAACTGAGAGCAGAGCTGGAGGAAAGGACCTGTCCTTCAAGGAGCAATGGTTAAGAGAAATAGTTATTTTTACATCTTTTCATTTTCGTTCTTATGTAGCAGACAAATTATTTCAGCTTCAAAACTAATGTATTCAAAGTTGCAGTCCAGTAAACTGAATTTTTTTCATACTCAATGCCCTTTTGTGCTTACTGGAGGAGAAAGGTGTAGGCAGCTCCAGCTTAGCACTTCGGCTTATTGTGCATTCTGTCTCAGATCAGCAGGCTGTGCCCATTGCTAACCACCTGTGCTATCTCCACACTAAATCCTGACATGCCAACCTTCCTTCTGTAGAGCAGCTTCTGTCGTGTTCACCATGCCTGCAAGCAGTTTCCTCCAGCAAAGGACCTGACCATCAGAAACAGCTTTGCCCACGTTCCCTAGAAACAGTTCCACCCTTGCCCTGCCTTTCTGCAGGTAAAACCCCAGCCTTTCTGCACCAGACAATTTGATATTTCACTGCAATCCAGGGGCTAGGCATAGCATTTATTTCCACATTAAACACAATGCCTTTATTCTTTTTTAATAAAAATTCTAAAATATTGATTCACTTAAAGCAAAACTGCAACAGACATTCTAAAACTAATTTAAAACATTATTCAAAGAATAAAAACTTTTTCATGAATAAGCTTTCCACACACTTGAGAGCAAAATATGATATACTGAACAGGAAAGTAATATTAATCTTTGAGAAAGACAAATTTCCTAGTCAGCAAAAATTTGTTGATGTTGTATACTTTTTTTACAAAGAAATTAAATCACTGAGCTACTCTGGAATCCTTTATAGCTAATAATTAAAAATCTAAAATCTTATTTTCATTCCATAATAAATATAGCTAACAATCGAGATAGATGAGACAAAACTAGAAAGGTTTGTTGGATGATTTAAGTTGAAGAAGTTGTTACATCAATATATTGTACTCCAAAAAGGGCATGCATCATTAAAAAAGAAGGCTTTATAATTAATATGTTTTCATACAACCTACCTTATTTCCCCTGAGATCACTAACCAAACCCTTTTAAAAATCGATTAGTTCAAGCACTTAGCCCAGTACCGCTTTAGAATGTAGCAAGACAGATATTAGCTGAATTTAAAATTACAGCAACTTTAATTACTTCCCAAAATGCCAGATTTACATATTATCAAATACATTTCCGTGGCAGAACTGACCACTAAGCATTTTTGGACAGGGCCAGAAAAATTAATTATATTCTTTATAAAAAATTTGCTTAGCATTCAGAACATCTGCATTGTTGTCAGGGATAATAAATGTGATTAAACTTGTATAAATTTCACTATATTAACCAGTACAATAGCTCAATAACTTTGCTGAACTGAGCTGATGCTATACATTGCAACACCGTATAATGTAGGGGAGTTCTAGGAAAATGTATGAGTTCTGGGGGGAAGAATTGCAATCTGCCAAGGACAAATTCACTTTCTTAAACTGTCAGCAAAAGCGAAATTTCTGGAACTGAGACATTTTAATAAAAAATGTTTAATCAGAACTCATGCACTGTTAAGGCTTAGCAATACAATTGTCCACTTGTGTTAATACGTAATTCTCAGGGTTTGGCTGTTTTTATTTAGAAAAAAGAATTTTTATCAGAACATGGTTTGTGTTTTGAGGCATCATGGTTGGATGGACCTGGGGGAATTGTGTAGTATCCCTATGCCATTCCTGGCTGATGAAACAGGAGTGGTGTTTGGCCCATACAATGAAGTCATATTTCTAACACTTGACACCTGCATCCTGAACAAAGCACAAAATGTAAGTAGCAACATTTCCAGGGGAAAGGTATTTTTCGCTTAATGAGTTGAAGGTCCAGGCTCCAGAGAACTGCCTAGATAGACAATAAAGCACCCTATACCTCTCTCAGAAACCTGGTAATTCGTGCATGCCACTCTGAGAGAGGAGGAGCTGGCCCTGGAGCAGAGATTCTGCTTTGAGTTCTACATTACATCCAGTGGGTGAAGATTTGAAGTGTACAAAAAGGAAACAGTGAAAGCTTAGGCCTAATGTGCCTTTAAAATTAGGGTGTCTGAACTGGAACATCACTGGTACCTGCAGAAAACAGTTTCTCCTACTTGGTCTTTTCTTTAGGGAGAAAACGTGTCACTCTCTGTGGTACCAGTTTCTATGTCTGCTGACTAGAGGTGAAGCTTAGATGACAAGAAAAGGTGACTTGCCTGTATTCAATACTACTGAAGGAGCCCACATCCTGATATTAGTTTTGCATTCTTCCAAAAGACTCTCTAAGAGTCCCACAGAAAAACACCCAAACTCTCCAATCTAAAAATATAATCCTTAATAATCAGAGAAGGCTGCTTGAGAACCTCCCTGCTTAAGTGCAATATAGACAATGTGCAAACAAGAGCTAAGAATGGGGTCATGTGGTCTTTGGCCCAGTCAACAAGGATGTATAACATACAAACAGTGGAGTCAAAACTGAGGAAAGAAAATCAAGTGACAGACATGCTTATTAGACTGAGAAAATGTCTTGTGAAACCTGGCATCTGCCTGCTGTCTCTGCAAAAAAGTTACAAACATAAAGGGAAAAAAAGTATCTAGGGACCTTGAGTCAGATGATACAAAAAGAATAAATTATTGAAGGAGAGCTGCAAATAGTAGAAGAGCATATGCAATCATGCCAAGCAATTTAGAGGATGAGGCAGAGGCTGAAGTATGAGGAAACATTTATAGCACTGTACAAGAATGTTGAAAAAGCTTCTTATCTTTTTTTAAAAATCCATCTCAATTAGTACAATAACTCTTTGAAGTGTCATGGCAAAGAACATTTTGTGGTGAGGCAGCTCTCTGCTGCTCTGTGGTGGGAGTGTTGTTTGATTTCTTTACCTATGTCATGGCCATGAGGAGGGAAATCCAAAATATTTCCATCCATAGGCAACACTTGCTACACTAAGTTGTAACATGGCCATTTCTGAGGCAAAACATACAAATTGCCTTGCAAGACATGGTGATGTTCTATGGTAATTCACTAATTGAAATTCCAGGGATAACTTGAATAAATAATTCCAGGGATTAGTTGAGCTATAGAAAACTGGTAACAAAAACAGAGATTATCCCTTGTATTAGTCTACCCAAGCAGAGATTCCTCCATTCTGTTTCGTATGGAAGACTGACATATATTGTACCCATCAGTGCCATACCTAAGCACCTTTTGTACACAGAGAACTCGAATGTAATATTGACAGAAGCAAAACTGCATAATAAGTCCTGTTTCCTACAGGGACTCAAACCATTATCACCACATCTTAGCTTGGTCCTGTACACAGGACAAGGAAGATTCTGGATTAAGCTCTAGAGAAATCCAGAGACTTTGGTCTTGTTTCAGTACTTGTTGCATTCTCCATGTATTTCCTCACCTCTGGGGAAAATGAACGCCAGGGAGATAAACTTCTCACCTGAGTAGCAAAGAGAGGAAGAGTCAAAAAGTGACTGAAAGCTCAAGATATCCGTCTCTTCCTCCCATGTGGGAAGTCTCCCTCTGTTCCTTTTTTCTATCTCTTTCCCTTCCCAGCCTGGGAAAAAGAACACAAGACACTGCAATCTGTCCCCTTCTCAAGGAGTAAGTAAAGTGAGGTACCACAGGAGAACCAGAGGAGTAACAGTTTTTGCAGGGGTTTAAAGGTAAGCAGGTAGACAGGAATGAGACTAGGGACCAGCACTGGCTTATCCTAAACATATGGTGAAGAGGTAACATTATTTGTAGAATTACAGCAGTATACATGCATGCATATACACACACACACAAGCCACACATGGGAAGGGGCAGAGGGAGTTCACAAATTAACCACAAGCCTGAAACATAATATAGTCTTTTTAAAAAGCAAATATTCACATTTGGGGGCCAGTCCCAAATTATGGGGCCTGACTCATGATTTTGAATCTTTAGTATTAGCAGCACTACCCTTTAAGCTGTAATTACAGCACTCTTAATTAGATTGGGAGATTGCTCCAAGATTCCTGAGACAACTAACAAATATAGACACCCTCAAGGCAGTCATATACATTTATGGAAACAGCAATTTAAATAGCAACTATAAATGGATCAAGTGGATCTGGTGACATCACCATAATGAAAAATCATTTTTGACACTACCATATGAAAAATTATTTAAAAGGCTGTCATTCTCTTTTTTTTTTCACTAAATTGAAACACACAGATGTGATTTAAAATCACTGTTGAGAGAAACAAACAGTTCTTTCACTCATCCACTACAGCACACTTTCTGAATAAAAGGTTATAAAGAAGCTGTGTTACACAGAAATCGTTCTGCACGCCCCTGTTGCACCAGTAGGAAGTTATTAAAAACGCAACCCTGACACTGTATTCTTTGCTTCACTTTCTCCATGCATGAGGTTACCAGTTTCTCAGGGTGAGATTTTAACCACATTCCTGTTTGCTCTTCTTGTTTTCCACTTCTTTCCTAGTGTTTGCCTGACAAATCCACCTTGGTTTTAACAGATATGAAACAAAGATTGCATTACCTTGCCAAATTCCCTCCTACCAAATTACTAAATTACTGAAGGCAAACCCTATTTCAGTTAGACCTTGGTTGTTTTGCTTGACCTCCAGCAGGTGTCCAATTAAGTCTGAACAATTTATATGATATTGCCTTCCCATTGATAGCTCTAGAATTAAACTGATGAGATCTCTAGAGAAGGATCATCAGTGTTACACCTTTCATCTTTAATTACACTGGTTGAAGATGAATGAATGTACCAGAAGGATCCCAGCTGGGAAGTAGCACACTTATTAGATAGTTGATAATTTAATATACACTCTGAATTCTGATTATTTTCTTAAAACAACTAGGGAGCTTTCAACATACCTTATGACAAAATCTTAGTACTTATTCAGCTGGACATTGACTGTATTCTTTATCTTTTAAAAAAATACTACTCAGATGCAGCCAAAGAACTGTGCATTATAGAACAAAGAATTTTAGAAAAGCTGAGTTAAAAGGTCCTGGTTAATGCATTCAACGGGTTGTTTCTAACAAATGCATATACATAATCTAAGAGAACACATAGAGAAGCAGAGCAGAAGATTCCTAGAAGACCCCCTGGAGTCCCACCAGAGAAGACTTTCAGTCCGTCTGCTCCAGCACTATAGCTCCAGCTCCTCATGTATCTTCTGAGAATGCTTCAGAAATGAAATGCTAAATGAATTTAAATTGGGAGCGAGTCACAGTAAATTGGACTTGCTAGGTGGAGTCTATAATATATACACCTAACATTGGTCTCAGCAACTAGAGATCTCCCTCTGAGCTACTTGTCTGGACTTCTTATAGTCTGTTGAGAGAAACAGGCAGGGAAATAATTCCTTTCATTTTCAGAAAGATCAGATAATACTGCAAAAGTATCATCCCCAGGGGTCAATATGAATGTTGCTAAATTATTTCAGTATTGCATCCTTAAAATCTACTCAAGTCTTGCCCAGTGACGACTTCTAGCATACCTCCCTAAGGTGTGTGATGATCCATACCTTGAGTGGGGACACCCTTCAGGGTTACTTCTCAAGGCTAAGTGAAAGAGATTTGCCTAGTCATTAATAATAGGGTTTGCTAGCTTTAATATAATTGCTTCAATATAATTGCTTTAATATAATTGCTTCAATAGTCCTTTAAAAAATAGCACTATACTAGTAGTTACAGCAATCCTTACTGTGTAGTGAATAATTCTGATTAAGCTCTTTTTTGTCTAATCATTATCATTATTGTAATCAATTTAAATAAATAATTCCTTTTATTTATATAAATATATTTGGGTCACCATCCTTAATCCTGCAGGACAAAGCTGTATAAAGGCTCAGCTGCACCTGTATAATCCCTTAGACATAAACTGTTAACCAGGTTTGGGGCTAGGATTGGATTGACTCACACTTAGGTTCATCTCTGAAAGGAGTTACAAAAGCAAGAGGGTCCTTTCTGCACCTTGCAACTCAACACAAGGACTTCCCTAATAAACTTTGTCTGAAACTCCTACTCTGCCTGCAACAAACACACTGACCTGTTTTACTTGACTAAACTCACTGGCATATGAAAGGTGCATTTTCAGTTGTTTAGGGCTTGCCTCAGAAGGGAAAAGATACATTTGACAGCCTGGTGCTTGTACTCTGTCTTTTTAGACTCCAGTGAAGTCAAACTGAACTGCTGAAGAAAGAACATCCTCCACAGTAGAAAGTAAAGCTCAGATCTTCACAAGGACTTCCGGTAGGCACAGTTCAGATTTGGTACGACTCTATGGGAAGCTTGACTAGTCCTTCCACTGAGCATATTTCTATACTGTACGCTCATTTCCTTATTGATTTGCTGCTTCTCACTTGTCCAAAAATTAGCCAAGTGAGTCACAATATCAGGCAAAAGCCATCTTAAAGATCATACACATTTAACTGAAACACAGTGCTTGATAACCGAAAAGAAAGTCATGGGTGACAGTACTAAGGTCACAACATTTTAGATTGGTTGCACAGTTCTATAAACACCAAATCCAAACACAATATTCTTTCGCTTCTCTTGTACAGCGATGCTCATCTTTTGTATCAAGTGTCAGGATTGGCTAGTAGTAAAAAAATGATGAGAAAGCAAGGATTCTTCTTTCTGCCTCTGGAAATCAAAGAACACTATGACATTCCAGAGATATGCTGTGATGTTTGCTTCATTTAAATTCTGAAAAACTTGAGGAGACTCCACTTCAGAGTAGATACTGTCCAGAGTCATGTCCAAAGTAGTCAGTGATAATATTCAGTTACTTTGAGATGCATAAAATGAGAAGGAGATCCTGCATAAATGTACAGCAAGATTTACAGATACATGTGCCACAGCTAAGCACCTTACACTCTTTTTTTTTATTTTTCTATATAGAAAGAATCCATTCTGCTGCTTCAGATGCAGTCTGTTATCAATTAAAAATGTTTTACAGCTCAAGCACAAGATCAGTCAACCAAAGGCCTTAGTAAATGTGTTATTTATATAGTTATTTGTTAAAATGAGCTTCACTGCATTATGGAATGTTAAGACAAATTATTGTGCCCTTTAGATTCATTACAGATGACAAAATGCTAAACAAATCCTAAATAGGTATTCACCTTTCATCATACAAGAACATAAATGGTTAGATTTTATCAACAAGGGAGTCTTTTTAATCTTCTTCCTTTATTAACCATAGAAAAAAAATTATTGTTGTTTTCCCTGCCTTTCTCTTTAAAGAAGTCTGATAATCTTTGTTGGGCAGGGGTGTGGGGGTGTGTGTGTATAGTTAAAACAGATCATCTTTCACATAAGGAGCAAATCAATCTCTAGTGAAGGAAAGCCTAACTAGACTTACTGACTCTGACCTGCCAGGTACTGTCTCACAGGGAGACTTCTGTTAAGTGTCAAAGGCAAGCCAGCATTTTATAAGGGTACTTTATTGTACAGAAGTAAGGAGTGCGTTATCTCATCATCTAGTCTTATAACTTCCTGCTTCATTGTGCTGCTGCAGATTAAAAAAAAAAAAAAAAGGATATAAATGTCATCTTCTGTCATTAAACCAAAATCTATTAGAATTTTATTAGAAAATAAGTAGCAAGACAGTACAGTTACATTTCCTCCCTTGTACTGCGCTAAATTGCTTGTGAAAGTGATATATTACAACTCTTACACTGAATCCATTGCAAAATATGGAAGAGAGGCCCACATACTGTGTACATGAAATGGTAATGTTAAATTGGTGATAAAGAAATGAACATCTCCCTAAATCTCCAAGCAGGTTCTACAAATTTTCATTTTGAAGGATAAAGATAAATAAAGAAATTGTTTTCATCTAGGACTAAGCAAATGATACTAGTAAGCTTCCTTGTTGATATACGCAGGTCACAAGCTATTAACCTTTTTTTTTTTTTAAGATAACCTTTTTTGAAGAATAACCAAAAAAAAAAGAGTTCTTGTATTTCTCTGCTTCGGGCAAGCAGTTCCTTTTTTATTAAAAATCAGAAAAGTCTTCAGAAAGAAAATAGATTTCTGTGCCAAGAATTTAGAGTCTATGAAATGTTATTAATGTTTCTGCAAAACAGAAACAGTCTCAGTTCATTTGGGTTTTAACATATACATACTGGAAAGCAGAAGTCAGGAGGGATTCAATTTATTCCTAAGTGGTCAGGACAAGGTTAAATAAAGAGGCAAATTTTGTATGAACTTCAGGCTCTCTCCTAAAGGGTCAAGTTTTAGCCAGACTTGAGCATATGAAGAAACTGCAAAGGGTAGATCCAAAAATCCAAAACAGTGCATCAGCAAGTGAGCCTCCCTTCGGAGCTCTTTGCTCACAGGTAAACTTGACAGTATTGATTTTCCTGAGCTAGTGAAGGGAACACCTCTAATTCTTGTAATATGAAAAAAAAGGAAAGTTCTGCCCTTCAGAACATCTGCTATGACTCCCACGCTTCACCTTCACAGCAACCTGCAAAATCCAGAGCAGTTCCCACACACACATCGCAAGGCAATCTCTTCCACCTTGAAATTAACCCATTCTCCCAGCAGGACCCAGGTAGCCTCTGTAAAGAGCCCATTTCTAATTCTCCTGCTCCCACGGCTGTGGGTGGTGATGATAGACCTTAAAGCTATCAAGCTGCACAAAAGATCACCAGGAGAAATTAAACCTCTTCAGGCTGAAACTGCAGTTGCGGAATATAACTGACCCATCCAGCACTGGCAGCTGCTTTCCAGACATTGGAGATTTGAGCATGTGTAGTGTGACAGGGATTTCAGTAATTGAAGTAGCCTGCAGATGGGACCTGAACCAGCACATTTTCAATACAATCTTACTTCAGTTTAAACTGGGACTAAAATCCTTTTAGTTTGGGTCCCAGTTCATGCCCATAATTATCATGATCAGGTCCAGCAATTCCTTGGAGCATTTAACACTGAAAAATGCCGCATTTAAAATAGGAATGGGCATGTGACAAATGCAAAACTTCCAAGTGCAGCTCAGCCAGAGGGACAGTCCTTGCTCCCCCAGCAGCACAGGCACTCTTCACACTTGTAGCAGAGTGCCACAGGGTCTTTGTACCTCTCCCATCTGGCTTGAGAAGATGGAGAGACTCTGCAGCGCTGTGTGGATGCTGCTCTGTTGTAGAAATCAAACAGAAGAGAGAGGAAAAAAATAACCCCTCTGCTATCTGCTTACATCCCAGACATACAGAAACTCATGCACATTTATACAGTGATATACTCCACAGGATTGCCAAGGTTCAAAAGACATATAAAGGGCTCTGTTGCAGAAAAATGCATTCCTCCCTGTTGCAAAATAAGACACCAAAAGAATAGAGCTAAGTGAGAACAAAAAGTACCTGAATTAATAAGTACCCATCTGCCAAGCATCATGGCCTTGTATCATAGTGCAGAAATGAGGGCTTCTCCTGCCCACACTGGGTTGCAGAGGAACAAAGTAGGGTTAGCAGCAGGAAAAGCTCCATATGATGTGGCCCTGTATACCCTAGAAGGTATAGGCAGCTCCAGTGTTCAATAGCTCCCCAGCAGAGACATTACTTTATGGTCACCTCAGCATTTGAAGTGGTAACTATTTGCAGGTTCAGTTCCAAACTGACTACAATGACTTCAAACTTACAGTTTGGTATCTCTCTCTGTTTCAGGAAAACACAAAGCTTTGAACCAGTTACATGCTCGGACTTAGTGCTAGGTTACCTGCTTGACTTTGAAAAAATGAGGGGATAAAATACACCCATATATGGAAAACGAAATCCATTTTCCTTCATTGTTAACAAATTGTACCTCATTCCCTTTGTCCAGAGACAGAAAAAGTAACTGGATCTTCAAAGGTGCTGGCATTGCTGTCACTCTCAGAAAGGCTGTTTGTGAGCACTCTTCATCAAAGGGCATTTCATCTCTGCATACACATCCTTCTGCTGCCAAAGCAATGTCAGGCTAGGTCATGTGCCTTCAAGACAACTTTAACTTGGGCACACTTCTTCAAAAGGCACTAAAATGATTTACATTTTTCCTTCCCAGATCAGCATTTTCAGTATAATTTGTGTCAGTGCCAACTTCCTCTCATTCTTCACCTCTATTCTGGCCCACCTTTCCTTTCCTTTGTGTGCTCCTGAATACCACTTGCATGCCAAGAAACCCATATTGATGAATGCAAGGTTTGTTCAGTTTAGTAGAGGAAACTATATTGTACAGCCGTCTATGTAACCTACACTAAAAATCTATCTAGCATCGGCTTACATCTTTCATGAATAGGAGTAATTTTTCTGAACACGATACTTTCTTTACAAATGGCACATACCCCATTGCATTGTATTAAGCAGTTTATGCCAAGATGACAGAAAGTGACTCACTGTGACCTCTATTCTGCCAGGAGAAGACTGGGACTTGATGCAGACCCCGACACTATGGTGGTTATTTCATTCCTGCCCTTTACTGCTGATATTATTTTCCCTGACTGGTTAACTTTTCCCATCCATGTGCCTCTTCCATCAAGGCAAATTATTAAACAATTCATTTACTTTGTTTAAGGGCTGCTGGTTTGGTTTGGGGTTGTTTTCCCTTTTCCAGAAATATATTTAATTTACCTTGCATTACAGTGTGCAGCAGAAATCACAGTGCAATTTCAGGAGGAATTAACAGGCAAGAGCTGCACAGTATTCGTATCTCACAGAACTTGATAATACATTATTACTCCTCACTCTCAAAGGGGCAAACGGAGCCATGAGAAGTAATTGCTGAGATATTCCAGTGCTTCTGCAGACACAATGGTGTGAGTGTTTCCAGTGTGGCTCAGCATACGTCTTCACTTACATTTACTACCAATGCCAAGCACACAATATGAGGGCACTAAAGTCCTTTCAGATGTTGATGATTCACACTCTTTAAATACGTCACATGCCCCAGACAAATCTTCCCATAGAAGGCACCAAATGCCATTAGATGAAGCAGATGTTTCTAGGCAACCTGACCATGACCACAAAGTGACCCTCATCTATTTCGGATTTATCAAATCATCAAAGGCTCCTGCTCCTGCCAATAAGACTTGGGGCTGGCAATTCAAAAAGGTCATTATATAATGACCAGCTGCCTGAGCCAACTGAGGCAGAAAATACTGCCTCCGGGGGATCAGGGCTGTTCCTGAGGGAAGAGGAGCCCAGGAGAGCTGAAGGGACACAGAATAGCCAGGGTGCTCTCCTACCATGGTGATGACCTACCACATCTGAGAAGAGGGACCCAGTGACTGTGACAGCCATCAGCCAGCTGGTGAACACTGGACAAGGGGAATGGGTGAGACTGGGGTCTATCCAGAAAGACCTTTTTGGGAACAGGGGGAAGCAGGGATTTCAACCTGACTGGAGCATAGGTCTGGAGCCCATCCAGGAAGTCCGTCTGGAAGTCAAGACAGAAAGAAACAGAGCAACCCTCAACATTTCTCAGCCAGGACTGGGGACCTGTACTGAAATGGAATTCCTTGTCCATAGGCAGGGGATGCATGGGTGGTAATAGCAATAGAGGCATTTGTGTGTCCTTATGGCCCAGGCAGCATCCTTCCCCTTTCAAAGGACAGTAAATACCAAGGTTAGCCAGCCAGCTTCTACAATGTTTTCCTATTGTACACACACCAGAACACAGGTAATCACAAACAACTGGAGGTTAGCAACTTCAGTCAACCATGTGTCACACCATAGCAAATCGGATACCAGATATCAACCACAGTGTCAAAATCAGACATTTAGGCAAAGAAAGTTCACTCAGCCTTTGCAACATTATTCCAACAAAATCCTGGATCCCCAAAACCTAGCAACATTTTACCATAGACAACACACAGCCAGTTTACTAAGCAAAGATACCTCATCGGCAACCAGAGAAGTACTAATAATGTCAAAATGACAACGTGAAATACAGAGGAGGTAGTACTCCCAGACATTTACTCAGAAACCTACCAGGAGTGTTACATATGAATTACGTTGTGAAACAAGAAGTTAGTAATAAAAAAACTGGCTGGTAAGTATTGTAGCAGTTTATTAGAAATGTGGGCTATGTCAAGCCCCTTATTGCAATCACAAATGGAATAACATCTGTAGCTATGAGGGATAAATCAGAGCACATGATTGCACAGAAAAGACTATTTATGGAGTGCTCAGGCACTAAGAACTGCTCAGCCAGCAGTCCCTTTCTGCTTGAGTGCCATTTCCTAGTGCTTTATATTTTGCTACCAGAGACTTACACAATCAAAGCCTGGAGTTAAGATGATGGTTCCACATCAGGCAAGAAGCTAAAGGTAGCTTTCTATCCCTGTACTAGGCACATTCTTTTTCAAAATCTATTCCTCATCTAGTTTAACAAAGATTCACCACAAACACCTCCAATTTATCAGCAGGGAGGAAAATGCTTTGAATATATCACAGGTCCTGTTGCCTTTGAGAGTTTTACAGCACCATGGTACCTGGTGTAAACAGGACCAGCTTCCAAAACAGGCAAAATCAACAATTAACTTGGCCAACAAACATCTGGAAAGTGCAAATTTCCTACAAAACCAGGGACTGATGCTGTCACTGTGGAGGAAGGATGAGGCTACCTGGAATAGGCATCTCCACAGCATCAACTGTTTCCCTAGTTGCTCATCTGCATCTCCCCCTGTTTCCTCATCCTCCCTTACTCATCCTCTCTTCAGAAGCTGCTTGTCCTCCCTTGCTATTGCCGACACTGCCCAGAAGATCAGAGCAGGTTCTTGGAGTGACAGGCAAGAATCGCTGCACTGAGTTTGATGGAAATTTGCTGATGCAAAAGCAGTCTTCAGTGATACCACAGAGCATGCTACTGTAACCCCAGTAATGACTGACTTGGCAAATTTCTTTTCCAGACAATCTAGCTCAAAAATGGCTAGCAGACTCTCTTTTTGTATTGTTTACCTGCTAGGAAGCACGGGATAAATGAAGCGTGCACATGCATGTGCACAACTTTTGTATATTGGGAAAGTTACCTGTCCTTCACTTTCTCATTTATTAAACCCTTACTTTGACAGGTTCTTGCACACATGCTTGGACAATTTTTAGAAGTATCATCAATCTAACTGCAGTTGAGTTGCTCTCTTGCCCCCCTGTTCAGACTTTGACTGAACAGTTCCTTTTAATAAATGAGTGATATGGCTGGGTGTTATCAACCTACTGTAACATTTAATAGATATTCATAACATACATTAATCATTAGGAAGTTTACAAAGGATTCAATCCTGCAAGGTGTGGAGAACACTTGATTCTCCTTGAAGCCAATGAAACCAGAAAGGATGAGATTTTTGTCCTCCCAGGTACTGTGTTACAAATGCCAAGTCTTCCTTCTGGACATTAAAAAAGTGAGCACAGTTCTCTGAAGCAAATACATCTGTATATTAGTTTGTTTTACCAGTACCTTGTTCCTTGTGGACAGAATGATTTATTTTTGGTTTAAAAGTTATACCACAAAAAAGCCAAGTTTATCCCAGGTACAGAAATCTGCTTAAACAGAACTTTTTGCATTTCCTGTGTATGCTTTGAATCAGACAAATACTGCCAGGCAGATAAACACCCACATAGAAAATTACAATATTCACATTCCTGTACAGAAGTCAGAATTATGAACTTTGTGAATTAAAAACCAACCAAGTATATAAGAACACTAACACAGCTTCCTAAAATTTAGCAACTTATTGCAGTGAAATACAGATTTACAATTAAGATTTATGGGAGCGAACTAGAATGAATTTCAATCAGTTTTATTCTAAAAGCTTGTGGGATCCTGTTCATCATTTATATGAAATTATCAAATCTAACCTCATTACTATTATTTCTTCCCTTTATTTGGATTTTAAGAATTAATTTCCCATTCCTAACATAAAATAGAAGGGAGAGCGAACAAGAATGTTTAATACTAATAAAATATTGTTTGGTTTTTTCCACAACAGGAAGATGGCATAGCTGACATACACTCAGTTCACGAAATTTTGCTGGTTTATTTATATATGTATTCATGCCCTGACTACTGTTCAACCAGTTCTTGACATCATGTTGTAATGTTAGATATTTCATGAAAGATTACAAAAGATGCCACCCAAATTCTATATACCATAGGAGATTATGTTCTTTTCCCTCAAACAGAATCTTAGTTCTGTAGCTCATTTTCAACTTGAAAAAAGTGATTTTCAGTACCACCTGCAGACTTGCAGCTCAAGTCTGATAATCTGCTTGTTCACTAGCAAATTGAAGAGGTTATAGGCAAGGTTTTGTATCTCCACAGATTATACTGAACAAGCCTTTTTCCTGTGAGGGAAGTCTTGACTAGTGAGTGCCTTCTTCATAAGCAGTACTGAGATTCAAGAGTCTGAATGTCAGAAAATCCAAGTGATTTTCCAGTTATTTCATTCCTCTGAACATTTATGAAATAATTTAAACACTCTCCCAAACCAGAGCTGCTTACTTGCTTCCCTTCACCTTTCTCTCCCCCTTCCAGTTCCAGAGATGAATCTGAGAATTGGAGGCACAAAAAGGTGAAAATTACAGGTTGAAGTAAGAACAATTTACTGGAAACAGCAATGAGATAAGATAACAAACAGGAATGGCAACAATGTTAATAACAAAAGGTATAAGACAAAGAAATTATTTATGTGGGAAAAATGCAACAAAATACCAACAGTCTCTTCCTCACCCCCCTGGAAACAAATCCCTTACTCCCGCTCCTTGTAAGTGACTGTGAGACATAAAGAAATAAAATTAGGGTCTGGCCATGCTCCCTTCCTGGCTACCGTAAAAAATTAATCCTCTCCTGGCCAAAACTAGGACACCAGTAGAGTTGGGTTTTTTCCCAGAAAACACGAGACTGAAACTAAAACTAGGTAAAAGCCTAGGAATGGGATACTTGGGCAGCTGAAGGGGGTAACACTGCGGTCCATGACTGGTGTGAGTAACTATATTCAAAATTATTTTCCTTTTGCTTCTTCTGTATTTATGCTTTGGGTTCATTTGTTTGCAATGTCCTACATTATAATTGTTTTGCCTCCATAGCTCATGAAGAAATGTCAAATTAGATGTTACCGTAAACTTGCAGAATATTTAACAGCCATGAAAAAGCTATTCTTCACCCTCTTCACCCTCTTCTGGCTTCTATATGTTAATGTCTCCTTGTCTCCTTCAACATAATCTAGGTTATTTTAGGGGTTCTTTACCTCTGGACATGCTTTCAAATCTCATTATGCAAATCCAGTACATGACACAGAGGCAAAAATAATATATTCAAGTTATTAAATGAGAAACCTGGATCATTTTCAAGGAGATAGATACACAGTAATAGAAATTAGAACTGTTAACTGAGAATCAATTTTCCAGCTGTCAATTAAACAAAAAATTATGAAAGTTTTTTAATCAATTCTGTTGGCTACCTGATGTTTCCTTCAACAAGAGGCATTCTTCACATGACAGGTTCTTGGGAGAAGAGATGATAAAACCCATATACGTGGACAGAATGCCTGTAACAGGAGGTATCTGCTAGCAACAGGTCTTGGAAGATCCCAGCTCTAATGCCCTGAAAAGGGATCAAGCAGCAAGTGCAGGGTGTACCATCCTGAATGAGAAGAGGAAATGGGTGAACTATAGTCACAGGAAGCACAAAAAAGCAGATGGTGCCAGGAGGTTGTAGCTACAATCAGCAATCATTTTGAACCATTGCTGCTTATTCAACTTTGATTGCAATTACCAGCCAAAATCAACAATCCTAATAACAGAGCTCGGAGTCTTCCAATTAAACCATTTCTCTAAGTGTTTGTAACCAGACCATACAACCCTGAAATTTAACGGGAAATCTTACTAACAGGAAAACTTTTTGGACTGTAGGTTGTATACCAACATATTCATAGCTTAGAACCATGAGAGTAAGAAGGTAATCGTGAGAACGGTTGAAGTTTTCTTTTGAAAGCTGAATTACAGTGAGCAAAGGCCATACTTACCAAAGTGGCAATCAATATCATGTACTGTTTGGCTGCAGAGCCTAGTTTAAGGCAACTGAGTGTCTCAAGATGAACTGAAGCCTGAGGTTTACCAAAGCAGGGAACAGTTTGTAAAGGAACATGTCTGACTCCTAACAAATTGAAAATTGTCTCATGTATACAATAAAACTTGTCATTTCTTAAATATTTTGCAACTAGGGCGGGAGTATTTTGAAGTCTATTATGCTCACTTAGCACCACAGACTCATACAGGATGCAAAAAATCCATTTTGAGCTTGTGAGAAGTGATCATGATCACATTTTGAGCACCTAAGTGGAAATCAAGCCTAATTATTCTTTTTTTCCTGCTAAATAACATGTCTTTCACTTCACAGTTGATCTTGAGAATGAATCTCATCTTAAAAGGAAAACAAAAACAGGGTACAAAAAGTTATAGAAAATCAGACTGGAATGACTTCAAGAGTACATCTAATCTTTTTCCCCACTCAACTATCCCCGGGCCATCCCTGACAGAGAAGTTCCTCAGGTGGAGATCCCACAATCTTTCACACCTTGTGCTAAAGGTTTCCTGTCTTTGTTCTCATTATGTTATTTTTAACTTTCAACATGAATCCTCATTAAACCAGTTAAAGCCCATTATTTCTTTTCTACCCATAGAAGGTGAAGGGAATAGTTTCTTCCTCTCCTTTAAGTTGTGCAAAGACTGTTATGTTTCCCACTAATATTCTTCTTTCTTTACTTAACCATCCCAATTTCTTAAGTCTTTCTTCATTAATCACATTTTCTACTCCTACAATTACTGTTTTCAGCAATCTCTTCAGTTGAGCCAGGTATTTGTAATAAGTTAGTACCCAAACTTGGGCATAATATTAAAAAGGAGCCTTTACCAAAACTGAATAGAACAGGGGTATCCTATTAACTAACAACAAAATTACTTTTTTTAATCCTGTTCACTAGGTAATTCACTGTAATAGGAGATTCAGCCTAATCTTTCATTCTCCAATGAGGAGGATACTCAGTTATTCAGCCTCTTATTCTCTCTCTGTGTGGATGCGTCGTGGGTTTTACCAGCCCCCTGGGCTGAAATGGTCAGGCCCAGGTATATTTCCAGAGAAAAAGCCAATCAAAAACTTCAGTAACGCCTCTGCTAATGACATATTTAAGAAAACGGAAGAGAAGGTGTGTGTCGCAGTAAGAAATTCGGCAGCCATGGAGTAGGAGGGAGGCAGCAGGCCCCATGTGAGGGGCCAGGCCTCCTCTCCCCCGGCCTTGGGCCAGGGGTAGGCATGGCATCGAAGTCTCTCTAGCTGGGATGTGTAGCAATGGAGAAACAAACTCCAGAAAGCAACTGCCCAGCTGAAACATGCTGCAAGATGGATTCTGGCCCGGCAGAGAGCAGGGAGGATGACTTGAGATAATGGAGCTCCAAGGTCAGTTCTAGCAAGGGAAGAGTTCAGACAAGCGGGAGGAATTCTTCCCCCCACCCCGTCCCTGCAGCAGGGGAAGAAGACTGAAAGTTGCAAACCCCTGCCACCATTAGAAGATAACTGGGGTGCAGAGAGACCCCCAGCAGTTAATTA
>VYXB01001750.1:569902-624803 GCA_013397135.1 Pachyramphus minor | reverse complement strand
GACACTTTACAAGTGCTGCAGTAACTGTTTTAAAGGAAGAACCTTGCTTTCTCTTTGGACTAATACAAAAGGGAAAGAAATGCTTTTGTAAGTATTTTACCAAAAGAAGACACCTTTCTCTTAGACTGGAAAAAGCTAAGAGAAATGCTTTTGTTACATCTGGCACCCGGCCAGATGTCCAACTCCATGGAACAGGGAGACCTTCCCCCCTTACCTTGCTTTCCCGAGGCAATAAAGACTGAAACTTCCCGAAACAAGCCACCAAACTTGTATATAGCAACCTGACATTCTTTTTTCTATAAGATAAGCTAAGTGGTACTGTTGTAGTATATGTTATTTCTATAAGATAAGCTAGTTTAAGTAGTCGTGTTGTAGTATACGCGATTTCTTAGTTTTTATCTTTCTAGTAATAAATCTTAGTATTATATCCTTTAAGTCAAGCCTCTGTTTTGTCTGTATAAAACCTCTCTCAGCTGATAGTAAATGTGTGAAGGGGGGAGTTCGAGAAAAAGGGTTTGATCCCTGGTAACCCACGATAGGATGTAAGAAGGTTATTCCTGTCCAAGCCCAATATCTTGAAATTCTGGTTGTTGAACTGCTGCCTTAGACTGCATCTAGTCTCAAATGCTTTCTGAAGAGGAATCCTGTCCTACAGTATGTTCCTTAAACTTTGGTATCATATGAAAGTTCACAAAAAATACTGAAAAGAGATAGTGAGTTTTTGATAACTACCTTCTAAATGCAGTTTTCCAAACAGTGTCCCACTAGTTTTACGACAATTGAATCTGTATAGTGTTTTCTTAGCTAGTTTATAAAATGCTATGAGAAATAATATCAGAATTTATCAGGAGAAAGCAACATGTCCCAGCCTGTTTCTTCCCTATCTGTAAGGGCAGTTATTATTTAATTCCAGAAAGAAATTAGATGACTGACATAATTTGTTCTTGGCAAATCCATAATGGTTTTTAATTCATTTCCTTATCATCTTCCAGGACTTTAAAAACACTTTGAATATTTTTTCAACTATTATTCCAGAAATCAAAGCTAAGCAGACCACACTATGATTTTTAGTTCCTCATGTCGCTCTTTTTCAAAGGCCGACACCACTGTTTCTGTTTTCCAGTCTTCTGGAAGCCTATGCATATTCCAAGAATTATTAAAGATAATCACTAATAGCTCTAAGGTTGTTTCTGTCAGTCTTCACATCATAGTGAATTTCCTGAGACATGAAATCTGTTTTCTTCCTGAAAATACCCAAGACCTAAATAGTCTCTAAATGACCTCTCTCCTATATTATTATTTTCTTTTAAGGTTAGCTTGTTTAATTTAAAAGCGTAGCTGACCACTTTACTGAAGACTGACACACACCAAAAAAGACCAAAAAACAAAAAACACTAAACTTTTCAACCATCTCAACCTCAACTTTTGGCATCTTATTTTATTATTCTTTTTGTAGTGAATCCAGTTTACTCCTTGGTCTTTTTCTCACTTCTAACATACTTGCAGAAAGTTTTCTTACTAGCCTTTCTGTTTCTTGCTACTTTAATATAGTGATTGCAGAGAATGTGGTAACTCAAGGATTAATTCAAACAGCTGGCATAAGAAGTACATGGTAAATTGTATTACTTTCAAGTGCAATTCTGGTCAGCTGAAGCAAGTAGCTGCACAGATGCCTGACTTGCAGCAACCACTGGCCTTTAGGGTGTGTAGTGGAGGTTGTCGTATAAATGTTCACAAGTGGAATGAGAGTTGGGTTCATGTCACATGCCAAGAAGAGGCACGATCAAAGAGATCAGAACAGCAGACAGCACTGTAATGTATGTCACAGTATCATCTCCCTTCTCCTCTTGCTGTACACACTGGAGGTCAAGTGTAATACTGAAAATTGGGATAATGATGCATTCAGTGGGTTTACTGCACCTTGTGTGCCATCCCACCCTGTCATAGGTACCTTCAGCTGCCCTTGCTGCACCTGCTGACGAGTGCAGGCACTGTTAGTCTGTTTCTGCCCAAAGCCCCAGGCACACCCAAAGGTGGATCAACTGTCTCAGTTTCTCTGTTTTCTTCTCAGTTCCTCTGTCTGTAAATAATGGAATATCTCTCTCCACCATACCTCCCCCTTTCTTCCAGCAATGAAATTGGAGATGTGTCAGGGCAGCTAGTCCTTTCTTTGCTCTGATTGAACAATAATGAAAGGATGGGAAACAAAGACTAGCAACTTTAGAGATTAATCCCCCTTCTGTTCTCAGCTGTCAGACTTACTTATTTTTTCCTTTTTTCAGCTAAATCAGGTCATTATACTACAAATCTTTACTCTGGATGAAAGATTAAACTCAGGTATTTTATTTTCATCAAGGCATAATATTCAGCACAGAATAATTGGTTATAGTTTCACCTGGATATTTGTATGGGGCCTCCTATCAAATTCCACTAACCCCTTACTGACTCTTTCCATTTTGTTGAATTCCTTAGGATCTTACTGTAGTAGACTCTTGGCAAACAGAATCTTGCACTCAATTATTTCTATCTTTACATCTGAGATGTCAAGTTTTCATGAATCTTCTTTAAACAATCAAGAGAATTAAAAGGTCTTCAGGGTTGCTTTGTAATAAAAACAGTAATAGGAGAGAAAAAATCCATAAGCTAAGTGTTTTTTCTTTTACATAGTATTTTTTTTCTACAATGAAAAGGAAGAAAGAGGAAGGGGGGGGAAAAAAGCAGGAAATAAGAAAAGACTTTCAGACTACATTTAACTGCTTCAAAGCCAACAAAAAACATACCAGTTAAACCAGAAGACCAAAAAGGCATAAAGTCATCAAAACCAAGACTCATTGAGCCATGTCATTTTCACTTTCTCAGTACAAAGAGTGCTATACTGTATAGAGAGAGCAGAGTTCATGCTAATATAAAATTAAAACAAAAAACATTCAGTCTATTATAGTGATCTTATTAGAACCAGGCCAGTTTCTCACACATTAGTAAACTCTCTGGTGCGACTGTTGGCTCTACCTTGATGTTTCTTACTTAACTGATTACTTTATTGATAGTGCCTTTTTTTAAAAGACGTTATCACAGAGGGAAAGTATTTTCTCAACCAAGAAAAACTGGCTTTATGCCACATCTGCTTTACCTAAAATCAATCCAACAGTAGCTTTGGGATTTAATTTAAACAGGGAAAGACAAAGCACGACAAAAGCACAGGGCATAACAATCCAACATGGGCCTCCACTGAAGTACAAGGAGTTTCTGCTGTGCAAACAAATCAGAACATTTCTAGATCTATGGTGTTTCTGTTCATGTTTTGCTTTGTTTTCTGTTAAAAAATAGGATCAATTTAGAAGTAAAAGCCTACTATAAAATTCTTCTTTAGAGCTAATAAAAGGCAATGGGATCAACTGATATTTGTAGCCCTTGAAAAGTTAGGCCTCATATTAATTCCTAAAAATATTTAAACATTTAAGGTTATTTCTCTCAGAGGCATCAGATTTTCATGGTATAAAGGTCATGGAAGGAGTTAATATCAGACTAGGTCCTGTACAGGCTATTTTGTTGACTTCTTTGCTCTCTTACGAATAGGTAGTATTTCAGTCACATTTTTTGCCCATGCAGTGCAAAGGTAAATTTAGTCCTTGTACTCTGTGATATAGGCAGTCCGTTGACTTTGGGCAGGAGAATCCTAATGAGAATTTCCAGAAATATTGCTTGGATCAGCAGCAGCACTAACAAGTTTGGAAGGTACCAGGCAAGCAGTGTCCTCTGAATGTGGAAATCTACAACTCACCTCTTCTTCTGGTTAATTATGTCTTGTCTGATTAATACCCCTGAGTGTTTTTTTTCAGTTTTCTCCTTTGGTTGAGCTTTGAGTTTCTCTTTAATGTACCACTGCTGGGAAACAAAATACTCCCTCATGAGAAACATACCAAGAAATAAGAAACAGAACAAGTGCAATGTCCCAGTGACAGCAATGGGAAAGCGCTGCTCAAAGCATGATGTTGGGCAGGGGCTGGAGATTTGATGATGGCACCTCAGAGTCACTGCTCAGGTAGGACCAGGGAAGGCCTTTTGCAGAGATGGTCAGCATCCATGATCCTAAAAAGCCAAACCAGCATTGACATTCAAAGTAATGAGGGCCTTCACCATCAGTGAGTGAGTGAGTGAACCACATGGAGGAATAAGTCAGAGCAAACAACTAACTTTAGTCTATTTAAATGTATGGCTCTCAAAACTAAGGCAGTTTAGAGTTGTTTAACATGCAATCAGTGTTACAAATGTGGTAAACTCTGAAAGAGGCCTGAGGCAGCAGAGCCTCGACCATTTCCATTGACTCTCACACCCCAAGTCCTATTTCCAAAGCAACTTAGGCACATGGGGGTCCATGTGACTTAAGCCCACAGCTCCTTGTTCATTCTTGAAAAATGAGCTCACCTCTCGTATCACTCCCTTCCCTGAAGGCGCTCTCAGAAGATGGTCAATTCTCAGCTCTTTCACTGGTAAGTGCAAGAAAACATCTGCAGAACAAATGAAAAAGTTCAAAGAAAATTTACTTATGGATTTATAATTAACACTTATTTTCTTACTAAACAAGTTTCCATCCCTTCCTTTCATTTGACTTAAACTGAAGGCAAGAAAGTGATAACAAAATTGATCTAGGATTTCTAGTAAGGAGGGGTCATTCCCTGAGGTCATCTAAAAGGCTCCTTCAAGTGAAATTAGATCCATTTCTTATGCCAAGAGTTTCACTGGCATACTATGTATATCAAAAAGGAATTTTTACAAGGGTAGGTAGTGATAAGACAAGGTGAATGGCTATAAACTGAAAGAGGGTAGATTTAGGTTAGCTATTAGGAAGAAATTCATTACTGTGAGAGAGGTGAGACACTGAAACAGGTTGCCCAGAGAAGCTGTGAATGCCCCATCCCTGGAAGTGTTCCAGGCCAGGTTGGATGGGGTCCTGAGCAATCTGGTGTAGTGGGAGATGTCCCTGTCCATGGCAGTATGGCTGGAAGTAGATGATCTTTAAAGTTCCTTTCAACTCAAACTATTCTATGATTTTATAATATTCTGGGCTGCCTAAAAGCCACCCAAGCTGTCCTGAACTCTTTGGTTAGAGCAAGAGCCTGTACAACAGGTATGTCTAGGGACAGTTCTGATATGCTGCAATTCAGTTACAGTTTCAAATGTACTCTGGAGAGCAGTAGATTGCAGTGATGTTAACAAACAGCCCAGCAAGCTCTGAAGTCCTTCAGATACTTGTGGAATTTGTGGACTTAACCAACTTGCTTGCCTTTGAACATCTCAGACAGGCAAGCAGGCAGGCAAGGACTATGCCACTTTTAGAAATGCCAAATCAAATCAAAACACTATTGAAAACTTCATAGAAGTCAGTAAGGAAATCCTTCTTCTGTTTGTTATTAATGGTTGCAAGACAACTTTTACTTATAGTGCCTTGGAGACTTATTCAGTAGGATGTAGTGACACTGATGAGAAGGATTATATATTGTTTATACAGTTGCTCACAGATGAAGGCACTGCATAAATATTCTGGAAACTATCATTCCGTGAAAAAGCTCTTGATAATGCATCAAAATACTTCCTGCATCAAAGTTATTCTGGACTCTCTCTTCGCATCACAAGCTATATTTGCAATGCTCAGAAGGTCTGACTATATTCTTTATCTCACAGCAGCTGATATGCAGCAAATATCAGAAATTCATAGTTTGTATCTGGTATTCATATATTACCAATAATCTGCAAGGCATATTGACATCTAGAAGATTTTTTTAAAAACCCAAAGAAGCTGTGGGATTGTTTGACAGAATTTAAAAAAAAAATGTTTCAAAAACTTTTAATGGGCCATGGAACTTGCATTCAGAAAGGATAAAATAGCATAAACAACAAAAACCTTGCCATTTTGTGTAAACACATTAAAATATACCACATAATTTCTAGGCTGTGTATGAGCTCAGAAATATTTTAAGTACTAAAAGACACACTTGTGTCCATAATCTCCCAAACAAATGTAAAAAGAAACTTTATGCACCCAAGAGGCAGGTCAGACAGCACAGAACACAGTGCGAAACCTCTGGTTATCATCTTCAGCTCTTTTACTCTTTCACTGGTACGCCAAGTAAATATATTGGTCACAGGATAGTTTCCATGACTTCCTGTTCTCAGTGAGTAGCTCCTCACTTTACAATAAGGCCATCAACAATAGTGATTTAGTGATCAGTTAGGTGTATGAACTGGTCATATGACCTATAACAGAGCAAGTCTTACTCACACTGGAAGGACCTGCTGTTTGCCCCATGAGCAATTTTGTCTTGTCTTCTGTGTATCAGGCTTCTATGAAAATTTGGCTTATTCAATTTTTTTATGTCTACTGAACATGATATTTTATATATTTGAAGCCTGTTACACCAAACACAACTGAAATCGTTCTCTATTGTGCTGCTTTGTTCTCTAAGCTCCAGGTCCCAGGGTATAACTCTTCCCATAGCAAATGTTCAGTCCAAACTAGTTTTCAATGAATTGATTACCTCTAATCAATAGGGCAGGGAAGACATCTCTAGAAGCTCATTTTAAACACCTACCACAGGGTGAAATAAATCTGAGTCAGTAGGCACTCATTCCTCTATGCCCATTACAGAGTTGGCTGCTCAGACCAGGCACCTGACTTTTGATGTCTTAACATTGGGGAAACTGAGTGCCACCATCTCACCACTCTGCGCAACTGAACTAAGCTACAGCAGCTATATCTAGCCCATAACTAATTACAGAACACTGTATTGGAGTCAAAAAATTTGGGAAACTTAAATGCAGGCTTTCTGAAGCCAGTAAACTTTTTTTTTTTTTATGGAGAGGGAGCGAAATAATATCTTTATCTTGTGGGAGACACAGGAACAGAACAAAGGGCTTTCTTTGTTTTTCCTGCACTAAGCAACCCTTAGTGATACAACTCCTCAGAAGTTTTTGCATCCTGAAAAAGATTTTCTGTTAAACTCTTTTGGGCAAGTTCATCTAGGATGTATTAAGACAAATCTAGTTACACTGATCTATTACTTCTGTTTGAGCACTCAGTTTTCTTCAATTTAAAAACAACATAAGGGAATAGGAAAATGTTTAAGCAATGAGACATGACATACTATGCCATGCTGTACTGTTGATTAATGTGTATCCCAGGTGGATGGGAAGTAAGACAAGTGCCTACACCATATGTGGCGAGTGCATTAATCAATATTAACATGCAATAACAGGTACAGAGAGAGGGTACTGAAGAAGAGCTGTTTCTGGAGCCCAATCCTGGTGTGATAACAATGGGGGACTGAATCTTTTTGACACAAGAAGTCAGCCCGACCTCTGAGGCTATGACCTTAGAAAAGCATGTGCATTTGATGAACACCATGCCATAGGATGATGCAGATGCTAAAAGCTTACTTGGATTCAAGGAGAGGTAGGGCAAGTTCACAGATCAGAAACATTTTCAGGCTATAAATTCAAAGAAATATCTCCAGGTCAGGAAGTCTCTGAGCCGCAAATGATTGGAAGCAGGGAGAGTGCCTAGGGAAGTACCATGTATTGTGCAATCTGTTTTTATACTCTTTCCTACACACCTCCTTTTGATGGCCACCAGGGACAGGACAGAGAGCTAGAGAGCCATGTGGTATGACCCCATTCAGTGCTCTTATAGTCTGAGTTTTTACGTCCTAAATTTACAATGAACAACTAGTCCCTACTAAGTCTATGCAAGTTGTTCAACACTCAGAGTGAAACAGTACATGCACATATGCACATCTCCACTGAGCAACTGAACAGCACCAAGACTTTGAGGTAACTGCCTCACTGCAAACACTGGCAGGAATTTGGCATAATCTTCCACTACAGAGACCTGAGACCACCAAGCACCCACTGCCAGAGACGTAGAAGCTCCCTTTTCAAAGCTGATGAGACACAGAGCCTTGAGAGCTACTATTTGCCTGAAGGTGGAAAACCAGCCAAGAGACATAAGTCAGTGCAGCATGAGGCACTGCAGGAACCCCACAGCACCACTGCTCCAGACACAGGAGAAGAGTGGGATCCCCCCTTGGAATGAGTATCGTGGGTTTACCAGCCCCCTTGAACTGAAATAGTCAAGTCCAGGTGAATTTCTGGAAAAAAAACCAATCAGAAGTTTTAGTAACGCCTCTGCTAATGACATATTGAAGAAAATGGAAGAGAAGGTGGATTGCGCAAAAGAAAGTAGGTAGCCATGGAGTAGGAGGGAGGCAGCTGGCTCCCGAGTGGGGGGCCAAGCCCTCTCCCCCCAGCCTCGGGCATTGAAGTCTCTCCAGTCAGGACGTGTAACAGTGGAGAAACAAACTCCAGACAGAAGCTGCCCACCTGGAACTTGCTGCAGAAAGAATTCCAGCCCGGCAGAGAGCAGAGAGGACTTGAGATAATCATCAGCTTCAAGGTCAGTTCTAGTAGAAGAGAGCAGAGAAGCGCAGGGGGAAGCTTCCCCCCTTCTCTCTCCCTCCAGCAGGGGAAAGACTGCAAGTTGCAAACCCCTGCTACCTGTAGAAGATAACTGGGGTGCAACAGACACCCCCAGCAGCTCATTTGTGACCCTAAAGGACAGCAGAGAATGGAAGAGCTGTTGTCCTGGGTGGACCCACAAGGAGAGGTCTATTTAAGACTGTCTTCTGTGGGAAGGGACCTCCACGCAGCAGAGGAAGGACTCAAAGCCATTTTCTGTAGCCGTGCCTGAAGACTATGGTAATGCAGACTGTCCCTCTGCAATCCATAGACCCCACAGGAACAGGGGAAAAGGACTCAAAGCCATTCCCTGTACCCTGTGGTGAAGACCATGGCATAACAAGTGTCCTCTTGCAGGCCATGGAAGACCTCAGGAGCTCAGGTGTGCCTTCCTGGCCTCTGGTCCTGTCCCGAATGGAGGAGGGGCAGGTCCAACCCTGAGGCTGATGTGCAGCAGAGCCGGCCGGGAGAAAGAGATTTCCAGCTACAACAAATTGGAGCCATTGCCTTAAAGGTAACAGAAGAGAAACTTTACAAGTGTTGCAGAATTGCTTCAGAAAGAAGAAACCCTCTTCTCCTGGACTGATAAAGCAGGGAGAAATGCTTTTGTAAATACCTATGATAGTTTGGACCTGGCACTCAGCCAAATGCTCAAGCCCACAGCGAGGACCTTCCCCCTCCCTTTCCTTCCCTAGGCATGGGAATAAAGACTGCAAAACCCGAGACTAACTGAACTATATAAATAATAACCTAACATTCTTTTCATAAGATAAGCAAGCTTAATTAGAATTGTTGTAGTATATATTATTCCTTAGTTTTTATCTTGCTAGTAAAAAATCTTAGTATTATACCCCTTAGGTCAAGCCTCTGTATTGTCTGTATAAAACCTCTCTCAACTTATAGTAACTGTGTGGAGGGGGGAGTTCGAGAAAAAATTGATCCCTGGTATACCCACTACAATGAGGCAGCAGCTCTTGCTCTCCACTGAGTTTAGAAACAGCCTGATTTTCTACCCTGCCAGGCAGAAACCTTATAACTCAACTGCCATGTCACAGAAACCAAAGAAATAACACCACCACATTGCTTATTGAAGCATATTAACATGCCCCACAGGAGTCTCTTTGTGACTGTTAAACATTTACCCGAAGATACTTAAATAAAAGTCTTTTTTATTTATGGCATCCTCTCTAGACTCCCTGTTACTTCCAACCCCTCCTACCAACAAACAGTAGCCCAATAGCCAAACAGTGCTGTCAACTGCCTATTTTCAAATTAAACTAAGCTTCTCTAATGCTTCTAATTTAATGTATTAATGTACACAACAAAAGCAAATATTTTGGTTTGGCTTTTGTCTGATTCATATGGTCCTGGGCTTCAGAATTCTTTTTGAGAGGCCAAGGTGGCTGTAAAGTTACTATTTCAATGGATAAGCTAACAGACTTGAATGCTGATCATTTTCCAGCACCATAATTTTGAATTTAAAGAAACTTCTATTTTAAAAGCGAAGAACTCTAAAAACTGGACATGTCAGTAAAATATCTCAGCTATGTTTCATCCTTTGTCTCCATTTTAGGCAACAAAAGGGAGCATCTGTAACTTACATCAAGCTATTAGGATCTGTCACTGTGTTGATCAATAAAGACCTCACGACTTTACTCTACACTTCAGTCCCAAGCCTTAACTACTCGTTAGACAGCCTGTAATTTCAGAAAGGGAAAAGAGTGCCTGCAGGTGTTGAATTAATGCACCATGAAAGCAGAACTCTTCTGTGTTGCAATGGAGCTAAAATCAGGCATCTCTGGTTTTGCTGACAGTATTCAGCTTCCAGTGTATTTCTAACTTTGGATACATAGGCTACCTAGTAATTTTGTCACATCTTGAAAATAGAGCATGGGGAAAAAATCCATTTAGATTCTTACAGCCATAGGACGTATTTACCGTTCACTAACAGATTGTTGTGTTGTGAATGGAGCCTGCTTCTCCAGTCACACAACACAAAAGGTTTCTTTTGCCTCATTAAAACTCTCAGAAAGGAACTCAGTAACAAAAAAGTCACTGATTTCTAAGAAAAATAAGCAAAATTGTGATGTTAACAAAAAAATATCCTCAATAAAAGTCAAACTTTGGAAAAAGATTTTCTCGAAAGAAGTTTTAATTAATTTTTTAATTTTAAAATCAGAATTGAAACATTGTACTGAGTAATTTCAATGCCACTGATCCCATTGACTTTGGACAAGAAAACTAACATAGGCAGTGAAGAAAAGCCACCACCAAGGCAGCTGCTTTTTAAGCAGACATCTGCTCAGCTATGCCTCTGTGGGTCACATCTAGTTGCTGTTCCATATGTGTGACATTTCTGAGGCCAGATTGTGGGTTTATCTCTCAGTATCTCAGTAAAGCTGTGAAAATTTAGATATCTCACTAAGGCCGTGTTGACACCTGTCACTGCTACTATCCTGTACCACTGAGTCACCCCGTGGGGAGGAAGAGGCAAACCTTCAGTATTGAGGTGGAGCTGAAGATATCTGCTCAGTATTTTGAGTACAGCTGCTCTGTTCCCTGGAGCAAGTTTGCATGTCCTGAATAGAGCTAGTCATCAAGGTGAGGTGATGTAGGCAGCTGCCTCAGGCAGCCAGGGTGGAATTCAGCCTTTGCTGTCACTACAGCTGGAAACATGAAGGGCAGCAGCAACTTCTAGGCGGGAGAATGACGGCCCTCATTCATGAAGAACCTACTATTCCTCTTATCCTCTCAGCAATGATAAATCAGGCTCCCCAAGGCACTCTCTGTATTTTTCTCTGCCTTAGTTTTACCCCCCTCCTTGCTAAGAAATCTTAGATGCAAGGAGAGACTCTCCCCAGGCAACTGCTACAGATTTTGGTGTCTCAGTGAATGCAACAGCTTTTGCTACCTGTGACCTTCTGCAAAGCCCTGAGAATCAACATATCACTGTGATTACAAGCAAATTTCAGATGTTCAACATCATTTTCTTTATCTTGTTACTTCAGTATGAGAACCATTATTGTTTCTTTCCCTGCCTCATGTTGTTCACTGCCTTGTTTTTATGGCATGTACTAGTGTAAGCTACATCCTTCCAGAAGCATTTGAATGTTGCTCAGTTTATTTACATCCAGTAGTACATTAATACTTTCCACTATGAAATGTGAGGTCTTGGCTATTCCTTGGACATTAATGTAGTTGAATATGATAGTTAGAACTCTCTTACATTGTTAAAGTTAATGATCTGATACTTTACAAGACAAGACATTTCAAATCAAATTGATCATATTAATAGTTTTATTGAGCAACATTAACAGAAGCATGTTGTTCTACAATGTCCTCAAGCAAAGCCTTTACTGGCACATTAATGGTGATAGAATGTCCAAATCCATAGTAAAAGATGCTTTTGATTTCTATAAAATGCAATTACATACAGCCTAAAATTCTACATTAGAAACTGGTAACCATACTACTCTCTTGAAAGCCCTGTCTTCTGTGAGAATGTACGGATACCTGCCACATGCAAATCACACCACTTTACTGACAGATGCCCTGTTTCCAGCTGCCTGTGATAGAGAAGAGGAATATCTGATGGAAATGGGGTGAATGAATTAGCTTCTAAGGTACTGAATTATTTGGGAGCTCTTTTGATATTAGGAAGAAGGGAAGTAGCCAGCATCTTGAAAAATACCACTTTTTCTAAGCAGTAAGATACTACATCATTTCAAGTCTATGTGATAGGTGCTAGAGATAATCTGGTGAGGAAGGCAACAGGGAAGGGAACTGGGAAGAGCAGGTATACTATATGTACGTCAAAATAGGCCATTTTCACAGTCAGTATTTAAAGCTGTTGAGAAACTATTCACAGTGTACAGACTTTCTCAGTCTGCTGGGCCTAAAAGAACTTATTCAAGCTAAAGGTTTTCTCAGCTAGAGGAATGCTGCACTGGTCCTCATGGACATGATCAAAGGAGCAGTTTCTAACGCAGATAACATGCCAAATTCAACAAACTTTTCTTCTCACAATGGCCATGTCATCTAGGTCAAGCTGAAGGCCAAGTATCATTGAAAAATTGCAGAAGTTTCAGTTTTAAAATTTTCTCCTTGCCAGATTGCCAAGTGATCCAACTTGTGTTTCCAACACATCCAGACACCCTCTCTAAAGCTGTATATCTATATAAACAGCTATGGTAATTAACTAATGCCACATAACTTGGAGCAGGTGCAGTAGGATTATCTGACACAGTTTAAGGTGTATTGATAAAAAGACAGTATCTTCTTCTACATTACTTTGAGCATCCAAACAATTGAAAGCTGAAGAGAGTACATGTCAACAAAATCTCCTATCTCCATCCATCCTTCCCATTGTGTGTATTTGCCTGACACATCTAGAGAAGAAAATCAGGGTCACATATGGTGTAATATAATACTGAATTCAGCCTCCAAAGTGCTGTGTCAGACCACCACTCAGAGGGTTCTACCTCAGGTGCTCTGACTCTTTTTCTCTGCTGATGGCAATAGTTTATCTCTACTGATAGCAACTTGAATTGCACATTAGTGCCTCAATGTTAGACACCATAGTAGCCACAAGGCTTACACTCAGAAAATACACTAAGCAGTCTGATTACCACAGAATTACAGAATCATATAGTGGCTTGGGTTGGAAGGAAACTTAAAGTTCATCTAGTCCACCATCCCTGCCATGGCACCTCCCACTAGAACAGTTTGCTCAGAGCCCTATCCAACCTGGTCTTGAACACTTCCAGGGATGGGGCATCCACAACTTCTCTGGGCAACCTGTTCGAGTGCCTCACCACCCTCAGAGTAAAGAATTTCTTCCTAATATTTAATCTAAATCTGCCCTATCATACCAAAGAGATATTTTGGATGAGCTTTGAACCTTGTAGCAGTGGTCAAAACTGTGGTTTGCAAGGGCTTGAAGTTTTCATCCTGTCTTCTTTTATAGTGTTTTCAAATAAACGTGCAAGACAGTCCATGAGATGTGACGAGTGTGCCCAGAACCCCCTGAAGCAAAAGGCTTGTGAGACATTGCCTTAGAAGAGTATGATTCTATCAAATCTTCTAAACAGCCTTTAGTCACATAGAGTTTTGGCACCCTGCTAGATCAACAAATAGAAAAGGCAATAAAGACCATCCCAACTAATAGGGTAAAGAAGTCTACATGGTAAACCCTTCTGCCATTTCTTCTATGTTTTGTTGCTTTCTCCCCAGGTACAAATGATTTTCTGTACCTACAATTTTCAAGAGAGAGACTTCGAAAATGTGTATGATGCAGCAAAGATTGCTTTGCAATCCAGCAAGGTCTGCAGCTGAAAAATGAGGCAGCAGCAATCAGGAAAGAACTGCAGACAATTGTTCCACAGCCACTGTTGCTGAATTGTAAACCCGCACTTGTGAAGTAAAAAAAAATCTATCTCAGATAATTGACATTTATTTGATTGAAACAGCAGGGTGCCCTCCACCAGAATGGGAGGAGACCATATGGAACAACAGTATGAGTGGGGATAATGTTTGTCTGCTGAGTGTGTCAATGTGTTTAGAGATTATTCATCGGGCTCTAGGGATTCCTGTATGGTAATGTTTCAGCTAAATTAGAATCAGATTAATTGCTCTAATCTAATGGAAAGACAATGTTTATCAAATTATTGCTCCTTCACCACACGATATTGCAGTGTCATTACTCTTTGAGTTTTAAAAAAAAAATCCAAAGGCTTTCTTGTATCACATCTGCTCATGAGCTACTTAACAGTGCTGATTTTTCCACAGGAGAGTTAGTGCAGTTTATAACTCTATGAAGAAATTAATGAATTAGAGTAAAACTCTTGCAGAAGACAAATTGTCCATATTGTGGTTAGACCTTAAACTACATTCATTAGAATGACTTTGCCTTGTTTTGGACTTTTTTTGGAGAGACTTTAGTTTTGCTCAAATGTTGATACTTCTTTTCTTGTTTTAAATTTTGTTTCACTGGATTGAGGTGTTTTGTGGTTTTATTTTCATAAGTAGCACTACACCTGAAAAATATAGACAAAAAAATAATGTTTTGCTCATTTTGTTTCACATTCTTTAATTTTCATCTGAAAATTGCAATGAAATGACCAGATTAAACTGAGTGTGCAGATAAGATGCCTAAAATCCTTCAGATATATTTGATATTATTCAGTGCTTAGCGTCATTTTAGGTCATCTGCCAAATGTTAGAATAGGGGAGATACAGAGCTGTTCAGCTCCTTCAAAATGTGATGCAAATCTGCAGCTCTGGTGGGAATTGCACTGGAAATGCTGAGTACCTCAGAGAGCTTGAATGGTGCAATAGCCTCCAAAGATGATTCCAGTTTTTTTTTACCTGGAATATGCTATACAGTATATGCTATACATGTTAAATCAAAACATTAAAATATTAGTCCTTTTAAAACTTTATCTAGTAAGCACAATCCTCCAAAGGGGTAGAAGCATGCCCTTGTCTCAAAAGGGCTAATAAATACCAGGAATACTCCTCCAACCTGATTTTCCACTGTGTTTTGCTGACCTGATATGACTGAAAAGCCCTGGGATTCACAGGTCTTTGTTTATTAAACCAGAACAATACATAATAGTCAGGCACTTTGTCTCTGCTTAATTTATAATAGTGACACTGTGAGGCATTCAGACTACATGTTTAAGAGAGCACTGAACAAATATTTTCTAGGCTTCTATAGTAACAAATAGTTGTTCCTGCCCTAAAAGGGTCATATATCCTCTCAAGACATATTTCACTGAAATTCTATTTAATTAAAGTGACCTTTGTTAGTCAAGTGTTCATAATGCCTATTAAAACACATAGTTTATAAAAGTGGGCCAAACACAACCACAAGAGTGAACACTGAGCAGAAAGCAGTGCTTACACATTCTGTGCCCAGTAGCTTTCTCTCCCAGGTACAATCCTGCACAAAGATGCCAAGTTTTTGAGGCACAGACCTGTGGTGGCAGGGTATTTGTTATGCTAATATTTTAGAATTCAGTGTTTCCTATTATATATATATAACCTATTTCCCTAATTGTTTTCCTCAGACAGGTAAAACTACATTTCCTGGCACTTCTGAAGAGACAAACAATCCTTCAATCTTTCTTATTTGTGAGACATTAAAAGTTCATGACAACTCTCCCATAAAAGGATTTGAGTTCTAAGCCTTACTTTATAAAACATAGTTCAAAGTTGAAGTGCCATATGCAATGTAAATTGGGCTGCATAAACCAGATGTACTCTGAAGCCATGATGACAAAGCCCTAAGTACTTGCTCTTTTCTGAGTTTCAATACAAAACTGTTGTTAAATCCCTTTTGGCTACCTAGGTTTTTATATATCTGTTTGAAACTAATGGACCATCTGCCCTCTTTCCTGGGGTTTTCCCGCTTTTGAAGTGAGTGAGGTTCCAGAAAGAGCCACAGTCTATGGCAGACAGACACTCACTCTGTCATCATTCAGTGCTTGGATCTAACTTCATACCTTTTGTTCTGAGAGCTTCAGCAACAGCTTCCCCATTGTTTGCCCTGCCATAGGAGCTGTGAACTGCCAGTCCAGCCACTGCCCTCTGGTCTTCTGAGGTCTGTACAGCACAAAGATCTACAGCCATGTCATACTGGGCATGGGAAGACACTTCTCACATCTATATACCTTAAGGATGATGGGACTTTCTGAGGAATTCTGACTGAATAACTCATATCATGAAGACAATATTAAGGAAAAATATTCTAGCTTAGTAAGGATCTATAAGTTTAGAAATACAGATGGTTAGTCTAAATGCTTGATTTAAATAAATTACTTATTCATGATCTTTAAATTATCCACTAACGTTTTTTGAAATGACTTAAAGTATCTGTAGTCCCACACAGAAGAAATGGTAACATGCTGTTGGGAAACCTTTGTTGGTAAAATATACAGATTTATCTGTTTCGAAGTAAAAAAATGTTGCACACATAAGACACTCCATGTGGTAATGAATTAGAAGATTTGCAAAATAGCAGCAGGGGATAGTGTTTCTGAAGAAAAGTCCTTTACAAGAATCTGCAGGGTACTTCAAAATTGCTATTATTACTATCTATTAAAAATCACAGTGTTAAAAATGCATAGAATGCTCTACAAAAAGATTAATATTATGATTTATTCCTTGCTCCAAAGAATTTAAAACACAGTTCTGCCTCCAGAGACACTGTTGCCATACTCACAGAAGCCTGAAGGACCCAACAAAGTCAATAGAATCTGCAGCTTATGATAAAGGGCACAGCTGGGCATTGATTTTATATAGGTAAAGTTAGCAAAGAAATGTAAGAAAAGTCAGATATTCAGGTCTGAGAATTTTGACCCTGACTCCTCTTATAGTCTGGTTTAATTGCACTTCATGAAATCCTGCCCTCACTGGACGTCAATGGAAGTTTTAGCATCTATTTAAATGCAAAATCAATTGACTTCAAGGAAGCTTCCCCAGTTTAGTCAGTATGTGTATGCATATACATGTATTTGAAAGAAACTATATGAATGAATTTGGGAGAATTGAACTATTTGTTTTATTTGATTTTGGCAGTAAAGTTTTCTGGCACCCCATCTTTATCCAAGCTGGTATACACTAAGAAATAAAACAACGACTTATACCTCTTCGGTTTATGTACCCAAGCAATGGCATAAGACCCCCAGATAACTAATTTTGATTCCAGTTTTATTCCAAGTTGTCATTCATACACGTATAGAAACTTCATAAAAATATGTGGACTTCTCCACAGAAAGTCAGAGGTAGCGCTAGACCCAGGAATGGCTGCAGTGAGAGGAAAATAAGGACTGCCACCCTACTTATTTTCCTGTGCTATTTCTTCATTGTTTTGGAGCTTTACCAGCAGAGCAGAAGCCTGTGCTGGCATGACTCAGTAAATACCTCACAACTTCCATATTCAACCATGATATCTGCAGAGCCATCACAAACTGTTGCATCAACATGTATATATCGTAGTTACATTTTCAACTACATATAACTTTTTTAATCTCTAACATAGGTAGGTGAAGTACCAAAGTAAGATATTACGTATATGCTATACAGGCAGTAGAGTAGTGTTGCAGCAGAAGGGCAACTTTCATTTACTCAATTTTTATCTAATTATAGCAAATTATAACACCATTTCTGAGCCAACAACATTGTTGTAACTGATTTTCTGCTTGAGCTGTACAAACACTAAAAAACATCTGAAATGGGAAAACTCATGTGCTTAATTGAAAAAAAACAACATTTTCTGGTAAACAAAATGTGCCGAGGTTTTTCACCTGGAGCACGTTATTACAGCTGTTAATAAAACCTGTTTAAATAGCTTTCATAATACATGAGAAACTGCTCAAATAGCTGTGGATGCAGCTCTTCAGCTTTGTTTCATGGGAGTAACCTAGTGATTGCAGTAGAAATAAAGTGACCACATAATTCAGTATTGCAGGACTGGCGGCTTCTGTAAAGGGATAAACATTGCTCTCTGTCACAGTTGCAGACTTTGAAAGACATACTTGTACTTTACATCCATGTCTCAAAAAAAAAAAAAGTAAGGAGAGCCCACACCACTTTTTCAATTGATTTGCCCTTTGTCACTGTCACAGATATGTTTTCCCTATTTTGACAGGTAGTTGTAATTCTATTAGCAACCCATCGACTTACCCATGAAATCGATCTGTGTTGGGCTAGCTGGGTCTTCTTGAACTAGGTGATTTATTGTTTCTGCCTAAAAAAAAAAAAAAATTAAAAAAAAAAAAGAAGAAAAAGAAGGTCTTTTGCCTCCATGGTGAACAAAGTACCTAAACAGTGTCTGAAAATGAATAATTTTAGCTTGGCTGCTGGTCGTCCCAGTGGCAGATGAGCTGTAACCTCTCACCAACAGTTTTGCTGAGATGCCTGCTGATGCTGACATGTACAAATGATTGTCAATTTCCCTTATTAATTTACCTGGCTGCCTCATGTATAAACTAGATCTCATTCACCCTAAATGTCCTCAACATCAATCTATTGTGTTTACCTAATTTTGTGATTTCGCACTGGGCTGCCCAACTGCCTGAAACTGGAGAACTGCTTGAAACCCATTCAGTGTTTATTTGGTCCAACAGACAAAAAATTGGGGCACACAGGTGCACCTACCATTGTTGGCATTCTGGTTTAGGTCAGAGAAACAGGTTAGCATCATACATTTCTTATGCAGTGACACCTGAAGAATGATTTACCAGGATCTAAAATGATATCCTGGAACTTTAGATGATGTCCTGATACCTGTCTTGATTGCATTAATTCTTTCTTCTTTTCTCTGCATCAAAAAAGTAGATTAGTTTTCTACTGGCCAAAAAGCAAGTTGTTGCAGATTTTTGTGTGGAACTTTTCTATTATCTGTAAATACAAATTTTTGACTGTGGATACAAAGAGATTAAGATTTTTGTGTACTTGATTATCTTAACCAAAAGACAGTTCATAGCTGCTTTTCCTAATAGGCTGTGTAATCAAGGCAGAGATTTAAAGAAGAAGAACTACTCTTTAGTACGTCTCCTTTTTACATGATGGTAGGTAGGGTCATTCATTTTTTCATCAAGCATGTGCAATTGGTTAACGAATCCCAAACTATTTTTATTGTCTACTAGAAAGGGCTACAAGAGTAAGAGAGATGTTGTATTGTAGATGTTTTATTGTATTTCTTCACCAGGAAGAAAGCTGACTTATGTAAAATGTTGCAGGAGCGAGTTATGTTTCTTCCAGTCTTCTTTCCTTCTGACTCAAGTCAAGATCCATTATGAATCTAAAAGAGCATGTTAATGCTGACTCAAAAGGCCCAAGAGGGGAAAACAAAAATAGCCCAGTAGTTATATGACTTTAAAAAGGAGAAAGATGCCTAGAAGAAAGTACATAAGTATGCACTGTAGAAAATTGAGTAATATGCACTTAAAATGGAGCTAAATAGTACTGCTGCAGGTGGATATTAAGGTTGATACACTATACCTAATGAAGCGAAAATATACCAAATCAGACTGAGATGAGTACGGAAAGAAGGAGATGTCTTTCAATACCTACATCAGAAAAAGCATCTAGGACATCTGGGCTCTATTTAGTTCTTTCAAATATTAAAGCCTAAAGAAAAATACAGACCACAGCTCAAGCCAACACCTTTTAGAAAGAGATTGGTGACAAGAATTTGAACGAAATGGTAGAACTTTCTCAGGATAAATTCCAGTGAAATGTCTCAGAACCCAGTGATAAAAATACTTGTAAATAAAAGAAACATTACTAATTAAAAAAGCAAAGCCTAAACAAAGGCAGTAGGCAAAAAGAAGGGTGCATTCAGGATGGTCCGGATAAAACTGAATCAGGTTACTCATTATTACAGGAGAAGTTGTCCTTTTGAGAATCTATGAAATCTAACATTACTTGCAGAAAAAACCTTCAGTATACTGACAAATGAAACCATACATGGGACTCTCCACAGAAAACAAGGACTTGCCAGCCCTGGCAGTTTTCCAGTACGGCATTTGACACTGACTTCAGCTAAGTATCAGTACAGAATAGTTCATTGGCCTCTAACAGCAAGGATACTGTGAGTTGAATCTAGTTACAGAAAAAACAGGTTCTAGTGTGTGTTGCTGCTGGAAGTTCACAAAAAATTCTTCTCCCTTCCTTCTCTTTTACCAAAGGATGGGACCACAAAGCAAGCCTGTTTTTTTCTTGTCTTGGAGATGTATATAAGGATGTAAGGCTGGTGGTGAAGAAATCATGAATGTCAAGGTAGCAGCAGGGCGTGTCAACACTAGGGGTGGAAGGAAACTATAATGTGTCAACTTTACATAATTCAAAAAGGCAGCAAGTTCAAAATGAGTAAATGGGCATGCGGGCAACAGAACCAACTCTACCAATACTTGAGACACATTTTTGCCACATGAGGTATATTCATCATATATCCTTGAACAACAGGTTTCTCTTATAATGGTAAAGTTTAAAGATCACTTCTACCTAACTTGAATATCTGACTTTTGCCTATATTTTATGCACCAAAAGTGGTATTCATCTCATACTTAGGTCTACCAGCATAGATGAGTACATCTGAGTTTATCGGAGGAGTTTAGAAAATAACTTTTTTGGCCTGTGTTTGGTCAGATTAATAAATTCCATTGATCTTGATTGGTCTTGGTTAGATCAGCAGCGACCACAACAGGAAACTTGGCACCTACTCACTGGTGAACATTCCCACCTAAAATCAGACAAAAGTAGTGAAGCAGTCCTCTTTAAAAAAGTGCCCAAGTTCACTGAGTACTGGAGACAAGTCCTCTTGAGGGATTTTAGGCTTAATTTAAAAGTTTAGAGAAAAAAACTTGTTAGGGCTGGTAAGGAAACAATGCAGAACGTGATTAATGAGGAGCTATAATCACAGTGTGCTTGATTTGTTTTGCAACACAGAACAAATCCGCAAGTTAGGACTGCAGTAAACCTCATCCAACTTTTGAAGGGAATACAGCATGTTTGTCTTCACTGAACTGTATCCTCAACATACAACAGCTAATTAAAGAGTTCAAAAGTCTGTAAATACTTTGACAAATATTGATATATAAGCCTGGATCCTCACTTGGCTAGCTGGCTAAGTCTTGTCTCATTTACTTCAGTGATGCTGAAAATGACTGTGGTGATTTCATCATCTACAGCTTCTAATAAAACAGCTAGCCCAGGATGTATGAAGAGGATCTTTCCAGTTTAAAAACCGAAGAAATTACTTCTGACAAAAGAAGACAAATGGAATCACTCACTGTACATGTCTACTATTGTACGTTATCTGGGAAGAATATTTCCCAAAGTCTTTTTCATTAAAATGAACGATAAAGCAAAGAATCTAATTCAGAGCTGACTCACACCAGAGAAATATTATGAAGAATTTGACTCTGCTACAGTCAAACTATTTACAACACTTAGACCAATCTGGCCTAAAATACTTAAAACATAGTTAGTTGGATGCTTACAGTCTGATTACTCACATTATCATGTAAAATTTACATGCTGAGGAATATTTTTTCTATCTGTTTCCTCAACTCACAGTGCCACTGGCAGCAAATGTCTAGATACCAATTATTTTTAAAATTACGACTAAAGTCTAAGTATGTTTTCAGTTTTGGTTATTTTCCTATCCACCTGATGCTAAACCTACCCAAAGGTTATAAACATGACACAAGTCAGCAAGCACAGGTACATAATTAAGATGCATACAGAATACCCCATGCAGCAAATATTTAATTATATTATTACCTGGGTTTATGTTACTAAATTGCTACACAATTTCATATATAATTGATTTTCAAAGAAAAATATTACTGAAGTGATTCTGTAGTTCAAAACAGCATGAACTTAATAATACAGAAACAATTTCTATCTCACAAACTATAGTGCTGCATGGGATTTGTATGCTGAATAAAACATTCTTTCATATTAACAGGAGTTTTGAATGTAACATAAAAACTCAACGACTTTTTTTCTCTTTATTTGTTAAGAAGAATACTACCAGGGCCTCCTGTGAGGATATATTTTGTAAGTGCTTTTGCAGATTATGAAAATAGCTGTGAGGAAATATTCGGATAAAGAAAGACAAAGCTCCAGGTAGCAATAGGTTTCATAGTGAGTTGATAAATGCAATTAGGGATCAGAAAGATGAACAATTACTTCAGGGGAGTTTTGATACCAGAATGCAATATCAGATGATTAGGAAACTGGAAAAATATCATCTTTTTCCAATTGCAGAAGCACTCAGCAGCTTCAGCACAAGTGAGAAAACCATTGTGCTATAGCAATGGATATTGCATGCCCTGAAGTGTTCACAAGCTCAGTAATCAAATATGAGCCTAAAGGAATACCTGCCTGATCTTCAGAAGCTAAAAAGCTACATTACCCCAGCACAATGAAAGGAGTACTGTGAAGAGTTAAAATGAAGGACATTTGAGGGATATCCTCCTCGGCCCAGAGAGTTTGAGATGGGTGGAAAGCATTTCCATAGTGCAGGAGAAGAGCATGGGTGCACTTGCCACCACTACAGTTCTGATGTAAAGTAGATGTATTTCACAGCCACTTTTAGTGAAGGCACTATAAATGTACCAATGTTAATATATTGCCAAACCAATTATAGCAATATCACAGGGTTTGTGTTGTTAATTGCCAATATTTCTTGTCTAACTGATTCTCAGAGAGCAATATTGCCAGTAGCATTCCACTGCTGCTGTCAGATGCTGAGAACCTCAGCACTACCAATTGCTGCCTGCAGAGCATGCTCAGCCTCCCCCAGACTGCAAGGCATGGGATGGGTCTCCACAGCCCTTCAGAGCTGAAGCTTTTGTTTCTGAAGAAAAATTAATCTGAACTTGGTAACTTAACCTCTGATTTGGTCTCTTACAACTGGGAGAATAAAGGAATGGGATAATAAAATGTGCTGATTAGCTAAGCACACTAACTCAGTTTTTGTTTCCATTATATGGCTAATGGTCTTTTCTGAACAGGTTTGATTCTGGTATCTGTCTGCATTAGAGTCAATTTGTGGTATGAGATTGGTATTATTTACTGAATGCTACACCCAGCTATAAAGTTAAAACTATGACAAGCTTCTATGAATTTAATTACACTACTGTGCGTCACAGTCTTGTATAGATGCTATAAATTAAGTTTAGCAAATATAATTGGTGTGACAAATGGTTAAATGGAGGTTACCAGCTCCATGAAGTTGCTTTAGTAATTTCAAAAACTTTATGGACTGTTGTTTTGACCTGAGTTGAACCAACTTTTCAGACTCGCTTATTTCATGCAGGTAAGCATTCAAAATCAGGTCGACTTTACCTAAATATGTAAAGGCTAACCTGAGCCTGAATATGCGCAAAGCTGGAGGCAGGTTAGTATTCGGTATCACTGAGCAACATGACTGTGCACTGGTGACTCTTTAATACATTTGATGCTGCAGAATTTTTTTTTTCACTACTAAAAATACTTAGTATTCCAAAAGGCAGAATAAACTTGATAGCAGCAAATATTAGCAGCCTTTTCTATTTTGTCTAAGCCCTTCTGCTCTAAGTGCTACAGACAGTTTCTCTCTTCCTGTTCCAATATGTAATTGACAGCTCTACCCAATGTCGTTCTCTACCTTTTGATTTTTTTCCCCTGGCTGCTAATAGCATACACCATTTTATACAGCCTTAGTCTATTAACCAAGTGCCTGACCTTGTGGAATGCTGAACACCTGCTGGAATACACTCAGTGTCCATAATTCTCATTGATTTCATTAGGAAGAGAGCGACCTTGCTCTCTCCCAGGTCATTCAGGCTGACCTCACTAGAAAAGATAGAGCTCTTGGTGAACTCCTGCAATTCCAGAAAGTCAGACCTACATCAGAGGTAGCTGCTTCCAGAGCATCCCACTTGGAATTGATGCCAAACAATATTAATGGTCAGGAAATAGAAATTAGGAGCACAGCTATTCTTCATTCCTTACATAGTCAGTGGAGGGAAATGTTAAGATGTGCCCCACTGGGTCTCACCAGTAACCCATTTACCCTGATGCTGCAGAACTGACTTCTGACTTCTGACTTCTCCTCTCAACAGGAGATACATTTCTGAGGAAAACACACAAGTCAGGCTACCTTCTACTGCCCTTTCTTCATGTACTCCCAGCACCCATAGATGTTGCTGCAGGTGTGTCAGAAGGTACACATTCCTGCCTCTGATACTGTTCTGTAGATCCAACAGCGTAGAATTCGGTGAATACCAGCAGTTCTGCCTTTATCTTATCTAGCACCTTAGTGACTTCAGGAACCGCACTCTTATCCCCGCTTCAGCCTTTTCCTCTCCAGCTGAAGTATCTCACACTTTCTAACCCCTCCTCATCAGGCAGCTGCCCCAGACTATTAATTATTCTACTCACCCTTCTCTGCATCTCTAACTCTCCCATGTCTTTCTTGACATAGGGGCAGATGTTCACAATGATCAAAAGTGGGGCACACCAAAGGTATAAGAGCAAAATGGTGCATTCTGCCTCGTTCTGAGTGATGGAGGATCTGAGCTGCAGAGCTTTATGTTCGTATGCCAGTGACTAAGAGCAGCCATGCACATCCAAGCCAGTCACCTCAACCTCCTTTTAAGAAGTAGCCCCCTGCAGACATGAGTAAGGCCTCCTTGGATTTAGATGTGGGAAGAAGTGATCTAAGCGATGGAGTCCTGAAGCATCCTGCAGTGAATTAAAATTTGGTTTGACTCAGGCAGATGTTAGAGAAAAAAGGGAGATATTCTCAGCATAGGTTCATCTAGGCTGTGGGTTTTCTGGGCAGCTGTTACTTGGGCTAGAGCATTTGAAGCATCAAGTTTGCATAGTGATGTGAATGAGAATATGCACTAGTGATAAAGAAATACTGAAATATCCTCTCTAATGAAGACTGGGACTAAGAAAAAACAATGAAAGGGTGAAAGACAGATAAATAATATTTTCTTTTGCTTTGCCCTTTTCTGGAGAGTATGTTTTTCATTTCAGGGATATGACTAGTTTACAATGAAGCGTGGGAAGTGACAGAGAGAAGAAAAGATTGAGTGCTAACTGTTATACCACCAATTATTTTATGCCCCATTGACTACTGTAAGAGTGATTCTGACTACTGTAAGAGTGATTCTTTCTGCTTTAGTTTACATACATGAATTTGGCACTACTCAAGAAAATAATTTTGAGGATTCAGTTTAAAAAAAAAAAAAGGAAAAAAGAGTTAGTATATGAAGAGACAAAAATACTACCATTGCACTCCAGTGCAGTCTTGTTTTGAGTATCCTCAAACCCTGAACAGTGAATCAAACTCCAGCAAGACACTTCACGTGTAATTTATTAGGCACCTTTTTGGATTTAGTGAAGTTTCCTGTGAAGGAGGACATTATAATCAACTTTGGAACAGAGTTAGTCACAACCTCTAGCTATGGACACACAACTATTGCTCCATAATATTTATTTACTGGTTTATTTATTTGCAATTCTCAGGGTAGTAAACTAATAAGCTCCCATTAGGTTACTGAAAGTGATATTATCCTTTCATTGGCATCACTAAAACATGTAATAATGAACTATAAAAGTTTAAAAACACAGAAATTGCAAAGATCAAAGGTGAAAGCTAAGAAGTATATATTAGAAATAACAACAGATGGCCCCATAATGAAAACAAATGAAAACACAAGGAGTTTGTAGCTTATGACTTGAGGGCCCTTCCAGAGAAATAAAATCTTGTATTCACTATGTAGTCATCATTTGTATCAAATTCTTTACATAAATAATATCATATTCTAATAGTAAAAAATATTTGCAACTTGATTTGGTGAAATTTAAGATGTTTTTTATCAGCAACTATTTGGTCTCATTTGTTAGCCACAAATCTGTAGAACAGCATTCACCTCGTAATATGGTAGCACATATACCAATATTCAATCACAAATGCAGTAGTGATATCTATCTCCTTTGCCAGACAATACTCCTGCTTATCGGGTCCAGCCAAGCCTGTTGCATCCTTCCCAGCAGATGTGAAATAAGCAATGAAGACTGGCAAACAGTATGGTTTATGCCAACTGCTATCCCTTACGTTCTTTTCTCTTCCCATTTGTAACTGAATAAGTAAAATCAAATGTCAGTGTAAGCAGCACAGCTGTCCACATGCACTGTTTACTTTGCTGTTCCTTTGGGTTTGGGGGGTTTTTTTTGCCCTGACTCTGGAGAGGGTTAGGTTGGAATTTTACGCCACTTTAGAGTTGAAATACAAAGAAATGTATGAAAATGTTTATTAGTATAATGCCTCTAGTATTCACAGTGGACATTTTCCATTTCTTTTCTATGTCTTATATTCTCCTTTGGACTGATTAGGTAGAGCTGTGGACCTCCTTGCTTCTTCCATCTTGCCAGAGTGACTGCAGTCTAAAAGGGAACAGGATCCAGCAGCACAAATAACCGTCATTGCAAAACTCAGATCCGAAAAATTTAGATTGCTGAAGCATATTACATACTACCAGTCCTCGGCCTTTTGTTAGGAAGGATGTTTTCCAACTTGCACTCCTGCCACTATCAGTGTAGGCAAAGTGTTTAATGCCTTGCAGGCACATATGGTACTTCACAGGAACAGTGTGACTGTAGCACCTATAAAACCTTCTAAAAAGTTGTTCTAAGTGGAGAATAACACACCTTGTGGCTCCTTAGGCCAAGAAGAAAGGTATACATGTGGAGTCCTTGACCCGTCCTTTCCCTAGCTCTATTAAGAGGTCCTTTATGACCTCCTCCCAACCACATTTATTCAAATAGAATACAATACCCTATTCCAGTTGAAAGGGACCTATAATCATCATCTAGTCCAACTGCCTGAGCTGCTCTCCTGAAGTCCAGAGTAGCAACTCTGCTGTCCTTTTTTCTCATCACACTGAAAATTTTAAACTAAACCATTTCATTATCACTGTGGCCAAGACAGCCACCTACCATCACATCCTTAATGGGTCCTTCTGTATTCATAAATAACAAGTCTAGGAGCACATCTTTCCTAGTTGGCTCACTGAATAACTCTGACAAGAAGTTATCTCCTATAAACTTCAATTTCTAATACTTGTTCATCACAGCAGTATGATATTTCCAGTTGCTGTCTGGGAAGTTGAAATCTCCCGTAAGGACAAGAGCTACCAATTCAGAAGTTTCTCCTAATTGCCTATATTGCTTTCATTCTGGATGGGCAATCAGTAGTAGACACTCACTACAACATTGCCTTTGTTTTCCATCCCCCTAATCCTCACACAGAGGCTCTCCACTACATCATCTCTAACTTTAAAGACTGTGCAATCAAACCTCTTCCTTACATACAGTGTAACACCTCCTCCTCACTTGCCCTGCCTATTCCTAGTAAGCTGCCTATAACCCTCCATCCCAGCACTCTAATTATAGGACTCATTCCACCAAGTCTCACTAACATCAGTGATATAGCTCTGAGAGCTGACAGATGCTTCCAGATCATCCTTCTTGTTCCACAAATGCACTTCTGAAAATTCATGCCATGCCAGTTTTACTGCTTTTTTTCCATCTTTTCTACCAAGGAATAAGTATTTTAGGGAGTCACCTGTTCAAACTGTTTCGTGAGGATAAGCAAAGCTGACATGGACAGTATAATTATTTTGGAAGAAGTGAGTGATTGCTATCAACGTGTCCTTTGGTCTATAAACAATTCTAGTGAATAAAGCTGCTGAATCTGCTAATCATATGCCAAGTATTCAGGTTTTCTCTTCTCTTTTTTTTGTGATTTTTTCCCTCCCAGTTGTTACCTGAAATCAATCGTGTTTTTCCACTAACAATTGAGAATATTACCTGAAATGCCCTGAGCTACTATGCAGAAGTTTCTTGCTATAGAGAAAGAAGAGAAATGCCAAGCTGAGTAAAGAAGCTTATTTTGTTCAGACAAGAAACACAGTGTACTTTTTCTTCCCCTAAACAATGCATTTTTAAGAACAGGATGGAGGATTCTTAAATCGATAACCATTAAGAAGCACAAAGCTGCTGAAAGAATATATCTTTGGAGAAAGAAATTATCAGGCTTGACACAGAAATTACTGGGTGAAATTCTATTAATGCAAAAGGGGTCCAAATTAGATGATCCTAACAGGCCTTTTTGGCGTTGCAGTCTCAGAAACTATGAAACATGAGAATAAAATAAATATTGCTCATCTCTGTCACAGCTTTTACAGAACATTTCCCCAGCACTTCACTCATTCGCTTACTGTATTGAATTCATTTTTTTCCTACATATAGTTTATTAAAGTTTTTCATATTGTCAAAATCATGGTTTTGATGACTTAAATTCTAAGTTCTTCTCTTCTTTTCAAAGTGTAATACAGAAGAAAGTAAACATACCTGCCACACCAACTGACAGCATTGTCAAGAGCCTGAGACAAAGAGGACATAGGGGCAGGAAAGGTAAATAACGCTACCAGAGGGGAAAGATTCTCATTAGAGTAACGACCAGAGCTTGGAAGCTTCCTCACAGACAAAGAAGAGCCACAATCCTATTTTTCTGCAAAAGATCCCTTGCTATCACTCCCTGGTCAGGTAACACTCCCCTTCCTGTTTAATGGGTGGGCTCTAGAGCTGCTACAAGAAAAAAAAGCCATGACACTCTACTGCCTGGCCTGTAGAAGAAGGAAAAATGTAAATGTCCTGTGTTGTGGCTGCACACAGTTCATTCTTCCCCCTGTTCCAACCATAGTGTGTTACTATGCATTTGCCCTAGAGTAAGCAAATAGCTGCAGATCTGCCCCAGAAAAGGCCATTTCATTTCTTACTGACAATCCCTGGAAGATGCACAAGCACTTCATGCTGCTACTGGAACAGTTCAGGGGAGTTATGTTTTCCAGGAAACTCTCTCTATGCTGTGCTTCTGCATAGCTGACCAAGCATCAGAAGACATATAAATGTACACAGTTATCAATTTTACCTCTCTAGGTGTGTCTGCATCTTAGGGTTAAGAGCAGCATGACATAAACCATAAATTCCATAAAGGATATCTAAATACGTGTAATCCCTCTGTAACATGATGACACAGAAGATATTACTGTACTCAGGGTCTAAGAATATACTGCTTCTCCTCACTCTTCTTGGTAATACTTAAAAACCTTTAGAATTGGAAATACACCCACTTCCCACCGCCCTTCTTATTTTAGCCAGTGGATTACCTGCAAAATAAAATTCACGTACCAGTCATTCGGAAAGGAGGAGTGCATAGTTCTGAGACATAGCATTTTCATGACATAAATTGCATTCCATAGCAAAATGAAGCTGAGATTTCCTCACAGATAAGAGCATGGTGATGTGAATGCATTCATCACAGATGGAGACTGGTTCAAGATCTTGCAAGCATAATTTTTAGCGTAAAATCGACTATTTAAATTTCATTAAGCTTAAAATCAACACAACTTATTTCCAAACAGTATTAATCATAATTACTAGAGTTCAGCTTCTGATTACTCTGGGAGTATACATTCATTACCCATTTGCAACCTAAACAGAAACTTAACATACTCACCACTCTATGTTGCCAATTGACAAAGATATTACTGAAACAAAATAAAAATTAAGTTGCAGCTTCAAATGTTAAAAACAATATAGTCAATATTTCAACCATGGTTGAAAAACCTGACTGATTACATAAAGGTATCTTATCAGAGTGGAAAGTAGAGGCATGGGGAGATGAACAGTATCTAATCCCTCTGTGGAGTAACTTCAATAAACTTCACTGTAGTTATGCCACTGCAAGGATTAGCCCACAAACTTTGAATTAAAGTATGAACCATGCTCTGCCAATATTACTACAATTTTTTCATTATTTTAATCCTTGATGAGAGAAAGAAATTGCACAGAATCCAGGAGCACAAAAATAATTATTACATTTATGATTCTTCAATTATGGCTTATGGGGACTGCTTCTCAGCCATCTTTTTGCTCTTATGAAGGTTTTATAACAAGGCTTTTGAATAAAACAAGTGCTTCCAATAACACCAGCAACATAATGACATACTTTTGCAAAGGAGGGATTTTCTTTTTTTTTTTTTATTTATGTTTCAACTTATGGAGACTCAGCCTTCGATTTGTTCAGATAGCTTAATCCTCACTTATGTTCTTAGTTTAACTGGATACAAAGAAAAAACCCTCCTAGGACTGGGGTTTTTTTTCTATTTCCACTTCTCCCTTATGGTATTGTTTGAAAGAGGACATACTTTAAAAGGAATGAAGTTTAAACAGCAAAGAAAAGCAGATTCTTTTGTATACTCTGCTCAGCCTGAACTACTCTCATAGGGGTCCAGACTGAGCCAAAACCTCTTCTTCACATCTCTGTGTAGTCTGAGGCAGTTGACCCTGAACTCAGCCACAATGGGTCAAATGTCAGCTGAGCACTTGGTCAGGTCATCAGGAAGGGATTGCTAATGGTTCCAACGTCCATTTGCCTTACATTGCTTCCATTTGCTTGACTCCTTTGGAAGCAGAAAAATTAGTAGGTCACATATTTTCCCAAGAAATGTTGCTGATAGTCTGCCTGATTTTATAGACTATTGTACATGAGGATTCTATACCCAAACATAGGTCACATAAAAACAGGAATCAAAACGAAGAACTGGCCAAGATCACATGACTGATTCATAAATCACAAGATTATTCATAAATCATAGGTTATATGATATGATGTGATCTGAGCTTTCCCCACAGAACTTTAACAACAAACTCCTATATCAAGTCTATAATGTCTCAGTGAGCTATAGCCTACATCTCAGAAAAATATTCACTATTGATTCAAAGACATCAGGCAATTGAAAAGACATCATATTCCAAGTTAAGTAGTTTTGTGGATTAATCACCCTCAATACTAAAACCACAAATCTTATTTGTCCATCTTATTTTCTGGCTATTGTGTCCCATTATGGCTTTCCACTGCATTAAAGACCTATCTCCAAAAATATCTTCCTTACATAAACGTAAATCATAATCACTTCACCTCTTCATACCCTCTTGGAGCATCAAAATACACGAAGCTTCTTACATCTCTAAATTTATGGTATATTATAGACTTAAAACTTTTTTTGCTGAAAGATTTACCTCATTTTCAGTATCCTTTTTGAAGACACTCCAGCCTGATTTATTATTATTCCAGCAAATATTTCCCCAACATTGAGCAATGTGGAACAGCAGGTTTCCCATTCATACTTGATATTCCTTTCTTACACACCTAACCATCGTGTTTGCCCTCTGTCCTTAGCATTTCCCACTGAGTTCCACATTCAGTGGCTAAACCATATCACAAACCCTAGCCTTTTTCAGCCACACTGCATTTTAGGATATAACACTTGATTTTTCTTACCACAGTTGGCCAAATCTTGCTAACACAAATCGTTCTGAATGAAACTCTGCCATCTAAAGAGGCATAACTCAAAGAGCCAGGTCTCAAAGAGGACAAAAGTTCAACTGAGTTTCCCCCAAACGCATCCAGAGTGTAGACAGATTACCTGCTTGTCACCATCTAGGAGATCTGACCTGCTGACACGCAGGCTCAGTCAATTCCTAGGAAAGCAGGATACTGCAGGTTTATGTCCTTTAGTGGAGCAAAACTTAAATGATTCTGCTTAGCACTTCATCCCATCATGCAGAATAAATACTTAGAAAAAAGGTCATCCAACTTATGGCATACTTATCTTTATCTTAATGCAGCCCAGTGCAACACAGTGGGATTTCTTTTTTTATCCTGATAGTTACTTTAAGTTGCAACAAAACCACATTTTTGTAACATGGCCCTTTCTAACCTGATAAGCTTTTCAGCTCTAGAAATCCTTCTGGTTAATAAGGGTCATCAGCAGGGACTAAAGAGGGACAAAGAGGGATTTTAATGTGAAATCAAACACACCAGTGAGAAGCAAGACACTTGAGAAGTCTGCCAATATTCATGCCATAGAAAATAGACCTACATTTAAAAATTATAGCCCTATTAAAGCACAGAGATATTGCACTAAAGGTGTTAAAATAACCAATTAAACATGCAGTTTTACTCCTGTAAAAATACAGAACATTTCTGTGGAAAAAAACCCCACTGACAAGAATTCACCGTGACTGCTAGAAATCAAAATAAATAAATAGTTTTAATTGGAAAAAGAATATTTGAAACCATGGTGCACACTTTTGTGGGCAAAGCAAATCTGTTAGCCAGCCCTTTAATAAGCCCACATTGTACTGGATTCAATTTAGCTTTCCTATGAACACAGACATAACCTGTTAATAATTTAACACACCCCCGGTAAAGCAGGAATGCTGTAAATAAAAGGTAAACTAATAAAATAAAAGCAGTGCTTTCATTTTGCAAGTAGATGGCAAATTAATGGAATAGACTGTTATCACAGTACAAATTCTGAAAATGTTACACAGACAGAAATCATGAGATCCAAAATTTAAGATTCCAAGACAGGGATTAACTTTACCATGCTGCATAACACAAATAACATGTTTTTCTTTTGGAATGGTTTCTATGTTGTGTGTGTTCTCAGTCCTGCTAAGCAACATTGTTATGGGAATTTCACTTCAGGAAATTCTTCACTTCATTTCACTACAATTTTTCTCTATCTTTGTGTTTTTCTATAGACGGAAGCAATGCATATGTGCTACATGTTCCAAACACATGACCAAGGGACATGGACGAGTGATCAAACCAGAGCTTTCACACACTCAGCTGAAGGTATTGCATGGTAGTGGGACAAAATGTAATGTGTTTATTTAAATGAAGAATGAGCAATAGCTGAAAATTGCATTAGGGATGGAAAAGCACTTTGCATTAGTTAATCTACTTCAGTATGTTACAGATTTTACTTGCTGATTACTCCAAGGTTTGCAATGAGTGAAGGTGACAGAGGCTACAGCCCATGCAGACATGAACAACGAGCTGCTGGGATCACTCACTGCTCTCTTAAATGTCACCATCTGAGCATGCTCCTAGGGCTACCTCAGACCACAACAATGGCAATCTGTACTGAATAAATTTGCTACATTTTCAAAAGCAGAGTAGCTGTGTTAGGCTGTCACCAGGTAGTGAGGGCCAAATGGCACACACAGTATGTGGGTATGTCCACTGAGGCTGACTGAACCATGGCCAGCTCCACGTATCTTCCCTTACAAAGACTCCTGGAGACTGTCCCTGCAGGCAACAGGACATCAGACCTGCTTTCTCCTGACTCCACCAGGGCACCTAGACCCACCAGAGTCAATCCAAGTCTAGCCACTGGCTGGCTCCTTTCCTGGAAGTGGGACAGCCTTCCTGGGCTCCATTGGTACCCAGCATTCAGTGTCCAGACAGACCAGGCACCTTCTTCACCTGATGTTCCTCCCAAATTATTTCCTTTGACCTTCTATCCCCCTGTTCTCTGGCTAGAAGCAGCTCACAGGCTCAGGGAGGTCCCAGCTGCCAGCATATATCTAGCTGCATTTGTCACACTCCTGCAGCACTATGGGTTGCAGACAGACTCCCTTTGGAACATCCCTGGAGGCCAGCACTCTTCCAGCTCGAAGGAAGGCAGTCTGAGCAGTGCAGAGAGCGTCTATGGGATAATTCCCCTATTTGTCAAGCTCTCGTTACCTTCCTTCCATAAATCTTTCCAGTTTCCTTTCCACACAGATGAGGCTCTCTGCCTCCACTGTTAACTTCCACAAAACGCAAAACTTTGGGTTCATTTATATTCTGTCACTTGAGAAAAGTAAAGATTTGGTTACTAAATAGAGCTCCATAATCTGTAACCATGTAATTACATGTTACATCAGTGGCATCTGTTAACAACAGAACTCAGTCAGAGGCACCAAGCTGATATGGAGATGGAAGCTGCTGCTGCTGGGAAAATGGCTGGGGTACGTGTCTGATGCCAAGGCACCTAGGGAGACCTCAGCAGAGAAACACAAGGACTGGAGCATTATATTGGTAGTTTATTCCCCCCAAAAAGTCTCACCTACACTAGGAGGGAATCTGCAAAGTCAAAAAATGTCATTCAACTGTGTCATGCCCTTTTCATGGGATACACATCTCTAACACATGTGGAAGAGTTTTAGACAACTAGTAGTGCAGAAGCACATTACAGGAGAAAGGCAGATGAACTCTGGTGAGGAACCAGATCAGAGGCACAATTAAGCTTGAGAGCTGCTCCCTTCTGACCTATCCAGTCCTGGAGCACCCATGCAGGGCTGTGATGTGTTCATTTATACCAGGATGCAGGTGCTGTGGGAAAATAGTGGGCCCAGATGTGAAGACCCAGCAGGAAAGGCAGGATTTGCTTGCAGTGTTGTGAGCCTTGCCAGGCACTTGGACTGAGCTTTGCTATAGGGTTGCAGATTTTGTGTTCCCCATATGATAATAAGCTCACACAGCAGCAGTGAAGGCACCAGAATATGTCTGCTTTTCTTATTTTCTTTACACTATATGTCCCTTCTCATTAGACATGAGAGGATCCCATTTCCAGCTTAAGATGCATGAGTGAGAACAAGGTCAGAAAGATAAGAGAATTGTGCAAAGCCTCATCCCCCTGGTTTTTTTGTTACCCTTGTCATCTATGAAGAGACTGACTGCTTTTCTTACCTTTGCTTTTTTTTTTCCTTCAGCATATTTGTAAATGTTATTTACTTATTGTCACTAGCTCCTTTGGGCTGCCTGCTTCAATTTTATGTCACAAATTGTGACCAGCAGCATTTTGTTGCTGCTGTTTTCTTTATTAATTTGTATCTTACTTCTCTGACAACAATAAACAGTCCTATAATTTTTGCTTCATTTTGGACCAAAATCTCACAGGAATATTCATAGTATTTTAACCCCCACAGGACTGGAAAGGTACTATGGGCATTGCTACAGCATACTCATAATTCTGATTCAAATCCTGGTCCCTTTCACATGGAGTAAAAAATTATGCAAGAGTATCATTATCAGCACTATCACATTTCTCTTCGCATCACTAAGCATCATCATCAGCACATTCCTAAAAGATACTTTAATTTTGCTAGCATTTAGAGTCTCCATAGTTCAAGGATGTTATATAGACCTAAAAATAATGCTTTACCCTTAAAGCATATCAGACAGAAATGTTTTTTCTGAGTCTTGAGCAGTTTAGAAAATCTTTCTTGAGCAATTTTATATGCAGAGTTCATGCCATCAGAATTGTTGTTCTACTCATGTGACTGGCCTCGACAAGTTTCTCTAGAGCCAACATGTCCATGGTTTATGTACCTCTGAATTGGCTTTTATCTGTGAATATTGTAATGGAATTAGAGGTTTGATTCTTTCCCTATTTAATAATCTGTTTCTGACAGTTCTCATTCTTAATTTTCTTAATTTAGACCATCACTTTATCTACAACCAACGTGTAAACCTGAATGTGATGGTCTGATTATGAAAAATCCTTGAAACAATCTTCTATTTCCACACTTGATCTCCTCAAAATACCCATGTCTCACCACAAATAAAATTTGTAGGAACAATTCTTAGTTCTGTCTTTGTGCAGTAATGTTAGTAAAAGCAATAAAAAAGTATTTTTTTTGCCGCAAAAAACTTGTTGGTGTCTGCAGAACAGATATTTAACTTTATTATGGGATGTTTATTCATGTATCTTACTAGGGATGATGAAGAAGTTATATTCTATGAAAGGAAGGTCTCCAGCCACATTTGGCTACAGGGACCCACAGAAGGCATAAAGTATTGCAGCAGCTCTGGGTTTTTATTCTTTTTCACTAGCATGAATTGAAACTACAGCCTCTACAGTACAATATACTACATTAAGATGTAAAACAGATATAACTGAGGGGAATAAGGGGAAGGAAGAAAGGCCAGAAATCTGTGATATTAACCCTAAAGAATTAACTTGTTTTCAAATGTGTTTAATTCCCATAGGCTTGAGTTACCATCTTTTAAAGCACCACTCTTTCTCTTAAAGATATTAGTCAAGGTACAGGAGCTGTGAGATAAAAGTAAGATTGAATAAATGCCCCTACGGCTCAGATCAACATCCGTTAAGCAAGAATCTGCCTGTCATTGTGTCTGCTTTGTATGCCATGGTTGTTGATCCCTGAGTGCAAGGATTTGTGGCATTATCACAGCTTCCTTCTCTAGACCTAAATGCCGGCTTCACCATCATTTGTTTTTTTATTATTATATAGTAGGAAAATTGAATGACTTACACTGCCCACGCGCACTGGCTGATGCATTTGTACACAGCAGTCAGAGCCAAAGGTTGTCTAAATGATACACAGAGTGATGCTTTGAAAATTCATGTTAAAATTAGATCCCACTCTTATTTCTAAATTATTTTTCTTCCTAATTGCAAATGTATATGAGGCATCAACATTAGGAAACAAGCTTTTTTGCTATACCAGGGCTGACCTTTCAAATAAGAACATTTCTTAACCATCACATCATCAATTTAAAGAGAAATAAATCCCTCTCTGTAGGATTTGTTGCTCTAGAAATATATAGTGAAAACATCATAAAAAGGCCATTAATGACTATTAATTCTTAAAGGTTTTAGAGTAATTTCTGTAAAATGCTATTACATTTTTATTGAACTTGTTCAGGTTTTTCTCATAGATTTTAAATCTAGAAGAGACTACTGGATCATTTAATCTGACCTCCTGTATTGCTAATAAAATAGCATCCAGTTAGTCCTGTCTTGAGCCCATTGCATTTGTTTGAGTCACAGACATCTTTCGGTTTCCACTCATTCATTCTGAGGGATCCCTGGGTAGAACTGCCTTTCAAAAATATGGATGGAAGTCACATTTGAGCTGGAAAGAAAGGAATCCTGGTCCTGCTCTCCCAAAGGGAAAAAAAAAAAAAAAGAAAGACAGAAATTATGAGAAATACAATTGTTGCAAAGCACTGCAAAACTTAGAAATATTGATTACCAAGATTCCCCTTAATAAGTAAAGCTATAAATTGTCATCTGTTGTCCCCTAACCCTTAACAGTCTGTCCCATTGCCTGAACTAATTAGAGGGACCTAATTAGGTCACAATTTTTGAAACTACCAGGTCTCAAGACCTCTTGTATATTTGAGGTATCTACTTTGGCATGAAACAAATTACATTCCAGAAGTGCCTAGTTTTCTTCATTAATTAATGAAGTAAGGCGATTAGCTCAGCTGCAGACAGCTGTGTTTGGGCAGATGAGTCTTATTCACAATGACTTGGTATTTAGCTGTCAAAAGAAACAAAAATTAGAAGACCATTATGTAGTATTTTTCTGCTTCACATAAAGCTCAAGGGATCTTCAATATGGCAAGTATGAGATCCTGGAATAAGCTGTAAATGTAACCTGTTAAAGGGTCTGACAGGTATTGCTGTCCAGACTAGAAGAGAAAGTCATCATGAGGAACAGGCAAAAATAGTTGCTTATTTCAGGATTAGAAGCACCTAACAAGTACTAATGAGAAAAATGCTTGTCATTCAACTGACTTCTTAAAAAACAAAGTTCTGCAAGAAATAATTCTCTCTCAAGACTTCGTCAGCATCTATGTGCGGCCATGAAACGGTGGGGTCAGACTATATGGGCCAAAAAGCCAATAATCCAGTGACACACAGCGCAGTGCAGCCTTCATTATCTCCCACTCTTGTTCAAATCACAGATACATGTGAGTGATGGCTGAACCCACTGACGGTATCCCCAAACTGCTAATGAGCCACACACCACTGGAAAGCAGAAAAGATGCCAGGAGTGGCCATACCTCTGCTATTGATAAGGAAAAAGCTGGGGAATAGCTGAGGGCAAATATACTGGCCAAAAAAAAAAAAAAGCCAAAAATAGCTTGTATTTGAAAAATTACTGGACAACCTGGAACCTGTGAGACCCACAGAATTAGCTAGAGGCTCTGCAGCAGACTTCAAGAAGTTTTTTGTCACTGTGCAATAAACTTTCTTTGACACTGTGTGCTCACAGTATTTAGTTAAGGTTTGTATTTCTCATTCACACCAAGCTCCCAAGGAACTGTATCCATTGATAATGCTTTCTTTTATCTCTGATTGGTTAAAAGACTCCATACTAAGCAAGTCCATCTTAGTTATATATGCCATCATCAACTCCCATTTGGATTGTACCAGTACATTTTATTTGAACATTAAGTAATCAGACCTTCAGAGACACCTACTAGCTGATTACAGTGAATAAACTACATTACTTTCTCCATCGACTCTGCAAAATATTGAATTAAGCTCCAGATTGCAGTGTTTATATTCAAAGTACTCCTGTGACCACACAAAGTTCTGTCACAATGTAGTCTTATGGGGTAACAAGAAAAGTTACTTGCCTGAGAAAGAACTGCTTCATGGTCTAGCTTGCAGCTCCTGAATCCCACCAAACATCCCACCACTTCCTCCAAAGTGTACTTTATACTTACGTAAAAAAATAAAGATTCTACAAAAAAACAGAGCTCGTGCACATTCACCCCTTTTTCCCAGGTGTAAACTGGGAGAACAAATGTTATTTGTGGCAGTAAATACTTTAGGATTTTGATGGCAGTAAAACTACTACTACAATGACCATGTTCCAAATGTTGCCATCTCTGATAAAAGTTGGCATCTTCAGATGGATTAATAGTCATAGAAATGACAATAATTCATCTTCTTTTGTTACATATTATTCAGCTATTCTTTTCCTGACTTTTATTGCTGTTAGAGCTACGGAATGGACCAGAGAAAGTATAGGCAAATAATCTCTTTTATCCATAATGAAATACAAAGGCAATATACACTGTGACTAACTTGTTCTATCAGAAGCCATAATTCCTCAGGCAGACACACAAAGGACAGATTTTCCCCAGTTTACCTCTGCTTACAAAGGACTCACTTCTCCCCTTTCTGCACCACACCACTCCCAAGGTTTATTACTAACCGAAAGATTAGATCTGTAATAATATAATTTTCCAACAAGGTAGTGCCCACCAGGAATAACAGATTAAATAGTGTTCAAGCTTAGACAACTGCTAACACACACCACAAGAATTCTTTCCTGCCAGGTTTAATGATTCTGTCCAAGTGTTTACAGAGCTGTTTCACAAAACTGTTAAGTTGTTTTGCCAACCTTTTGTATTTAAGAAACTGAGGAAAGGTGGGGAAAGGGAGAGAGAGAAAGAGACAGAAATAATTTTCCACACACAGTAGAATGAATAAAAATGTAAAAATTTTTCTCTCTGCAAGTAACTGGTACTAGTTGTACACAGGGATTTTTGGGAGATTTCAGGAATTTGAAGGATCATCTCCCCCAAAACAGATTCTATACTTTCCCCTTGGTTATTTACCACCTTTAGAAGAGTGGTAGCTCCAAAGGCTGGATTTCAAATTGCCAAGTGACGAGGGTCAAGGCAGAGTGACTCTCCAGTGGGGAGGGCTCTGAGAGGTGGACTTGACAACCCTCAGAACACAACAGCCATCTACAGCACTTCCCAAAGAGCCAAAACAGTGGAACAGCAAGCACTGCTCCTGAAACCAAATTCATCAATGTCAGTGTCGTCCTTGCTAGCTCAGATGCACAGCTTTCAGCTGGCATATTTATTATTAATTATTATTAAATTTATTTATTTAAGTGTGCTTTGCATAGATAGACACATTGTCAGTCACCAAGGACTTAATATCTAAATTAGTTAGGACAAACAAACACAAGATGAAACAACACTGTAGCAAAGAGAGTGTGAGGGGATTACTAACGAAGACAGAAAGAGAGAAGTAATTGTTTGAAGTAGTGATTTAGTTAAGTGAATTTTTAAAGAAGAATCCATGATTTTAAAAACAGTGATTATGACCATTACAATAGTCTAGGACAACCATTTTATATGATGTTAAAAGCAGGCTGTAATGTTAAAATGGACAGTCACTGAAATATTTCAGCCTACGTCTTGAACCCACCTCATAGGTGGAATTCAATTCCAAATCTATTCACCTCTTTTTCTGACTAATTTTACTTCCTGATGAATGGGGGGGAAATCAGAAAATGAGGATCTTCTCCTGATACAAGAGAAGAAGGGGTGCAAATTGTAAAAAGAAGAGAGAAGAAAGAAGGCGGCAAGAGAATAAACAGAGAAACAAGAGAATGGCCCAAATGGGCCATTTAGAGGGAATCAGAGTATGCCCACTCAGGTGAGAAACATGCAGGGTGATCATAGGATAATTAGCCTTACAGGATTTTAGTGCCTATTAAAAGGGCTGGAGGTAAAAACACAGTTGCAGAATAAATACTATATGTTTAGAGTAACTGAGAATGATAATAGCTGTATCTACAAAGCACCACTAGATAAAATGACCACGAATGAGCAAGGCATAAAGGCCAAATGGGATCTAAGATGTCTTTGGCTCCTTAATAAAGAGAGGCTTTTATCTGAGGTCTTTTCCATTTCCAGATAGAACAGACCAGCAATTTCTATCATTTATTAGATAAACCAGAATCCATTCTTCAGTGGGTGACTAGAATATATGTTTCCATTCTTCCAAAAAAATTATAAAAGCAGTAGAAGAGGAAAGTACAAGGACTCCCAAGCTTTGAAGGTCAGCTATTTCACCCTGAAGCATCATGTAGACTAGCAAAAGCAACTAACAAAGAAATTACAGGAGAATAAGAGACTTTCCAAAGGTCATTTTATTGGATCTATTCCCACTTAAATACATTCTTAAAAGATTTCTTTTAATCTTGACCCTGCTGTTCCTGCTGGTGGCCATCTCAAATTGGTGACCCTTCATTTTCTTTCCAATACCAAAGCTGTGCTTTAGTAAAGGTTCCCTAAAGCCCAAAATGGCTCATAAAACACTGGGGTTTCTGGTTGTTTTACATCAGAGTCTGCAGATGTTTCAGAGTGCATGTGAACTGAGTCTGGCCTGTGCAGGTGTGAATCCAGCTTAATAGTTTCCTTAGGCTTCAGAAAAGGAGAATTTAGGAACAGAAACCAAAGCTGAAAGCCACAGGGCAAATATTTTCAACGTCTGTACTCTTTGTGTGATATTTCTCTGCTTTCAGAAGTAGGATTCTTAAAATCATCCTGTATGGCTTTGATTCAATCTCTAAAGTGCATTTTTATAACAAAGAAATACTGTAACTGGGATCTAGTGTCTTGGGAAACAAGATTCTCAGTTTATAGGGCACGTTCCCTTTCCTGCTTGTAGCTACGTAGCTCACTTTTCCCCCTGCAAAGATGACTTGTGGCACTGACAACAAATTCTGACATAAAAAAATTATGTTGGAGAAGCATTTAATCTCTTTTCACCTAGTCTTTATGAACTCTAAGTCCTGGAAACAAGAACCATACCCATGTTATTAAATATCCCTACCAGCAATCCTATCTATGTACTACTGGCAAACCACTTCAGTGTGATTCCTTCGAGCATATTTCTCCCATCCTGCAGTCTCAAGAGCCTGCCTAAGACACATGCTTATTCTTGTTAGGTCTCATTCAAGCACATTTGAGACATTGCTCCCAGATCCAGAATGCTTTTCCCAGAACATTGGATATATTTTTTTCTCATGTAGAATTAATATTATTATTGCCATCAAGAAAAAAATGGAAATCTAAAAAAAACCCACAGAAAGTGTTATTTTAAGCATGCACATTTGTAGGGGAGTCCCAGGATTCAGGGGACTTCTTTGTGATGAGGGAAAACAGTAGGAAGAAAGAAACCTTTATCAACAATAATAGATGGATATTGTTCAAAAGCAGAGCCAAAAGCTGAAGACATTGATAGATCTTTTCTAGGTAGGGTGTACAGACATTTAATAGACCATAACTTTATGCTTTGAGAAGATATAGAGAAGTTTTTTGCTTGGGCTCTGATGCCTAAAGAAAGGGTTCCCATTTGAAGAGCGTACAGAATGTCTGAGCAGAAGTGTCTTATGTAACTCTTCCTATCCTGCTCTCATGTTACCTCTGGCACAATAATACGACTATAATATTGACAACAGATCCCACAGAACTGCTTTGCAAGCACGACTTGCCAGGATACTAATGTCCCTTCAGTTCTTCTTTTAGCCCCTATCTGCTGTTCCCATGCCTCCCACATCCTCATCTCAGTGTTAGGAAGCCATATATTCCTAAAAAGAGGAGTATCTTCTGTCCCATTTTTCACCCCAGCAGGACCTATCCTCTGACATAGAGGTCATGAAGGGTAAGCTGTGGACATTGGCAAACAAGGCCTGCTTGTGGACTCAAGGCATTCATTCTGCCTACAGGATTGCATTGTGCCACGTGGTTTCAACCCCTTCATTTGGGACTCACTTGGGGTCTCTATCACTACGTTGTAGTCCCTGCCTGCCATAAAGCACAAGAACCTCAAGTGGGAAGCTGTTTGAAGGGAAGGTTTGAAAGGTAATAGTCACACTCAGCTCTTCAATGTATTTCTTCCATTCATGAAGAATATATAGAAAATCTATAGAAAACTAAATAACTTGTTTTTTAAAAAACTATTTGATAGCACTAAATAAGGCATAGACCAGTGGTTTTGAATATTTTTTTAATAACAGTTAAATGTGAGCCTCCACGTGCACTAAAAAACTTTTTAGTTTATACACTGGAGCCCATTTTGATATTTCCTATTGCTTTTAACTATAGATTGTGCATGACACTTGATAGCTTATACGACCAGCATCTGTGAGGTAACTGCTTTATCAAGCTGTCTATGATATATCCATGTATGTGGGGTGAAACAGCCAAACAGAGAAACATACTGGATGAAAAGGCTAGGTCATAAAAACAGCAGTTCATGTTTCTAAAATTGAGTAAACCTGAGTCTATCCTTAGCTTTGAGCATAAGGATGACTCAGTGGGTCCCAGTGGCTACATTGATACTGATGAACGAAGTGGACCAGGGCCTGTGCTCCAGTCTTGAGACCATAATCCCTGCACAGCACATGTCAATATAGTTTGACTCTCTTCCATGTAAAGCACAGGCTATGGCCAAACCCTGATAAACTCCATCTGGAGGAGTCCCTAGCCCTGCCAAAGGCTGTGTTGAACATTTAACAGCATGCAGACCCCCAGACTAGGGCTCAGGCTTCTCCCCTACCCTTATTCTATTTTCTAATATAAACTATAAACTACAGTAGTATAGTACTATAGACATGACCACAGCAGTGATGCAAAGTTGTCAAATGTGATGGTGTGCAAACACAGACCTGCTCACAAGAGATCTTATAGACCTCTGCAAGCAACTGGAAGAACCCTATGTACTGCAACAGAGATTCATTAAAACAATTAATCATGTTTTGCTTCTGTACTTGATAGTGGTTAAGTCTGTTTTCAGAGGGAAAAAAACCTTCATGCTCCTAAATATTTAATGTTTTTTATTTATTTTCTCTTCTGTAATTAATTGTAGGTGTCTCTTTACCTACATGTAACTAAAGGGGTAAAAAAAAAGGTATTAATTTCCAGATAAACTTACAAGAGCTATTGTTGTATTTTGAAAGACAAGGGAGTCTGAAATACACTGATTAGATTTTTAAAAAAATGTAATAAAAGGTGAAAAAGTCCAAACAACAATAACGGAGATTTTCTGACAACGTGCAGTAAAATCTATTTTTAATGAGATGTAAATTTAGGAAAAAAGCACATGAAAAAAGAGTCTTCAAAGCATTCTGCTAAGCAATTTGAATCTAACACTGAAAATCTCTTCTCTGCAGACAAATATCTGTCCTTAAAACATGTGCAGAAGAGGGTACAACCACAGCCAAAATAAGAGTTCTATAGTCAGTACCACAGCACCACCTTGTGGGGAAATAAAAATGGCTTCAGTATTGACTTCTTCCACTGCACAGTTGCAGGAGACAGCAATCACATAAACATAAAATTGTCACTAAGACAAATGAAACAGACTCAGACATCAGCAATGTATGTGATGCATGATTTCTCTCAGTTTTTTTGAAGAATCTATGTTCCAGATAAAATCTTTCAGAAGTCTACTGTAAAAGCTTCCTGGAAGAAAAATGTCTTCTTTTACATTTGCTTGCATTCCTTACTTGACTTCCATTTGCTGCAAATTTATTTCTTTAGTTACACTGAATCAGGAGAACAATTGCACAAGGCATGTCAAATTCCACCCCCATAAAATGTTTCATAAAGTTAAAGGCTATGACACAAACAAACTAATGCCAGGATCTTTGAAATTACTTTTATTGTTTTTATTGTTTCTCTGTAACTGATGTAGATATTAGAGACAGTAATATTCCTGAGCACATCTGAAGAAATAAGGTTATTAAATCCTCAGATGCCCAAAGGGAATTATCACCTGCTTTTCCCCATTTCTTTCACATAGTGAAAGAAATTTGTATGATTAAGTAATTACTGGTTGTCAGAAAAAATAGTTGCCCAGCCATCATATTTTAAGAGCTCTATTAAGTGCAATTTTCACACTTTCAAATATATCTTCTTATAGCCATCTCTGAATTTAATGTCCCCAATAAAGCAGAGGAACTAGTTCTTTCTTTTCCAGGTTGTTTGAGTGTTGACCAACAGGTATGTAGGGGGGGCAATATTCTTTTCGGGATTTTATTGGATTATTTTATTTTTTCTTCCGAATATAAAACCAAAGATCAAACTTGCTAGAATCTCAACACTTACCCACCTGCAGGTATTCTACTGAGACTGACACCAGCTTTTGCTGGGCTGGGGTAAGATCCCAGTATAATGGGATTCCACTCCCCTCACTTCAAGTAACCAGAATTTAGGCAAGCAGTCCAGTCTAGTTTCACATATGAGGCCCACCTGGGAGACTTCACGCACACACCAGTATGATGATAAGGAAGCTCCAACTTTATTATTATCCTGGTGTCTTTTATTCAGTTATGCACATGATTATTTAATACTTGATTGGTTACAAAACTGTTCACATGCCTAACACTATATTCTTATTGGATAGATAGTATATCTTTATTTTAAAATTCTCTTCCTTCACACCTAACTATAACATCTTGTTTATCTAATTCTTGTTATGTTATTGACCTTCAGCTACAAAACTTTCTCAAAACCATCTTGCAGCTGCCTCTTGTTACGTGAACTTCAATTCCAAAATTTTCCCTAAACTGTCAGCAGCTGGTTCACAGACATTTCTTACCCAAAAGGTTCCCTACAGTCCAGTTGCCTGTACATACCTATCTAGCATCATCTCAGATTCCCCAGGCTTCCTGGACCTTCAGCTCATGGCCTGCATCACATTTACCAGCCCCATGCAGAGGTCACAGAATCCTTGGGGGCCTCCAAAGTCGCTAGATAGCTATGAATGGGAAGCTGAATCAAGCCCTAGGTGTCTAACTGAAGTTTGTCATACAGGTTCCATTTACATTCAGTAGACAAAGAGACATCTCAAAAGAGTAATTCATCATGTCCTAACACATATGTCTATGACAGGTGGGAAGAAATACCTCCTGAAGATGCCTGTCTCTCCCTGCTGATCAAAGAAGGCACTTTGAAACCAGCTAACTTTCAAGTGATAACATTCTCTTGAAATTAAACTGAAAGTTAATATATAACATTATATTATAATTAATATAATATATAATAAGGACTTTGTCCCTATTTTTGCATCCCAACAATACACTCTGGGTTGCACATTGTACATATGATTTGTATAGTATGATCTGAACTATAATGTATACATTATTCTAGGAGACCAGTCAGCTCATGCCATTAGGACTGGTAGCAGTGAGTCCTGCCTTAGCAACAGTAGCAGCAACTGAGGTCTGATTGCCAGACACTGTTTGTATGCACGAACAGTGTGTCTGCACTCAGCTGCTCTTTTAGGATCCCATGCTCTCTTCCCAACACAGGCAGTACCTCTCTTCTCCAAATCCACATTTCATTTGCCAGAAAGAAATCAAAACCAATGCCTCCTTCTCAGTATGTTCTCCACCTCCACAAACAAACACTCTGAAGTCATGGTGTCCCCCACATTCCCTAAGTTCAATCTCCACATCCCCAGTCTCCATCAGAGTGGAGGTGCCACACATTTCAGGAGTGTGCTGGAAGATGCTAGAAGATGCTGCCACCACCCAGCACACTGTCCTTAGAGTGTGTGCTGTGCCACTTGCCATATATGCCCCTCAGTCTGGGACTTTCTCAGATAAAAAATGTGCAAGTCTCAAATTTACCATTTCAGTCTGGCTTTGAAGCTGTTTGGAGCTTTCCCCCACAGTCATGAGATCTATGTCTTTAACTTTTCTTTAGAGAAGTTCATATTCCTTCCTCTTCCTGAGTAGGGGTCAACGGATACAGATTTAGATTTCCAAGAAAGCACAGGCCTCCACGTCTCATCAAGGTAAATGAATTAGACAATGAAATGCCCTTGAAAACTTGATCTACCTGATCACAGAAAGAAGATATAAGGGTAATGGCCTCTCTTTGCTTTTCAATTCAGACTTTACCGAGGTGCAAGCTGCAATGTACCATGTAACCATAGCAGTGGTGGAGGGCCTTTGAAGTTGCCTTTAGACTCCTCCACCACACAACAAGAGGTACTACAAGCTTCTAGGCTTTACAAATTAGCCCCTGATCTGAATTATTTGCACTGTGTCTTATTTTCAGCTTTTTATTGCTCAGCTTTAATGTTCTGGTTTAGGGTTTTTTGCAAGAAAACCAAGCTAAATTCTGTGTTGGACTAATAAACAGGAAGTGAAGTGAAGCAAGTATCACTGTTATGAGCCCTTCTTATCTAATAGTTTAGTCACTGTGCAACAGACCACTTTTCCAAAGCTTCTGCCTGAGGGGATTGAAACATTCATCATAAATTTATCTCCCAAAGATGTCATTAAATACCATTTTTAAGACAACATGAATTGATTGTTCTCCATCCTCATTTGTTCCGCTTTGCGTGAAACCCTGAAAATTCAATCAAGGCATTCACTGGACTCCATCCCTTGCTTCAATAAATGGTGGATCACATGGGGCAGAACAGTATCAAGGGGAACAACTAAGAGCACGTCTCATGTAAAACACTCAGCATCTGGAGCTAGATTCTCCACTAGAAGGCAACACTTTTGGGTCAAAATTCTCTCAAATTTTAAAGAAATCAAGTCTTGTTGCAGGGAGTAAATTTATTAATTACTAGGTGTAAAAGAGAATAATGGTTTTGCATGCAGCAACTTGACCTTGACTGAGAAGAAATTCTCACAGGAGTCATTAACATCTAACCTACTGGTCTGATACCAAGAGATACAGATATTTACGCTCACTGAAGAATTATTGCTTAAATACTAGAACTTGCTGGGCTTATGCCAAATACCTTATACCTTAACAAGTTAACTGGCTTGGCACTTCTATTACATTGATCTGTTGAAGCAATGGCTACAGTAATAGTCTGAAGAAAACTGCCTCTATGAAACACTAGGTTACTGACAACAGTCAAGTACCACCTAACTGGAAGTTTCTAGGGGAAATAGGAAAATTTCTGGTGATTCATCACTTCCAGTTTTACTGTGACTTTTGCTCCTGCGTGATCTCATTTAATTGGGAGCATCATGTGTCTCCTGCTCCGGGTAAAACAGAAGACAATGTCCATATTTCATTATCAAACAAGTGATACACTGATATAAACCACTTACTTCCTTCGCCTGTGATTGTATTTGCTTTATTCTTCTGCTGATAGGAATATGTTATCTTGATTACAGATGATTTTGATATATCATTTTTTAAGATATCTTCTACCAAGAAATACCATCCTAATGACTCACGGAAAAGCACGCTAACAAGTACTTCTTTAAAAGAACCAGATCTTTGTGATTTTTATTTTACATACCAGAACACTGACTTTCAGCATATATAACATGTGAATCACATATCAATCAGAAATATGATTATCTAGCAGCATTTTTGGGTCCTCCATGTGCATTTATAGGCTCTTTGCCAAACACACATCCACAAGCAACCACAAGGCAGAGCCACACACAGGGCGCTCCTGTGCACCCAACCAGGCTGGAGCTGCAGGTCCATGTTTCATACTCATGCCATTGGTTATTGCAAACCACACAAGAATCAGGGTGCCTTTTGTGGAGCTGTTTCTAGCCCGCTAGCATATCTTCTAGGAATATAGAACAGCCCAGCTTGGAAGGGACCTTGAAAGATTATCTGGTCCAACCTTGGGTGTGGAAGGGAGGCTAAATGAGATTATCTAGCACCCTGTCCAGTCATGTCTTGAAAACTTTCAGTGACAGAGACTTCGCCATGACACTAGGTAAACTGTTCTAGTCAATGATTATTCATGGTAAAAAATTTCTTTCTTGTATCAAGATGAAACTTCTCCTGGCACAACTGGTACTTTTTCTTCCTCATGAGAAGAGACTATCCTCTCTGTAGACACCCTTTTAAGTACTGGAATACTTGTGATGAGGTTCTCTTGGGCTTTCTCCAGGGAGAAAAGAAAAAACTGCTTCAGATTTTCCTCATACGTCCTCTCCATTTGACTTAGAGCTCTGTATGCTGGTATGAAACCAGAAAGTAAGCACACAAAGCATCTATTTTTGTTTCTCATTTAAATAGCAGAAGAGACCTCCTAGAAGAAAAATTTTGAAGTTAAGTTCTTCATACACAGAAGCCTCAGTGTACATGCACTCAAGTTATCTTAGTCTTTATTCTCATTATGTGGTGGTCATGAACAATTTCCCCTTTTACTTTCAGTCCACTACTCCCATGCTTTGTGATATTGAACCCACTTGTGTCTCTTGCATAAAACATACAAGGTTGTCATCACCCTTTCCTAATATTATTTCAAAATCATACCTCCAAGAATTCTCTTCATTTGCTCTGATTCATGAGTTAGAAGCTTTAAAATATGAAGGAGAATGATATTCCTTCTCCAAGAAATAAAAAAATAAAAATCTCCCCCGCCTCCAAATTTCACTTCCTACTTCAAACAGGGCCTTATTCACATACTTCAATGTAATTTTTACTTAATCTTAAGAACATACCAGTTAATACCAATGTATACTCGGCTAAAGAAATACCATTATAAGAATTCATTACATTATTTACATTTATTTACATTTATTAGTACATTTGGTCAACATATGATTGGAAGAGGCCTCCTTAGCGAACAAATACAGTACTCTGCTCTCAAAGATAGCTATGACAAACAAATTTTTCATTAATGAGGTACCATCCAGTGAAGCAACTTGCTCCAATTGCAAGGATTCTTTACACGTCCCTAATCTGCATGCATTGACAGGATTTTTGTGCAAAAAGGATTTTTGTTTTACTTGAACATCACTTTCCAACAGTACTGTTTACTGCACAGTATCTTTCTCTTTCCAATCTCTTTAAACAGAGGCAACATATATCCTCTCTGTCTTTTGTTTCACAAGATTAAACATGCCAAGTTGTTTTATATTCCCTTCTGTGGTAAGCCCTCTCTTATCTTGACCATCCTTGTAGCTTTTCTCTGCAACTAGTTAGGTCTCAAATCATTTTTCTTGGAAGGCAGACCAACACTGCAGAGTCTTTCAGATGAGGTCTGCATAAACTTGTATAGCTTTATTGGATATATCATACAGGATATAAAAGCTTGCACATTTTCTCGGTGTATTATCTAGAAGATTCAGTCCTCCTAAAACCAGTTAAAATATGCAAGTTGTAATCTTCTTCATCTCTTCCTAATAAGTCTCTTACAGGATAACAAGATGTTATGAGTTCTAAAATTAATTCACGAACTTGAACTCTTAATATTTTAAATATTAACTGCTTTATTTCTCTTGTCTTTGGAGTCATCTAATTTTTCCCATTTGATATTCTTATCCTTCTCTCCATTAACTATGCTGTCTAAACTCATGTCTTCAGAATCACTGTCACCTTCCTAACTCTCTTATCAACATAGTTAATGAAATTATTAAGAAGGTTCCTCTCAAAATTCAATCTTTAAAAAAAAAAAATCTATTAGTAACTTCATTCCAATACTTCCCTTTTGACAGTCCCTCCCCTTACCCACTTTTAGTCCTTTTAATGATTCTTATCATGTCCAGCTTAATTAACGATTTCCCAAAAGGTAATATATCAAATACATTCAAGATAGAAAAGTTCTATCCATTCCCCTTGCCTAAAAATATCATCGAATTTATCAAAAATGATCTTTTGTTAATCTGAGATAATCTACCTTTGATTAAAAAGATGTGACATTTCATTTCATTTACCTCCCTGCTCTTTATTATTCTCTCCTTCACATTTTATTTTAAAGCCTACTGAGAGCAGACCAAGGGACACTTAAATATCTGGATCAGTTTTTGCACCTTTCTAAAATACCTTCGCCACTTTACAGTTACCTAGTAACAGAGAAGTACTAGTAACATTTATGCCTTTCTCTAACACATCTATCAGCAATTTCATGTACCATATCATTCAAACTTCACAGTTCAACACTGGTCAGTCTACTGCCATCTGTCTCCTTCTTCTGCATGCTAAATTTGGCACTATCTTTTTCCCACTGGCCACTTAGCCAAGCCCAGCTGCTCATAGCTGCAGCAGGGGAAACGTGTTTGTTTGGTTTCAGGATGGCATCTAGATAATCTCTCACCTTTACGTTGCCCTTATTGCACACTACATTTCTTTCCTGGCTCTCTTGGTGGTTTAGACCTCAAATTAGAAGGTAAAATAAGGTCCAGAAACAATTGTGACCATTTGAGTTTCTGTAACATTCATGCAAGAGAACTTCTTTTTCCTTTTAGCAAAGTGATTATGATTCCTTACGTACAGCTGTGTTTGGAATTTAGCAAGGCAGCTCATGCATTTATTTTGCAAAGCTTTTTTTGCTTTTGTTTTTTAATGTATGCATTTTATCACAAATTACAAGGCACAGCACAATTGAAGGAATTCATAGCTATTTAGAGGATTTTTTGGTTTTAGTTTTTCACATACTATGGGGAATCCTTTCCAGAAAGGGAAAGAAGCAATAAGGAAACAAGTAGCATGCTGGGGCTGCTATCTCACTGTATTTGTCAGAAGATGCCCTTATGCTGCTTTGCAAGAATTTCCAAACCACTTACGCAAGACAGAATTGGAGAAATCACTGAGATTCATAGTGAAATCTGACACACAAAATATTGCAACCTACTCTTGGGAAGTTGTAATGTAAGAGCCAAAGGAGTTACATGAGAAGAGTTGATTAGGCAACGAGTCTGCCATGCTGAGCAACAGAAGTCTTTCAATATCATCAAATGATTTGTCCTCATGAGACATTTTCACTGTACCTGCGCTGGAACAAGCAGTGGGCTCTTCTCGGGTCCCTCCCAACTGGGACTTGAATTTGTATGGCGCATGTGTTTTATGGTATGATCTATACTGCTGGTCACCAGGGACCTACTCTGGCTTCACACTTGCAAGGCAATGTACAAGACAGTTCATCCACCAGTTCTTTCAGGCTAATTCCTCTCCTGCAGGTTTCCTATGAATAGCATGCCCCCAGACACTTTCCCATGCACAGGTCTGTTAAGGCTGATGAATCACAATCAGTTCTAGAAGGTGGTGTCAAGATCTTTAATCACGCAGGGTTCCCACAAACTGAAATGACAAAATGTGATAGTTACAGGACAATATTTAGCAAGGAAAAAATAGAGTCTGTCTTGGCAGAAACATGAACTATTCCTGCAATTAAATCTAGAAGGTAACCTTTCTGGTTGTAGGTATTCCAGTTGTAGATGCATCCAACACCTTTCACCACTGCTTTCTAGTATCAATCCTCTATCGCTTAAATTGAGACATTTTAATCAAATGAAAAAACCCTCTGCATATACTGAAAATACAAAACAGGTTGAAATCTTTTGAAAAAAGAAATCACTTAGCTTTTTTCTGAATTAACTTAGGGAAAAATAACGCTGATTCACTACCAAAGGGTAGCCAGGACAAAGTATCTGAGACTCTGTATGTACTCATGCCCATATTCCAAGCTGTACAATTCTGTATATGTTGGATAAATTTTAGTTCAGATATGTAGATATTAGGGCTAAGTCTCAGGTCTGTTAAATTGGCCAGGTAGACTTTGTTTATATTTTGCAACAAACCTACTGCTGCACCTTCTGAAAAAACATAGCTCATAAACCTGCTCTGTGACAGGTGCTACAAACAGCTCCACAGCAGTTGTCTCAGGTTTGAGCACTTGTGCATACTCTGACCATGGAGTCCTGACATTTCCAATAATCTTTAAGTGGTCACATCCCACTGGAACCTCTTCCCAATGTTAGAGAAAACTGACTGAGACCCAGAATGTGGGTTACCCAGGTTCTAGGTTTTCCTTCTAAACTCAAGAGCAGCTTTTTGCCAAAATAAACACAACAGACGCAGCTTTTCTTTTCTTTTTTTTCCTGTGTTTGGGGCTGTACAACTTATACCCAGTTACCAACATAGCTAATTAAGACTGTGTCAGTCAGGAAAGAAAAAAAAAAGTAATATTAAAAGTACAACATCCTTAAAACCCCTCCTGATATTCACAACAATGAGATTTTGATAATGGTGACAACTCTGCCTTCACAAAGAGCTCATTATTTTTGAGATACATATTTCTACCTCAATTTCTGAAAGGAAATGAACCTTACAAGCAACTGTAATTGGAATGCTCTCCTCTGCTCTCTTAATACTCATCAACAAAAAATAACAAAAGTGACAGGAAAAATCTCTCAATTGCAATATAAAGACTGCAACTGCCACTTGCTTGATGTACATCTTCAAGAGAGGTCTGTGAAACATAACAAAAAGCCAAATACTTTTACTAGAGATCACCAAAGGCCACCCACTAAAGCACAACCACCCACTTGAACATCTTTCTGAAAAGCACTGATGTAGTTCACCTTCCCCAATGCATAACATGTGTTCAAACAAAGTTTTCAGATTTTTACTGGACACCATGCTCATGATCACAACTAGGTATCAATACTAGCAGTGATAGATTTTCGCACACTATTCTTGTTTTTTCATTCATGCCTTTTCCTTGGCTTTAGTTGACTACTTTAGTTGACAACTTTAGTTGTCTTGAACCACACTTTTAAAAGTGTTTAGAGAACTGAAGCAATTCATCCAGCAGTATGAATTTATCTGAGAGGAGTCTGGTTTTTATCTGACCTGCAGTTTCTCAATATCTCAGAAATCCATATTCATCTTCCAAAAATCAATATACTGCACACTCAGCAGCTGAGACAGTAGCAGCTGCTTATACAAAAGTGGTATGCTTTCCTTTAAGAAGTTGTCAGGTCCAGATACAAACATGGTACTTTTTGACTCTTTGTCACAGCATGACCAAGATGTCCACAAATGGTGGCTTTTAAGAAAATGAAACTCAAATGCATCTCTGGGTACAAGGGGGTGTTAGATCCAAATCATCTAGAGACTACATATCTGGAGAGCACCAGGGTCAGTATGAACACCCAAACCTATAAACAGCCTGAGAAACTAGAGGCTCTGAACAAACCCACTGCCATATGACGCAGATATTAGTCAGATTTTGTGGAACCTGGAAATTTTCCAAGTAGATCAGGAGACTCTTTAGATCTTTCTAGAACAAACCATATCAGAAGACAAAAAAGCAACAGGAACTCAGCACATTCAGGATCTGAGCCTGCTCCCCACACACACATAGATCGCTAGGGCAATGTAATTGCACCGATCTAACCGGCTCTGCATACTAGTTATATCTTGCACACAACACAGTCAACACGTTCATGTACCATGACTGCTTGTCTGGGCTTTCTGTATTGCTACACATCTGAAAATCCTGGGCCAACTACAAAAGCTGACAGAAAAATGCAAGAGGGGAGCAAACAAATTGTAATGGCAACCTGTCACAAAGTGCAGCAGCTCTGACAGACGTACTTCCACTTTGAGCTTTTCTAACAGCAATTGACCCACCATGTCATTAAGCCACTGCCCATACTCATCCTTGATCTTTTCTTTCCCAGTTAATTGCTGAAATATCTTTCCCAGGCTAGCTCTGCAAACCAGATCTATTGACATTTATGAGATTTCCTTGTGAGGTACAGACATTCACTAGCATGCTAGCAGAGGAAGATCTAGGAAAGCTTACTAGATGTACTAAAATTACATACTATTAATAGTATTGTACAATAACATAACTTTTTATATATAGCCCCAAGGCTAAACATATCAAAATGAAGCACAGCTGTTTCAGTGGAACACAGCAGCTCTGTTCACTCATCCCAGCATTGATTTCACACCGGGGACTGCCTCAAGGGTCAGCCTGGGATGTTTACCACAAACACAACGATGCGCTGCTCCAGCCAAAAGGGGTAGCAGGAGCTAGCCCTGGGAAAGAGCGGGTTGAGTGAGACTCGCTTTAGTTGTAGAATAGAGATGGTGCGGTTAACGTACGCATTCATTCCCGAGTCCTATGCCTTTATTGCTATCTGCTTACATCAATTGCTTAATTACTTCGAGCTCCACAACCACCCTCGCACACTCAAGACTTCCCCTTGCAAAGCGCCACTGAAGAGCAGATGCCGCCCAAGGCTGCGCTGGTCCCAAGGTTCGTGTGCCCCACAGGATACCTCTTCCTCTGGAGAAATATGCATAATGTGTGTATATGTGTGTGTGTTTGTGTATGTAGGGAAAAGGTATATATATACAGGAAAAGGTGTATATATAGGGAAAAGGCGTATATACAGAGTAAAGGCGGGAGGCTCCGCACTCCCACGGCAGTAACCCCGGGGTGTGCCGTGCCCGGCAGGTGTCCGGCAGCCTCCCGGCAGCCCGAGGAGTCCGGCCGGACTCTTCCCCCCAGCGCCAGACGAGACGCGCCGCCCAGACGGCCACGTCCGGGCCGCCCCTGCGGCGCTCCCGGCAGGCGCGGGCAAAGGAATCGAACCCGGACGG
>VYXB01001750.1:549254-569595 GCA_013397135.1 Pachyramphus minor | reverse complement strand
GGAGCCGCCGCCGCGCCCCGCGTAGCCCCGGCCCTCGGCTGCCCGGTGCCGGACCCTCGCGTAGCCCCGGCCCGGGCCTCTCCTCCCCGCGGTGAAAGAGGAGGCATGTCCGCTGCCGCCTCCGCTGAAATGATTGAAACCCCCCCCGTCCTCAACTTTGAAGAAATCGACTACAAAGAGATCGAGGTGGAAGAGGTGAGTGAGGGCCCCGCCGCCCATCGCACACCCCCCGCTCCCCGGGCGCGGCCAGGCTGGCTCCCACCCAGCGCCCCCGGGTTTTCCCTGCCCGGGGTCGTTCCACAGCCGCGGGAGGGGTCGCGGGGGCTCCCCGGGTGCTTCCTGGGGGCCCCCCCCGTGTACCTGGCCGGGGTTCTGTGCTCCCCTGGATGCTGCAGCGGCTGGCACCGGCGAACAAAGGCGGGTCTGGCTGGGAGTGGAGGTGCCAGCTTACTTTTGCCAGCCCTGGGGTTTTACTGTGGGGTTTTATTTAAGCGGGATAGATTTATTCGGGACTTAAAAGTTTCGCCGCCCATTTTGCCACCCACTTTATTATGGGTGGCGAACACTGTTGTCAAGCGTTGTCACAAGAGGGAACTATTAATTCTGATGTTTCATTCGGATCTCCATTTCTGTATGCCCCTGCTTTCGCCTTCTGCCACCATTGCACATATAATCATCATACCACTATTAATGATTTGCTAAATTTACAACTCTGTAAGCTGTAAGGATGAACAGAGTTTGTTTTTTTCTTAACACAGGCTAATGATGTTGCACTCACGAATATGTAACATTTCACTTGTGACCTGGGTATGTGACCCAGGAAGTGACATTTACAAGTTACTGTATAACATAGTTGGAAGCAAGTTTGTCTTCTATAGAAAGTTTCACAGTGAAATTATTGCCTTAAATTCTTTGAGGCTTAAATGGGATGGATAAAGTACAGAATTTCAGGTGTACCTTTCATCTGTCTGGGTTTCCTGTGAAGTTAGGATGTGTGTGATCTGGGATAGTTTACACACTTTACTGATGGGCTCAGCAGTATGTATTTATATTACGGTGTTTGTTTAACTCTCAGAATCACAAAAATATTGCTCCTGTTGATTTTTTTTCCCTTCCTCCCCTTCTGAGTTCTCTGCAGGAATGAAGTTGCCTCAGGTAGACCCATAATGAATTTGATGAGGCCAGCTTGTAGACCTAACAGGCATCCAAGAATGCTGAAACAGTCTCTGTGCTTTTATTTGTAGATTAACATCTTTCTCTTTCAGTAATAATTGCCTTTTTTCTAAACAAGTTTATGTGAAAGTGAATATAGTTTTGTATAGTAGCTCTTAGAGGTACGATGACCTGTGTCTCACATTTTTTTAAGTAGTTTGCTAGATCCTGGTTTGTTCATAATTATTATACTGGGCTTACATGGCCTGGGGTGAGTTCAGAGAACACAAAATCTACAATGAACACCAGGGCACTTTCAGCTGTATTAGTGTTTTGTGGTAACTTTGGCTTTCACCGTAGTAGGCAGTAGGAAGTTCTCAGAAGACAATATCTTCCAAAAGATTGCCTTTATCCCCTTCTATGAATATGGCAATTATAAAGATATTTGTCTCTTTAAGTCTAATTGTTCCACTGCCCTTTATACATTTCACTGTTCTGAAGTGAAGGTATTTTTGCCAACGTTTTTGCAACACTTACTGATAGACAGTGATCAAATCACATATTTTGGGAGAAATGGCTTTTCTCACCAAAGAAGAAAATTTAAGTGGGTAAGAATTTATCCATCATAAAATGGTGCCCAGGGATGGCTCACAGAAGTGAGCAGCTCATCTGCTGTCTTAGACATAGCACTTGGAATTAATAAAGACATAACACTTTGAATTAATAAAGAACTATACAAATCATTACTCCTCACAACACCCTTGGGAAGGTTGTTAACAAGGATTATACTGCAGTTTTACATATAGGAAGTGTGGACCTGCATAGTGTGTGACTCAAGTTTATCATTCTAAGATTTGGCATTGGGAGCTTGTCTGCATCCCAACACACATGCCCAGCACCTGCAGAGACAGAACTGTATGCACAGAAATGTATGTAGAGATGATGCCTAAGTAAAAATTTCTTTAGTATGATTGTTGCATTACTCTCAAAGCAGTATCTCTGTTGGAGATGACAAAACTCATGTGGTATAAGCAGGAGAACTCTGATAATGTGTTGTCTCCATGAAAAATCTGATGACAGCTGGCAGAGCATTTTGAGTTATATTCAGTGTACCTGTCCTACCAGAAGTTCTTACAGGCAGTGGAGATTCCTTGTGCTGGACACAATCTAAATGTCATTGCACAGAGGAAGAAATAAGACATACTTTACTGTAAAACAGGTGAATTGGAGACCATACTTAGACCTTGCTTTTCTCAGGTGTGAGTCTTCACCTCTTACTCATGGTGCGGTTTCAGTGGGAAGTAGTCAACTTTGTAGTCACAACAAAACATACATCCTTTCTGAGGATTTTCTGTACTCTCACTTCAGGCTCGAAAGGTTTCAAGGATTTTTATATGGCTGTAGTGACTCAGAATGGTCAGATTTATGCTTGGCAAACTTCAGGTGTTTCAAAATGGAGTGTCAAGAGATCTATACTGGAAACTCAAATGCTTTTATAATCATAGCTTTGCTGTTGTATTATCAAGTCTGTCTTGTCAGCAGATAGCAGTCCCACTCTGCCACTGGTTTATTAATAGATATTGAAGTTCTGGAATACTTGCAGGCCCTGAGTCCTTGCTAATAAATGTGAGATCTATAAGAGCACTTTCATTTATATTTGCCTAAACTCTACTGGATAATATAAAAAATATACCATATTTTGGATTTAGCTACCATGCACGTGTACTCTGTGTTACTTCCCCTCTGTCAAATATGTCTTCAGCTTCAGGCTGCCTTTTGTTATTTCATGTTCTTAAAATGAAGTAAAATGTAGAGACAATTATTATGAATGGAGTCATTATTATTATGGAGTCAAATAAAAAATATGACAACAGTAGGTTGCCCTTCAAAACAAGAAGGGCAAAAACAATATAAAATTTGTGTTCAGCAGAAATGTTCCCTATTTTACCATGCAAGTTTTTGAATGTGGGAATGTCCTCGCAAGTTTTTAGGTATTAGATAGACAAATCATTAGAAACTGAACAAATGCAACTTATTATAACTGAAATCAAGGTAACAATAACAAGCCTAATAGCCTTATTTTAAAACCTCATGTTTAAATCTAGCCAAAATACTCCTGTCTCTTCTTCCCAGAGGAGCTTCCACATATAAGCAACAGACTTTGGTTTTGAATTGTTCTGGCAACCTGCTCCCTGCTAGTCTTTCCTGAAAATTCCACAGCCCTTCCTCCATTATGTCACTGGATAACAGTGCCATACATGACCGAAATGTAGGCTTCATCACATGATGTGTGTATGCCTTGGATCGCACAGCCAAAGGTACATGTCTGGTCATGTATGCTGTGGTTCTGCCCGGCCACTGGCTGATTTAGCCAGCTTGAAAATCATTGCCATATTTGTGCAGTTGCAAGTTACTTTTGAACAGCGTGGAAGTGTAAATTATTTGAAAACTGTCACTTGAATACTGCTGGTATATTGCAGTTTACACTGATATTTATTTTCAACAATATGTTAGGGCAACAGTACTTAATTCTAAGGTAATTTAGGGTAATGTTTTCTTAAAAATGAAATGCTAAACTTTGTAAGTATTTATTTTAGAAAATCTACTTAAGGTCCCAGCAACTAAGGAGATGCAATTTATGGCACGTTCACGCAGTTGAATAATTTCTTTAACTGAGTAGTGTGCTGAGAACTGCATGTGTTCCTTACAATTATGAAGCAAAGCAGTTCAGAGGCAAGAGAATGAGAAATACAGTGAGATAAATGGATTTTGATCCTTTTTATAGCACTTAACTTTCAAAAGTTTATTAGGTGTGGTGACTGATTATGTCCATTGGACTATAAGAAAAAGCTGATATGCATAAGCTGCTGCTGAACACAGAGTTGCTTCTACCTGCTTTGTTTTTATGTCCTGGGAGATCATGTCCAGTTGTAGAATACCAATCTGCAAAATTAGACAAAGTTTGGACAAGAACTGCAGGTGCGATTTGAGCTCTGAACAGTATTCTTGGATATTTCATGAGTATGAAAGGATTGGTGCTCAAGAGCCAAGGGTGGTAGTTAAGAATCCATCTGAAGTCAGTTGTGTTTCTCAACCTTTTTCAGGGTGAGACTTCAAGGTCCAAAGTTGATTATCCCAAAAGCAAAGGCAAAAAATTAGTACATGGTGAAAACATATTTATTTACTCTAAATAAATTCCTAATTTAATTCAAGTCAATATGTAAATTTAGTTTTCTTACACCAGTGGAAGATTCTCTTCATTCTGGGGTGTGAATTTAGAGTGGAAGTTAGGCAACACGAAGTCCTCGTGGATGAAATTCAATGTACAGTGAGTTAGACAGTGGCTGAAAAGCTAGTGAAACTGTTAATGTGAGACTTTACATTTATTTCTACACATGCAGATATATAGCAGATATATTCAATGAATCAGTTTGTGTCCTGTAAAATAAACTTATATTTTACTTTCCTAAAGGAGCGCGTGGGAAAGAAACTTCACAGGCTTTTCCATTCCAGTCATGAAAGCAAGATGCGTATTTATGGTATAATAATGAAGTTCACTGTCTAATGCCTTTCCCTAAGGAAGAAACTAAAACAGAACAAGTTTCACATGTCCCTTGTTTATCGCACCCAGTGGATTCTAGCAATATTTGGCTGACTGTAGAATGATTATTTGTTTTTTAAAGACCAGTAATTTTAGATGGCACCAGCTCAGCAAGCCCAACTCCTATTGGAGTCCTTCACCCTGAGCACCTCAGTACCCAACATTTTGTGGCTAAAACTAGAATCTGCTGTCTGGGCTACTGTCACAAAGCAAAATGATTCATGCTAAAACATCATTAAGGGGTGTATTTTTCCTATGGTGTTTTGCATAACTTAAAAGTTGAAACTTGGAAACTAAATATAAACTAAATGACTTAGTTTACTTAAAATTGGAGGGATTGTTTACAGGGGGCTTGGGAGTGGGGGAGTGGAGGGAATTTATTTTTTTTCGTTACTTTGTGAATCAAAGAAAGGGAAAGCACCATTTAGAATTGGGTCAACACTAGTACAAATAAACTTAATAAATCAAAGAACATAGCTGTAAGAATTGGCAGATGTGAACTCCTTCCTAAAAGTGCTGCCAGGGTATTGGCCACAGTCATTTGTGGCACGGGGCCGATTTGCTTCAACCTACTTAATAAAGCACAGTACACTCAGAGGAACCAAACTCGGAATTTGGGGCTGGTTGAGTGAACAATAGAAAGTTATATTTTTAGGAGCTGTAAACTGTTGTTCATGGCTTCTTTAGGCACTTTTTTTTTTTAAATCTGTGTTCCCTGTATCCTATGGGCAGTGTGAAAAACTGAAAATATTAGTATGCTGTATTAGTACTGCTGGAGCTCTCTTAGAAAGAATAGAAGCAACTGAATTTAAAAATGTTATTCTGTTTTTTACAAAGCATTGTAGAACATTTCTTTTTTTCCCACTCTGTCTTGCATAGTGTCTGAAGCTTGAGGGATCCAAAAGTTCAGTTTGCATAAGCCTTTCATTTGCAAATATACCAGTAAGGAAAGCAACATAAATATTAAAGATAATTTAGAGCCTGCTGTCTTTTTGGAAGCAGGTTGACTTTCTGTTTTTGAGTTTTTGTAACTGCTTGTCTTGCTTCCCAAAAGCATAAACAGACATGTCACACCATAGATACTGCAAATTATGAAGTCAGTTCTTCAAAGAATACTACATCTGCTAAACAGGGAGCTATTATATTTTATTGCAGTGTTATATATCCAGCAAGTTTTTTTTAGAAAGAAAAGCACTAGGTATCCAGCATGCAGAGCTACCTTACATGGAAACTTCATGGACAGAGACAAAAACTTTGCATCTTTATGTTTTTCAGAAACCTGTGAAGTTAATGCAAAGTTAAAATTAATTCTTCCAAAATTATGGCATTTGATAGGGGATTATGGTGCATCTGAGTAAACAGAGATGCATTTTTCTTGTTTTACTGGGGGAGGGGAAATTATTGGTCACATCCCTTAGGACAAAATACATCCTTAAGGTCTTAACATATCTGCAGTCTCCATTTCCTGCATGATTTCTAGTCTACATAACTTACCAGTCAGTATAGTCTACATACTTCCAAGTCAGTATCATGTATCTTTGTTTATGTACAGCATTTGATACTATTTGTACACAGAGACAGAGGTAATGCTTGTTCCAAGGCTCCTGTATGGTTCATATTCTTTAAATAAGACTCTAAATACATTATCTGGAAAACATGCAAGTGGCACTCTACTTGACCATGTCGCTTTGCCGCACAGGAAAACATAACTTTCTACAGGTATCAGTTTTATAGGGAGAAGAATATATATACTTCTCAATCAATCTTTAATGCTCTTTAAGCATTTCTTCCAGTTTAAATGTGTTTGTGTCAGGTACTCAGTGGTTCTCAACAAACTTGGTTCTCTTCTCTGGGAAAAGTAGAAGCGCTCTTGTTCTATTTCTAAACATGTCATCTGCCCTCTATTTTCCTTTTTTCTCCCAGAAGGTATTTAGAGGGACAAAATCTTTTACCAAAAGAATGTGTTTATTTTTAGATCATTTTCCAAACACACGCGGTGCTACAGATCAACTGCTGTTTATTGATTTGTTGTGTCAATAATTCCATTATCTGTGCTTCATATAATTCCGAATATGCACTAGTGCCCAAACATATGGTATGGCACCAACAGCAGGGGACAAGAAGGAATGAGCATGAAGAAACTGAAGTTCAGGCAGCGCCTCCCTCCTGTGCTATTAAGTTACTTAGTTCCAGCACAGTTGAAGGAAACTGCGTAGTGTTTAAACAGTTCTGACAAAATCTAAGACTCACTCCTTTAAAGAATAAGTTCAGCGTAAACTTAAGGGAAGAAAATGATAAGTAAATGGAATCCACCACAAGCTGTATTCTGTTGATTATAAAGGGTTTTTTTACTACGAGTAAGGTACTTTTTCCAGATTAATTAGGAAAAATATACTGGGCTTTCACATATGGTAAGCTTCGATTTGTATCAGATCCGTCATTTGCTTCTGACAGTTACTCCCTTCTTATGCTGTCCAAGAGGCTGAGCTGCTTTAATGGAGGATTGGCTCTTCTGTTTTCCCTGTATCCTGGGTAAATATTCACTGCATTCGTGTCCTCTTCTCAAGTTCAACCCTCTGCCTAAGCGGGCACCAAGTCACTGATAAATTGTTATGAAACCTTGACTGCGTAGTCATTTATCAAACTGTTTTCACCAACCATAAAATTCACATGCTGGATGGTCTCTCACAGCTTTCTATTATGTAATTAAGATTTAGACTGCCTGGTAAACTCTTCCTCTTGGTGCTAGACAGTAATTTTTTTTAATTATTTTTTTTCAGTTGTCAGTGGGACTTCTTAAAATGCATCTGAATCTTGGCATTTATTCCGCTTTTCAACTAAAGCCCAAGTATTGTGACATTCAGGGCACAGTGTAAAACATGACATTGGGCAGTGTACTTGGTTTTTTTAGTTTCTTCATTTAGTAGAAATGTTATTAAAAATATGTCAACATTGAAAAGTAGTGATTTCTTTAGTATATGAACCGGAAATACTTCCCCGGATTAAACTGACCATCATGGATTTATATTGACTTATGGACTGAATTTAACCAGATGGAATCAAATGCAAGAGATTCTTGGGCTTGTTTTTTTGTTACCCATGTGAAAAATACATCTGTTTATAAAAATATATGTAGTATATAATAAGCCTGATAAATCACAAACTGTTGTAAATGATTCGGGCTAAGTAAAAAACAGTTAAATTGCTTTATTAAATTTTATCATATGTATCCAAGACCAGTCTTTTAGCTGGCATATATGTACTGTTTTCAAATAGCATTTTTTTGTCTCTGTCACTGAATTAAATGTTACAGAGTTGTAGTCGAAAACTGAGAGTATGAGAAAAGGTACATTAAGAAATGGAACTTCTTAAATCAAGTCTCGCAGGCCAATTGTACCCACCTAGGAGAATTCATTATATGCGTTATATGGAGGGGAGAGTTCTTTCCAGTTAGTTGGGTAATGTAGTTTGGGTTCATTCATAATATACTATGTTGCTGCTGCTGGTGCTAGACAGTAATCTCAAGCTACTCTGTGGCATCCTTCTCTCCTTAACTGTCCCTAGTACTTCCCAGGTGTGAGCAGGATGCCGAGTTACATATGCTTGCATGGTGGACTTTTATGTGCTCACTAAATCAGTGCTACTTTGAAGTGTGGACTTATGGCACACACACCAACTGATGAGACTTTTTTAACCATAGGTCTGGTCACACACTGTGTGAGGTGGGTAAAGGGGTTGTAATGCACCACCCTCTTGTGCCAGTAGAAGGTGGGGGGCCTGCCATTGCCAAGAAATTCTATTCAAATTTTATTTTATTTAGACAGTTTTATTCAAAAAGTGGTCTGAGAGGGAAAAGGAAATACCAAGGGAGACTATGTGGGACTTGTGTGTCTTCCAGTGACTCATTATTTCCAATTTGTTTATACGTACTATTTTCGTAGGCTGCTCAACTATCATTCGCGTGGCCTGGTGTTTCAAACCTCAGTTGTGGACTGCAAGAAAATAGTTGGTGTGTGTTACATCAGGAGAAGAGTCAAGGCCCTGTAGCTAGGGGAGGAGGTTACAATCAACAGGTCCCTTTTTTACATGGGGCAGAATGGGGCGAATATCTTGTGGCAGACTCAGTCTGTGAACCACTGTTGTGGAGGGTAAAGGTGAGAAGGCAGGAACTACTGGAAGCCTAAATATGTACAGTAATGTATAATAGAATAATAGTATTTTGTGTAATCAGGAAACCAGAAGAGGAAAATGCCATTTATCACCATTGCTGGGCAGCCATCTTTCATATCCATGTGTAACCTTTCAAAAAGATTGAGCATAATTTCCCTTCTCTCATCTTTCTTAATGCATGATCTTGATTTTTTTTTTTATTTATATTTTTCCTCTCTTCAAATTGGGGCCTTGATTGCAGGCTTCTTCGTATTCATCATGACAGTTTCATCAGGTCTTGAGTTATGCACCTGCAGCCTTTTCCACCCCATTCCAGAGGGAAATCAGTTTCACTATTTATTTCTTATATACGTGTTTGTTTATTTATTTATTAGGAAAGCATGTAGTAATAGCCTAACCCAAGCATGGTTTACATAGGTGGTTGTCAGTTTACTCTCATATGAAGCCTTGACAAGTAGTCTGGGGCTTGTACGTTCCTGGCTACTGAGTTACCTTCTCTGTATCAGCACTCTTAATTTATGGTCTGGATTGCTGCTATATTGGAGGGCATCTCAAAAAAAAAGAAAGGTAAAACTTCTAAATGTCATTTCCTCAAAGGATAAGTATATGAGCAGCAGGCTGTTTGCATTGTTTCAGCATTGGGAATGTGTGGTTATTCACTGACCTCCTACAAATCATTCTTTTCTTTAAAGAAACCGTCCTGTTAATAAGTGAATTTACCAGTGAACCCATAAAAAATGGTGTAGTGTTTATAATGTGGATGCAATATTATGTTTGAACACTTTATAGATCCTTTAATTATGTTGCATTTCTATTGTATACATTTTTAATATTCCCCCATCAAGAATATTTTCCATTTTTTATTGGGTAAATTCATAAATAACTATGACTTTCTAGTGAAGACTTTTGTAATTTTAGGTAGTGTGTTTTTCCATTCAAAATAATATTCTTGTTTGTGCTTTGCCCATTTAAGGAAGACAGTAAAGTTAAATTCTGCCATAATAAACTGCTATGATAATCATATTTGTAAATACTTGCACTTCACTCTCTCCCAATTTCCCTTCCTTTCCCATCCCTTCCCATTCACTTCTCAGAAACGTGTTTGTTTCATTAGAAGCATTTGCTTTGCTCCTCAGGATACATATGATATTACTTGAAATCGAGGACTAGGAACACAAAGCACTGAGTGCTGTTAAAACCAGCAGTGAAGAAAGGTTGTGAGGGCCAAATAGGAATCCAAGACCAGCTGACTTAACTCCTTGTCTCTCGTCCCCTGCTTCTCATCTGCCCTGCCTTGAATTTTTTGGATTTGGAGGAGCTTGTTTTCCTTAGCTGCTTCTGTGCCTTTGCATGCTTACATTTCTTCCTTCTCACCATCCTTCTTTTGTAACAATTTGTCTGTGCTTTCTGTTAGCAGTTAGAGTCACTGTTTTGGTGATGCTCTCATTTCAACTTTACATCTCATGTGCATGGTTTTTCTCTGTGTTTTGCCTTTTTTGCCCTGGAGAACACAATTAAAGGAAGTAAAATTTCAGTTTACCATCCTTTGTAACTCATCAGTTACTAAAAGCGACCTCCAAGAAAAAAGGACACTTCTTTCTATCCTGCATTTATTTCTATGCTTGGTTTCAAAGAAGTGCTCTAAACAATGGTGGTGTTGGAGCTCCTTCACAGCAAAGGTTAAAGGTTTCTTGTGTAATATAGTATGCAGAAGCTGCTACTACTGCTTCTGTGAAATTACAGTGAAGAGTTATGACTCTTGTCTGGTTTTTTTTATATTTTTGGGCAATGTTAATTCCAAATAAGCTAGAAAACAGCAGAAATAGAGAAAGCTTAATTTATACAGACACTGTGCTTCTTTAGAGGACTTGCAGGAGAATTTACTGCTCTCACACTATTGAGACATCCCTAGGAAAATGGAAGTATAACTTTGAGCACAGTGAACACCTCACCCCGACTTCATCATAGTCCTGAACAAACGTTTGTGTATGCATTTGAAATTCAGAACTTTAAATTGCTATTCCTAACAAGAATAAAGGAATGCAGCAAATAGATATAACTTCACTGGTCAAATCTAAATAAATAAATTTTCTGTCATTCCTGTAATTTTCTTCTGAGCAAATCTTGTTTCTGAAATACTCGTCCTGAATGTTAATAATAACTTGNTTTTCTTCTGAGCAAATCTTGTTTGAAATAATGGAGATCATATTTTTCTGAAATACTGGTCCTGAATGTTAATAATAAATTATTTTGTTTTCAATTTTTTTTAAATTGTGTGTTTTCCGATTCCTCTGTAAAAGGTCTTTGGAGGAAGCTTAGCTAAGCACCAGTTATGCTTTGATGCCATGGTATTCAATCACTGCTGCAGAATTTGAGCCTGTGTGTCTTCAGTTTTCAAAGTTAAATTTCTTTTCTGTTTGCAAAGTCCTGCACCACAAATGAAACCATTTCATATTTTATATTTCATATTTCCTGTTTCATATTTTGTTCTAGGTTGTTGGAAGAGGAGCCTTTGGTGTGGTCTGCAAGGCAAAATGGCGAGCTAAAGATGTAGCCATTAAACAAATAGAAAGTGAATCTGAAAGAAAAGCCTTCATTGTAGAGGTACAGTAAGTTTGATGGGAAATACCGGGTTTGGTAGAGCTTGTTTTCTTAAATTCATGGGTGCATTTAGTGTACTAAAAGCTGTTTAAAGTACTAAAGTCTATTAAAAGATAAATACAGCCTGTGGTACCCAGTTCAGGTCTGGACCCCTTGTCTTGCAGAACAGGAGATCTGTCAGAGAGCATTTCAGCTTCTTTAGTTTGCTTCCCATAAAAAACTGGAAGGCAAGGAGGAGAGAGAGAAGGGCACACAACTGGGGAAATGCCAGTTCCTAGATTCTGTCCCAGTCTGGAATCAGGGTGCAGCTAAAATACCCAGCAAATTCTTGGAGCTGATTAACACTTCCAGGGGCTACAGCATAGGTCCTTCAGTACAATCAGGTCCATACTTGAAACTGTTTCTGGGTTTTATCAGCAGCTCTAATAATTTCATTATTTGCTACCTGTAACTCATTTAAAGGCAGTCACTGTTTTCATTCCATGTCTACTTCTTCAGAAATACCTTGAGTAGTTTAGATATAATGATAAACTTCCCAAGATAAATAACATTTATTAGAACCAGAAGTTTGTCATGTAATTTAAATGGGATATATTGCAACATGTTGCTTAGTATTTATTCAGTTATTGTTTAGTATATTCAAGATATGCAAAATATGTTAAAAATAAATCTCTTAAATGTGGAACTAAATGTACTAAAATGTAACACACTGAAGGGATGAAAGAAGCATGTTTGTTATACACCTCTGTGTAAATATTTATATTTTGTTCATTACCATGGAAAGTTTTCAAGGTTTATTAATCTGAGCCTAATATAATAAACAGTAGATCTGATTGGTCTCTTAGCATTTTTTGTGTTCTAAAGAGATCTGAGTAGATAATCCTAAAAATGCTTAAATAATTATTGGTATTCTGGAAACCCTAAACATTGCAAGCATCAGTTGTAATATTCTGTTCTGATTTTTTAAGTCTTCTGAAGTGTACAGAAAAAGTAGCATTTGTTCCATGTCAGATTCTGTGTAAAAGGAAAAAAATTTCTTTTTTCCTTCCCTTCTATTACTTCCTGGTAAAAAAATTACTTAGGGCAAAATAGTGTAATTGTTAGTACAAGCAGTAGTAGGTTCTTGGAACTATGTCGCTTTAATATTAAACTGTTTGGTTTAATTTCTACAGTTGTGGGCTTGGGTTTTTTTAGAACAGTAATCTTCTATATGGTGAATAAAGCCAATGTGATTCTGATTTTTTTTTATGTAATGAAAGAACCGGGATTCCAAAATTGCAGGCTTCAGGAAGAGCACTGAACCTACAGAGGTCTTAATTGCAGAGTGCTTGTAACTTGAGTGATTTTACAACAACCTGTCAAAATATTTTCTTTAAATTTAACTTCTTAAAAATGTCTTTTAAAATAGAGTTCCAGTTAGACTCAAACCTAATTACATAAATTAAAATGCAAAGAGGGACATCAGTCTTGTAATGCCTAAAATCACTATCTAGGGTTATGCAGACATATAAAACTGTACTTGCTGTTGTGGTATATTAATTGTACCTGTGAAAATAAAGCATTAGCCTTTTTTCCCCATGGTTTGAAATTGTGTGATTTGTATTGCAGCTTCGACAGCTGTCACGAGTGAACCATCCCAACATTGTCAAGTTATATGGAGCCTGCCTAAACCCAGTAAGTTGTAGCTTTGTCAGTATATGCTTAGCATATGCAAGCATCAATGCACAAAACATGTATTTTATACTAAAAATGTATATTTTATATATATTTTTTATGTTTTGGCCATAATAAGGAAATGCACAGATATGTAGGTTGCTTGATATTTTGGGGTTTGTGGGTTTTTTCTTTCCACTGCTATGAAAAACAAATTCTTTCAAGGAAACCCCAAAGCCATTTCTAAGCACAGATTATTCTTCAGTTTGTCAGAATGGCATCTGGTGTATTACATATGTAGTTACATTCATATTTACAGTCTTATTAATTGCAAATTTGCAATACAAAAGCAAATGCATTAGCAACACACGATTATAGCTTGTAAATCAGTTCTTAGTCTCATATATGCAATTTGCAGGATTTGTTGCAGCTGCAAACAGTCCCACAAACTCTCAAAGCAGAAAAGCAAGTACTATGACTGGACCAATATATCCTTAGCTAATTCTTGTATGGGTTATTTAACTTCTTAAAATAATGCTTCTTCCCTCTTTTTTTCTTAGTACCAGTGAAATTATTTTGATGTGGTATTTAATTTTTTGTTTTTGTTTTGTTTTTGTTTTTGTTTTTTTGTTAACTGCTAAAAGAAAAAAATAAGAACAAGTGAATTGCAGTTTGAAGACAGCATTTGCTTTTTAAGACTGTCTTCTTCCATAACTTACAGTGGAAACTAAATATAAAACTGATTCCTGTTTCTTACACATAAATATGGACGCTTCAAACTGAACTTTTACTTCATAGATACATTTTCCATTACCTTAGGTATGGAGGTTTGCAGTTGCTCTCAAAGAACTTTCAGTTTTACAGAAGCTGTTTTCTGCCCCTACATTTAACACATCCGTGTTTTTTGTTCCCTCCCCTGCAAAGGTGTGTCTTGTCATGGAGTATGCTGAAGGAGGTTCTCTATACAATGGTGAGTATCACTTCAACATTAGTGTGTTCCTGGACCTAAAGCACTAGTATTAGGGCAGATGTGATCTAAACTATAAAGCTGTTTCATACATATGACTCCATCCTTGGAGATACTCAGAAGCCACCTCACCAAAGTCCTGGGCAACCAGCTGGAGGTGGCCTCCTTGACCCTGGTTGGTGGACCTCTGGAGGTTCCTTCCAACCATTCTGTGGTTCTTTGAAATTTTTTAAATGATTTTAAGGAGAAAGGAGTGTGCTTTTTAAAACTGCTTTTCAGTCCACTGGTTTGTTCTTGGTATCAGTTTCTTATATTTTATACAAGTAATTTAAGGTTTTCCAGTGGAACATCTGAAAAGATTTTTGCTTAATTTATAAATTCCCTGACCATTTGTTTAACACAGACTTCACCAGGGGTAGCTGAGAACAAGCAACACCTTTCATATTGAATTTTAACATTAAAAATTATGTAAAACATACTAAAAAAAGGAAAATACTTCATAATTTTTTTAAAGTCTCCAGAAGGATATTTTAAGTTGCAGTAATGAGGTGTTGGTAATTANGGAAAAAAATAAGAACAAGTGAATTGCAGTTTGAAGACAGCATTTGCTTTTTAAGACTGTCTTCTTCCATAACTTACAGTGGAAACTAAATATAAAACTGATTCCTGTTTCTTACACATAAATATGGACGCTTCAAACTGAACTTTTACTTCATAGATACATTTTCCATTACCTTAGGTATGGAGGTTTGCAGTTGCTCTCAAAGAACTTTCAGTTTTACAGAAGCTGTTTTCTGCCCCTACATTTAACACATCCGTGTTTTTTGTTCCCTCCCCTGCAAAGGTGTGTCTTGTCATGGAGTATGCTGAAGGAGGTTCTCTATACAATGGTGAGTATCACTTCAACATTAGTGTGTTCCTGGACCTAAAGCACTAGTATTAGGGCAGATGTGATCTAAACTATAAAGCTGTTTCATACATATGACTCCATCCTTGGAGATACTCAGAAGCCACCTCACCAAAGTCCTGGGCAACCAGCTGGAGGTGGCCTCCTTGACCCTGGTTGGTGGACCTCTGGAGGTTCCTTCCAACCATTCTGTGGTTCTTTGAAATTTTTTAAATGATTTTAAGGAGAAAGGAGTGTGCTTTTTAAAACTGCTTTTCAGTCCACTGGTTTGTTCTTGGTATCAGTTTCTTATATTTTATACAAGTAATTTAAGGTTTTCCAGTGGAACATCTGAAAAGATTTTTGCTTAATTTATAAATTCCCTGACCATTTGTTTAACACAGACTTCACCAGGGGTAGCTGAGAACAAGCAACACCTTTCATATTGAATTTTAACATTAAAAATTATGGAAAACATACTAAAAAAAGGAAAATACTTCATAATTTTTTTAAAGTCTCCAGAAGGATATTTTAAGTTGCAGTAATGAGGTGTTGGTAATTACTTAGATTCCATAGAGCTTTCTATATTTCTCTGGTATTTTGTTAACTCCATCATATGTGTTGTAATATGCAATAAAGTTCTTTTTAGTTTGTGCCTTTGTTTTGCAGTCCTGCATGGTGCTGAACCTCTGCCTCATTATACTGCTGCACATGCCATGAGTTGGTGTTTACAGTGTTCCCAAGGAGTGGCATATCTCCACAGCATGAAACCAAAGGCTCTAATTCACAGAGACCTGAAACCACCAAAGTAGGTTTATGGTTTTTTTACATTTTCTTACAATTGGAAGTTAAGATAATTTTTAAATATTTATTGCATTTGAAAAGAACCTTTAATTGATACTAACTTTTGAGTGTACTGTATCCCAAATGAAAGCTGTGCATTTGAAACTGCAGTTACAGAATGATGGAGTATGATACAGAAAATGAACTGTGTTCAGTTACTTTCTGTCAAACTGAAAAAATATCCTGCTCCTGCCCTGCATCATGTAAGAGGCAGGGCTTCTAATCAGAGGCATTTAAAATCCTTCAGTTTTGAAATGGTTTTGTTGTTCAATAAGAGAACACTGTGACGGGGTTGTTTAGTTGACTGGTTCTGATGTCATATTTAATCTGTTATATTAGAGCTCTTTCACCACATGGCCATCCTCTTTTCTACTACCTGTGCCAGAAGCTCCCATCACTTTCCACTGAAACAAAAGTTAGTAGTTTTCTATCCAGTCAGTTTGTTGTCTGACTCATTTTACAGCTTCAGATCTGGCTGCATGGATTAGATAGAAACAGATATTTGAGTATGAGCAGAATTATCCCTTTTTTATGGTAGCCTGCAGTTATTACCAGGTAAAATCCTAACATGAAGCCACAGTTTAAATCTTTAGTTCTTTCTTGTATCCCCGGTTTTTATCTAGAGAGCTGTTAACATGTAACTTCAGTGTTTTCATTTAAATAAATATCTGTGTTGATGGACATTAGCGGGTGTCTTGACCATTCTTCTTTTTCTAAAATTGTTACAGCACTGGTTTTTCAGCCTCTGTAATCTGAAGGACTAATTTTGTCAATATATGCTTAGTGATTTACTATGGCTAAAGATAATTAAAATCTAGCGTGTGGGAATATTAATAAATTGCAATATATATTGGAGTATTTTAAAATATTTAATATGTTCACATTAGAAACAAGTGACCTTACTTACTTCCCAGATTATAAAACTAAAGCACTGAGAATCAAAGCCTAAGACATTCAACTATATTAGAATGATAGTTGTTGGGATAAAAAAAAAATAAATCAGTGGTTTATTACCAAACTATTTCATCCCACAATTTAAATATCTTTTTTTTTTTTTTTTTTGACAGTTTGCTCTTGGTAGCTGGGGGGACAGTTCTAAAAATCTGTGATTTTGGTACAGCCTGTGATATTCAAACACACATGACCAACAATAAAGGAAGTGCTGCTTGGATGGCACCTGAAGTTTTTGAAGGTAATAAAAATTCACAGTGTCAGTATTATGTCTTCTTTTTAGGGATGCAACTGTGAATTAATGTGTAGAAAATAAGAGTATCATATAATCTTTATTTCAATGTATGTTAAAGTTTGAGGTAACAACTGAAAGGGTCTTGGCAGAACTCTAACATTTATTTAAAAATCTGTACAATTGTATATTGTCAAATAATTATGCAGAAGTTTAAAGAACAGCACTGAACCGACTCTCTCATATTAATATTAGATATTTAATTAGATAAAGATGTGGAACCTTTATCTGTGTCATGGCTAAGATTTACATAAGGAGTCTCTCTAGACAGCTGCTGTTTCTTACTTTGTAAGTCAAATACAGCCAAAAGGCTCTTTCCCCACAGTTTTTGTGTTTCCAAGATTCTTAAATTATTTCAGACTTTTCTGACATTTAAATACACTGCCATTACTTTCACTCTCTATTCTGATCGGCTTTTAACTTTAGAATTTCCCTGTTAGTGTCTCTAAATTAAACATAATTGCCTTCGTTTTCAATCCCCCACTTTCTTGTAACTCCATCTGCTTTTTGTGTAATCTAGAGATTTGATGTACTCTTTCCTACATACTAAGGAACTTGTTATTACCAGTTGATGTAGTTAAGTAGGAAAATACGCTGTTTCTTGGAGTGTAACTAGGAAAGACTGATGACACTTGATAATTGGATAGGTATAATTGTTGCATGATTATCACAGAAATAATCCAGTCTATATTAAATTGCATATTAAATACCTTTTAGCCAGTCAGTACCATAAATTATCAGTGATTTAGCAGTGGTCTGGAAAAAATCATCTTCCTGCTTTAGGAAATGCCTGTGTACAGCACTGGTTTCTCTGATTCTGGATCTAAGTGGCCTCTTTTTCTTTTACTGTCCTTATTCCAGAGACTGTTCCCATATAGGTTTAGGAAGTGTTTCCTCACAAACATCATGTTTGGAGCTTTTGTTCTGAAGGTTTTCTTCCACATATTGCTTAGAGTACCAACCTGAGGGTTATGTGTTTCATTCTGGTGCCTGAAAATTTTCCGTTAAGTCACTTTATATTGAGACACCTACTTTATTTCTTTAGCTAGGAGTGCTTCTTTTCTTAACATTTGTTTATTATGAAGTTAAATTCTACAAATAGGAAATTTTTTTTCTCTTAGAAATAATCAATTTGATAATTAATGTTACAGATAGATTTTTTTTTCAGTGAAAAATCTTAATCTAAAATGGATATAAATAAGTATGTTATGGTAGGGATTTGCTGTGCATATAGATTTTTCTCTGGTGTATGAATTCAGCAAGGCAGAACAAAGAAATCTTGTATTTTTGGACAGCAGCAAAAGCCTTCAGTTTACAGTTGTTTTTATGTACTTTTAACTGAAAGGATTTGCTGATAAAGAGGCAAATCATTATAAATGGAGAAATATCAAGGAAAGGAAGAAATCTAGTAGCTTCTATGATGCAGCATATCAAATTACTCCTGAAACAGTTATTAAGCTACTAAAATAACCACGTCAAATTTCAAAATCATTAAAAATTTGGTTTTCTATGCTACTGAATCAGAATTCAACAATGTAAAAAATGCTAATATTATTTTGGTGCTGTTCTAGCCCTAATGTTTTTAGATGAGAACAATAAATACATGAGAAGTATCTGTAGTAGAGACAACCGTCTATTGAAACAGTTGCCCTAATATTAAGATTTTCTCCCCATTTTAAACATTAGGGCACCTAAAGCCTTGTACAGATCAAATAATCTAAATGAAATAACATGATTTAGATCAGGATAAAGTTAAAGAAAGCAATTCTAATATCAGAACTCTCATTAGAAGAAACCATTCTAAAATTGCTTTGGGATAATTGAGGAATGATTTTGTCTATCCAGTCTTGATCTGTCACATCATAAAACAACATAGAATATTCTCTCACTTCTTTTGGGCTCTGTTTTCAGAATTAGTCCAAGACTTCTTAGCCACAAAATAGAATTTCCTTGCACCAACAGGAGAATAGCGCTACCTTCCTTTCATAGGTTTAGTGTCACAGAAGTGCTATGACTGCATAGGTGAGACTGTTTTGCTTCCCTTAGTGATCTGTCATTGTTTACATAAGTGTTTTTTCTTCAGCACCCTTGAAAATAAGCTGGCTGATAAAGCTGATTTCATTATTCTCCTTCAGTACCTTTTGAACTCATTAGCACATTCAGCTACTTTGATGCAGGTGTAAAGAGTGTTGGAGATGCCGAGTTCTTACACAGTTTCGTAAAATGAGTAGCTGCGCGAAGTCCAAATTAGTGCCTTCACTAAGAGAGGGCTTGTAGTTCATGCTGCTGCCCATCTCTTGTGTTTGCCTTGCAAACTGACTGGACTGCAAGAACTGGCTAGAGAACAGGCTGTTTGCCTTGCACAGTCTGCTAGAGGGATGGAGGCAGAGAAGGATGGCTTACAGATAGGGTACAGCCTGTTGCAGCTGGTTGCTATGTGGTGAGCATTCATGAAACTAGACTTCTTTAATCCCACTGTTTATGAAATTATTTTTCTGACTGATGCTGTCTGATTATGTGTTAACAAAAAAAATCTCTTAACTGCTGTATTCCAATTTCAATCCTTATTTGAATACAAGGGAGCAAATTTATCAGTTATAGTCACACATTCTCACATTATTAACCATTCACATTTCTAAGTAGTATTTGCATGAGTTATGGGTACAGAGCATGCATTCTTTCTTTGCAGCCTCTGAACACTTTTATTTATTATTCTATATCACCTTAGGAGTCTTAGAAATAGTCAAGTTATGGTCAGAGAATTTTAATTAAGTAATGACATTACAAAAATAATAAGAATAATAAACAGGGAGGAAATAAGATGGTGAGGAATTGAGGACTCTACTGATTTGTTCATATGGTAACTTAGTAGTTCTGCTAAGGCGTGCAATTAATAAAAAGCAATGGTTAGGACAAATGTTACTGCCTGGCATATTGTGACTAAGGTTGGAAGAAATGAAGAATATTTAGAGGGAGAAAACAGTCAGTTAAACCATGAATGTAAGAGATCTTTAAACTTAGTAAATTGGGGTTTACATTATATAAGAAAACTGATCTGAAAGAAAGATAAGAAAACTGATATATAAGAAAGATATAAACTGATATATAAGAAAACTCTGCAGAGGGATCTGGATAGACTGGAGAGATGGGCTGATTCCAATGGGATGAAGTTCAACAAGGCCAAGTGCCGGGTCCTGCACTTTGGTCACAACAACCCCCTGCAGC
>VYXB01001750.1:457036-549021 GCA_013397135.1 Pachyramphus minor | reverse complement strand
ACAGAGAGAGTGGTCAGGCATTGGAATGGCCTACCCAGGGAGGTTTTTAAACTGAGATTGGAAATGGCACTGAGTGCCATGATCTAGTAAACGCACTGGAGTTGGTCCAAGGGTTGGACTTGATGATCTCTGAGGTCTTTTCCAACCCTATCGATTCTATGATTCTATGATGCATTTTGGCATTTCAAGATGTCTCCAAGTGAAAAGGATTGGTTCCCAGAGAGAGGCATTCTTAACAATCAAACTGTCAAATTATTTCAGACTTCATTTAGCATGAATCAACCAGTTTTAGAAAACTCTTTTTTTTCTCAGCAAAATAAATGTGAAGTGAAAGGAAGCATATAAAGCTATTTATTTATTTATTGGAACAGGCTGCCCAGGCAAGTAGTGGAGTCACCAACCCTGGAAGTGTTCAAGAAATGACTCATTATGGCACTTAATGCTGTGGTGTTTAGTGGAAGTTTAGACTCAATGATCTTGGAGGTTTTAATGATTCTATGATCAGCTCAAACTGTACTTCTTTTTAATATGCTACATAGAAAAGAGACTAATTATATTGATGGTTTTCTTCCAGGTAGCAATTACAGTGAAAAATGTGACGTTTTCAGTTGGGGTATTATTCTCTGGGAGGTAATCACCCGTAGGAAACCTTTTGATGAGATTGGTGGTCCAGCTTTCCGAATAATGTGGGCAGTTCACAATGGTGAGTTGAAAATATTTTATTGCATTTAAAGTTGTATATTTGACTTATTTGCTAAACGCTCTTAACCATGCAGTTTTAAATTACTAGTGTTTCTATTTTATGCTTCATTAAATATACACTTTTGTCACAAAGACTGGATAGTTAAACACTGTTGTGTCAGTGTGGGTTTTGTGTTATTTGGCTGCTGTGTGTAACTGGTGTATGAACAAAGAAGGGTAAAGAGCTGTGTCTTCTTCGTTATGACACTCCATTTTAGAAGTGATCTGAGAGGTGCTGTAGAAAAATCCAGAGCCCCTCTATCTGGATGAATGGTGATTTTTATTAGCCAAGTTGTCTCTTTTATTTTTTTTTACTCTTTATAATTAAATGTCTACAATATGAAGTAACTTGACCTGTGTTCAGAAATGCAAGAAACTCAAACTCCTGCGGGAACATTTGACATTAAAAATCACTTTGTTTTTCATCTGTGCTGTTTTGGGGTTTGGTTTTTTTTGTTCTGCTGTTTGAATGGTTTTACCTTTTTACCTAGGCACCTGCACTCATGGGGCAGCACTCTGCTGTGCTAGGTATTAAACAGAACAGATTTTCATGAGCTTAGACTGTAAACAGGACCCAGTGGTTGTATTCAAATGGACCTTTTTCTTTAAAGTAGTAGTATGATTTTGGTCAGGGTAGTAGACTGTAGTATCTTCATGCTAGTGGTGTAACATTTTTACTGCTGTGTTTTTAGCTACCATGGCAAAACAGAGTTTTGCAAACAATTAAGTAATGATAATGAAGTAGTTCAGTGACTGCAAAGAGTTTCTGCCATTTGTGAGAGACAACATCAAAGCAAGCACAAACTTGTTTGTAAGAAAAAAATAACAAGCAATGAAGGCTGTTTTTTCAAATACACAGGTCATTAAGGTTAGGAGTGAGGAATGCCTTGCATAAAAGCATTAACTGTGAAACTAAGTGTAAATCTAATAGTCATAAATCAGGAAGCCTCAATAAGGTGCAGGAGTATCTTTTAGGGAAAGAAAAATTCCCTATCTGTAGCTACTTTTGCTTTAAAAACTTATTCTTTTTATCTTCTTCCATTTTCTTTTTCGTTCTTAAGAGAAAATAGTAGTACACTTCATCTCGCTTAAAACTATTGTGGCACTCTTATTTCATGTATTACTTATTCTGTTTAATATATTTTTAAATACTTGCTGGTTTCTTTGCAAATGTCACTATTCCTCATATATCAGACACAAATGGTTGTCCATTAATTGTACTCATTGTTGAAACTTTAAAAAGAGGAGAAACTTGAACCAGAAAACAGGTGAATAGTTATGCAATAGTTGAAATAAAATATGTTATTACAAATGTGTATGAGCATGAAAAAGTCCAAAAAAAAAATCAAAATTGGTACTTCCAGTGCCTGTAATTTTTTTAAGGAAATTTTTAAGGGCAAAATCAGCTCTCAAAAGTACTGCAGGTGTTTTGGGTTTTTTTCTTTTTTTTTTTTCTTATGAATACAGCATTAGGAACCAAAGACTGTTACCACTTGCTTCCTAGTTTGTTCTAGTTACTTCAGAGACAAGTAACATTAGCCATTGTAATATGCTGTATTTATTCAGGCCTCTACTGAAGGAGAAGTTTAATTTTTTTTATCTACTTGTTTGTATGTAATTGTAGCCTCTATGTAGTGCAAAGGAACTTTTTTTAATCAGTTTTTGTTTGTAAGAGAGAAAATTAAGTACAGGCCGGGTCTTTCAGCCTGCAAGTAACTCTACCTTTCCCTATATTTATTTAGCAAAATACTTTATTTAGCAAAAGTCACTGTCAGTTGTTCATTATAGCATGTCTAAAAAATTAAGGTTTTTTCCTAAAAAATTAAGGTTTTTTTTCTAATTTCAATTACAGGTACTCGGCCACCACTGATCAAAAACTTACCTAAACCAATCGAGAGTTTAATGACCCGTTGTTGGTCCAAGGATCCCTCGCAACGACCATCCATGGAGGAAATTGTTAAAATAATGACACACTTGATGCGGGTATAAACATTTATTTTAGTATCTTAAACTGTTAAGCTAGGAAATTGAAGTACGAAAGGTATGCCTTTCATCACACTCTAAAGATGGACTTGCATGTTTTCTTGCTCTTTCTTTTTGATAAAAATCATCAATTACAGTAGAGAAGGGAAATAATTCATCTCCTTATGGGAGTGGTATACCAAGTCATCACAAATTTGAGAAAATTTAAAAAACATTCATAGGTGTGTTTTAATGACTAAATGACTAATGACTATTTTTAATAACTAAAAATATATGCACTTATGTGTCTTCAAAATAAAGTATTATAAATATACTATATAAATGGTATTTCTAAATTATGAGATGCTATTAAAATAATTTTAAAACAATTGTTAATTAGGATTTTTTATCAAATCATTGCTCTTTTTTCACAGTACTTTCCAGGAGCTGATGAACCTCTGCAGTATCCTTGCCAGTATTCAGATGAAGGCCAAAGCAACTCTGCCACTAGTACAGGTACATTTGTGCAAGTTAGAGAAAAAGAACAGCAACATAAGCATTGACAGGGATCTATTTTTTTTGTTAATACTTCTTACTACATCATATTCAGTGTTCTCAGTCAAATGGTTTAGATGAAGTGTACATATAATGGAGAACAAGTTTATAGTAAAAGCTGTCTCCAAGTGTCCAGGTTTAAGGTCTCCTTTTTTTTCCCCATGAATGTTGCTAACAATTGACACCTTTTCACTAACATGTAATATGTAGGAATTGTCAATTTAAAGTTTTTCACTACTCTTGAAAGCTGCATCTTTTTCAGTTATAATCTCCATAATTCAAACTTGCATTTGTTTTATGTTAAGAGGCATTATATACAGTAATTTAAATTAAGTGCAAGAAAATAACCAGAAAGGTGGATGGAAGAAAATGTGGGCTAGACTTTCAGGTAGTCTTGCTCTCAGATAAATCCTTTTAGTGAAAGAAAATTAAGATCACTTGGTCTCCTCATTTTTTAGAGTACAATTTTTCCACTAAAGTAGTTTTTAAATTTAGGCATTTTCAACTTCCTCTCCTTGTTTGGCTTATTTTCTATCTTCAAAGAAATTGCTGGTATTTTGGATAAAGTGTCATTGGCTACTTTGCAATTTAGTGACCTGTATATTAATAAAATCTTTGCAGCTGTAGCATTGCATTGACTTTGCGAGTTGTTCTCCACCTCCCAGCAGGTGATTTTAAGACATAATTTATCACTTTAAACTGTGAATATAAATTGACAGTTATTTATCAGATGTTTATGCTCTTCTGTGGTTAATGATTGTCATTAATTGTGAATGAGATTGCTGGTAGTGATTTTAATATAACACTACCCTAACAATTTCAAAAAAAGCTAAAGACTGACTTCTGAATGTTATCATAGTATTTGTGTATTCTCTTGCACTCCTCTTAGTTCTTACAGTAATGGATCTGTTGCAGTCTTGCAACTTGACTTTCATTAAAAGTTTTCGAAAGTGTTGTTTTAAACCCAAGTTTGACTCCTCAGAATGCTCTAGTGAAGAGACATACTTCATTATTTTTAATGGACATTCCCAAATGTTCTTCCCTGTTACTGGTTTCTAGGTTCATTTATGGACATTACTTCTACAAACACAAGTAACAAGAGTGATGCTAACATGGAACCAAGTGACTTCCAAGGAGCTTCTACCAACGACACTATTAAACGTTTAGAGTCAAAATTGGCACAACAAATCAAAAACACAACCAAGCAGCCGGTAAGCTAATGTGTGCAGTTTTGAACCATAATAATGAAGTGGACATGGTAGACAAAAATGTTGTATTTGCTCTGAAACATTAGTGTCCCCCTTCAGAAATCATACAAAATTGGACCCAGGTACTTATAGGAGAACATGAAAAGGGATGGAAAAATATTGAATGATTCCAAAAACGTAAACTGGAAGGCTCTATTAAGATCTCCAGTAATAATGTAAATGTAAAAAATAGTCCAATGTAAAAAATAGTTCATCCTATTTAAAGGGATTTGTTAGATTAAAAAAGTACGTTTGAAAATTTCTGCCTTAATCCAAAATATTAAGGATTAAACCTTTATGTGACTTTTGAAAGTACTGTGTTTTATTTCCAGTAGAATGCAAAAATACAAAGGTTCTATTCTGACAACATTGGCCTAATTCTACTGATTATTTTTTTTTTATCTGTATATAGTTAGATTATTTTCAAAGTTGCAGATATTTCAGTTTTATATGCCAATAATAGCTCAATCATTACCATTTATTAAGTTATAAATTTTAAATCTTGTCACTTGTAAAATGCACATTATAGAAATATGTTTTAACCTGCATACTGGTGCACATCATGGAGGGGAGGGGCTTGTGCAGAATTTTCTTTTTAAAAATGTGGCTGTTGAAACAGGGTGATCCTGGCCGTTTGAGTTTGCCCCCATCTCGTGGGAGCAGCGTGGAGAGCTTGTCAGATGTTCGCGCACGACCACCGTCAGCTCTTGTTTCAGGAGAAGCCAAAAGGATGAGTGCTGACATGTCTGAAATAGAAGCAAGAATAGCTTCCATCACAGGTAAAAGTAAAGGATGTTTGGGGCGTAGACTAAGGAATTGGAAGGAAAGAAAGGAGGAAGGAAAATGTGAAATGTGCGTAGTCTTACAAAAAGTTAATACCAGTAGCTGTATGAAAACACTTTAACTTTTCATGTAGTATTTATTGTCGTTTATTAATTTTGGGAGGGAAATGGCTTCCTTTATGGTTGTACATTCAGCAAGGTTGAGTATTATAATTGAGTATTTTAAAGGTTGTAGAAGAGATTTTGTTGAATTAGATTTTACTTTTTTTGAAAACACATTATAGGATTTATAAGTGTCAATCCTATTCCATAAGCACAAATTTCACCTTTGCATCGGAAATAGTGTTAATTCATCTGTGCTAGCATAATTATTTATATAATAACATTTTCTTCAAGGATATTTCTATAATATTTTTGAAATTAAGAGGTAGGTTTAAAGTTCAGCATGGTCCCAAGTAAGTTTTAAAGTCCACTTTGACAGATTTCAGAAAGAGGAACGTAGTTAGACTTTATTCATGGGATTAACAAAACATTGGTGTCTTCTGTTTAAAAAAAAAACCTAGAGGTGTTTTGCCAGGTTTGCGTCAGCTATAAACTTTTCTTTCTAAGCATTAAATCTTTGAGAGAATTGGAATTTATCTGTAAGTATAAATACATAATTTTATGGTGAGAGCAATATCTATTCTTCCCAGAAGAGTGAATTAATAAACGTGTATACTTGGCAAACACTTTCTTGTCTCTTTTCTTCATCAAAGATGTTGTTTGTTAATTTATGTAAACTTCAGGCTTTAAGTTCTATATGTGAAAATTTTGTTTTGTTATGCTATATAACCACACATTTAAATAATAAAACAAAGTTAGTTTGGTTAGTTCAGGGTTATTTAGCCGTTTGAGTATTTTTCTACCAGTCTGAAAATTAGCATAATTGAGTAGCTGCAATTAATAAGGAATTATGTATCAAAATTCTGGCTTTGTTGTGCACCATGACTATTTCATTTTTGTTCTTCATTGTATTATGATTACTCCAAGATCTTGTTTTACTAAATACTGAAGTTACTCATGACATAATATTTACCTTGCCCTAAACACATTCTACTTTTGTGTTCTTATTTTAAAGCTTTATTCCAAAATTTGTCTTTTGTATTGTCAGTCTTTGACTGGATGATTGTGTAGCACATCTCACCCTGAATATCTCTAAAGGTTTCTTAACACAGAAGGCAGCTGTGTACTTACCTGGTAATAACACCATGCTGGTTTTATTTTAAAATATGTCAGGACTCACTTTGGTCACTGACACTCTTAATGTAAGTTTTTGACATTAGTGGAGATAATCTGGCCCTCCTCTTTTTGCAAATTTTTAATTTTCCTATTTTTTCTTCCTTAAGTACATTAAGGAAGAACAATAATAATTGTTTGAAATAATAATTACTATTCAGAATATTCTAAGAATTTTTTTTTATCACTGTAGCGTTTCCTTTTCTTGAAACAAAAGTATATATAGAACATACTATTTTTGGTTTGGGGTTCTTTGGGTATTTTTTTAAGAAATCTCTTCAGGCAGTAGTAGAGTACTAGAAATGAGGTCAAACCCGTCTGACCATAACTTTTTGAGAAAGAGTTAAAACAGCATTGGTTTGGTTTGGTTTGGTTTTTTTAATCTTGTTAACTGTGTGACAGAAGTAATATGCTGGGAACCTGAAAAAAAATTGTGTGGCTGGGTGAGAATTGGGCTATTGTTAAGTCAAGAATTAGTTAATCTTCTTGTTCCAACTTTCACTAGATTAAGTGTAAGAGTAAATCATGTAATACACATTACCATTACTTACTGAGATGAATATGCAACAATGTTCGATTTTTAGGAGATATATTCAGTTTTTCTCTAAATAGGAACTATTTATCTTAAACTACAAAAGTACCAAATTAAGAAAAAAATATTATTAGATTTTAATTGATAGTGTATGACATTTCTTGAACAACATTCAAAAATTACAAAGTTGGTAGTGATATCCAGCTCCCAAAACAAAAAAATATCACTAATGGGGCAAAAGAGTGAACAGCAGGAATGATGGTCAAATGTAGTAAGAGTAAGCATTTTTTTCAGAGACAGATGAGATTTGCTTTAAAAGGAGGTAATTTAAAGAAGTAGCTAACTATTAAACTTGTTTATAAAATAGTTTGTACCCAACTCTAAAGAGAGAAGGTTATATAAGTTCAGACAGTCAAGAATTTATTCTGAATATACAGGTGAACTGAAATAATTCCGTTTTTTCTCTGTTTGGATAATTACATTTGGTTTTCCCTTCTGTGTTGCCATGCTGCTTTCTGTGTTTGACTTTTGTGTTGCTAACTGTAACTAATTACACCGTGTTGTAATGATGGCTAGTTCTGCATTTTTTGCTTTTTAACCGTTGCTTTACTATGTGTAAGCATGAGTGGAAGGCAATGCAGTTTATTCTGCATGACACATTTTTGCATGAACTCTAATTTAACCAAGTATATGAAAAGTGCAGTATTAGGAATTTAATAATTTTGCTATTGCCATTTTAGTGTTTTGCATGTGTATTGTATATGTGTATTTTTTCAGCCTATTCCAAGCCTAAACGAGGCCATCGTAAAACTGCTTCATTTGGCAACATTCTGGATGTCCCTGAGATCATCATACCAGGTATCGCAGACCAGGTGAACGGGTCAGTTGGTTAAGATGCCGGAATAATGATCAGACTGCTAAAATACTTCTTGCTCCAGTTGCTGTAGGACAGAACCAGAAATTATCCCACAGGATTTTTCATAATGCTTCTGTAAAGAGAAGCATCATGGGTTTTTTTCCTTCATTATCTTGATGTTTAGAATCTTCTTATAGAGCAAAACTATATATGCAGTCTTTTATTACAGCACCTCATTTGGTGAAAATGGACTTAAGTTGAAAAATTTCTGTCTAGGTAATTATTTTGCCCTGATCTTTGTGTTTGGGCTCCCATTTTTAATCAAATATTAGTGGAACAAAAAACTTAAATACATTAGGTACAGAATTTCAAATCTGTGTGATATTTGTGATTAAAACATTAACACTTAATCTGTGTAATCCTTATATTTGACTACACTGTTCTAGAGCTAAAATGTGTCTGCATGAGATATTTCTGTTGTGTTTAAGTAAATGCAAACTAAAATTATTAGGAGAGGCTTCTGACAGGAAGAAAATCAGTATAATCAGGCACCATAGATGATAATTTCAGTTGGGACTTTAATGAATAATTCTCATGTATCCCAGGTCTATTTTTAGTTAGTAGCATATCGTTTTCCTTTCCCTTTCCTTTTTTTTTTTTTTTTTGCAACAAAAGTGGATTTCTTTCTTTCATTTCATACTTCTCAAAGCCTAAAAATAAGTATAATCAATCCCAAACTGTGATAGGTATACCATTAGCAGTATGCAAGTCACTTCAGAATTATTTGTCACAGGTAGGAAATGCAAATGATAATATCTACTGCTAATCTAGAAATACACTAGAAACTGTGGACCTCCTAGTCTAAATTGGTGTCATCTGAGGAGGTTACCTTGTAAATCTTGATATCTTTTGGTATTTTAAAGTTGAATGCAGAAGATAATTTTGTACAAAAGTTTCTTTTAAATAACTTTATTGAAATTGATTCCAAAGAGCAATAGCACAACCCATGAAAAGAAAACCTCTTTGGCATTGCATCTAACAAATTGGCAAAAGAGGATAGCTTTCTGCTATAACTTTCAAACGGTCCTGGCCAATGACATAAATGAAATCCTGAGAGAGCAAGGAAAGCAAAAGTGAAGAGATCTGGTTAGCACATTCTGAGAGCCTGTTAAATAAGCTCTAGAAGCAAATGAGTGCCTCTTTTCTGTGCACACCGTCTGCACGTAAGAACACCGAGCCTTCCAAGAAACCTTGAAACTTTAAGGGAATGATGAAGTCAGTTAAATAAAATTCCATGTTGTTTTCACAAAATAGATTGTACCAGTCTCTTGGTTTCTTTGTTAGGCAGAGGAGTCATTAGAAATTCTTTTATTTTAGTGGAACTGGACAGGATGGGAATTCCAAGATGAATTATTTGGAACACATATGAGAGAAATAGCAACTTGTAGAAATGACAGAAGTTATAGGTCTGGAGCAAGCATATTAATGAATTTTCTCAAAATTTAAGTCAAATTTTAAGGTATCTAAGTCAAATAAGCAATAATGAAATTCACTGTTAATGTTTTATCAGAAGCAACTATTCATAAAGAGGAGGATTAGAGTATTACATAAAGTGAATTTTGCTGTGACTGGAAAGAAATAGGGTAAAATCCAGGGTCATGCACTGTGTAGCAACTGTTTCTTTTAATAAGATGACATGGGACCACAGCAGATGAATCCCAGGTAGTATAAGCCACTAATCTAATGCAGTGGTGAAAAACTCTGAAATCTTAAGGTTCATTTCCAGGAAAAATGAAGAAGCACTGATGCTATTTATAGGCCCTTGCTGAATTTTAAGCAGGAATTCAATATACTGTTCTGGTCAGCCATATAAAAGAAACATATGTGCTCTGAAATAATATCAAGAAGAGCTAATAGGATGTTACGGAGAGTATATAGGGGAATCTGAAAGCATGGCTTTTTTTAGCCCACAAAGTGAAAGCTAAGAAATTAATGATTATTTTTATAGATGAATCTCCAGCTGAAAACTAGGAAGAGAGAACTACTTAAGCTAAAAGACAGTATTGACACTACAGAAGAAATATGTAAATTGTCTGCAAATACATCTGGGCTATATATTGAAAGCTTCCTGGTTGTCAGAACAGCTTTCCTGTAATAATCCCAAAGCCAGAAAAAAAATGAGATTAATCATTACATGACAGGGACATGATTATCTGCTAATTATATTCTTCTGTATTCTTAAAGCAGTTATTCAAAAATACCTTGCTCAGTTATTCTTTTCAAAACAACGTATTTCTCACTTCTTTCCTTTCCTTACTTTCTGTTTCCCCAAACTGTCACCTCCACATCAATCCCACCCAATGTTCCATAACACTTTTGCCCCAGACCCAGCTCCTCCGAACTTCCCTGGGCATGTCCCTCGGTGGGGCGAGCAGCTTGTCTGGGTCCTTGGAACAGCACAAGTGCCAGTCTGTGCTGCTGCCTGGAGTTGTGCTGAGCACATGGTAAAGCAGCTGCTGCCCAGAGAGGGGAGGCACCACACAGGCACGTTACCGTGAGTCAGCTGCTTTGGGGCAGGGCTATTTTAGAAGTATGAGTACTACATCTGCTATCATTGGGGGTTTTCGTAATGTGTTGCTTCAACTGCATTTCATCCATGAACTGATTATACTACCAAGGTCGTAAAATACACGTTTTTATCAGTTAAAGGTAAAATATTGGCAGAAGGGGAAGTTTTTAATATATATTTGCTCTTCTTTCTAAATTAGTACAATAAGGGTGAATAGAACTTTTCCAGAATTTAAGATGCTATTTTGTATTACTAGCTTACAAACTTAGAAACTGAAAATGGATCAAATAATTCCTTTTTTGTCCAACAGCTTTAGCAAGAGTTTGCAGTGGTGGTATCCTGCAATCAAATAGACAAGTGATGTATCAATTTTTTTATTATTATTTACAGTGTATATATCGTATAGGTTTATACATTTTATTTTTTTTTATATATATGTGAAAAATGAAAACCCTACTAAGTGCAAAAGGTTTAAGTAGCTTTCTGTTTAAAGGAACAAAGTTATAGCTATAGTTATAGAGTTATAGTTTGCATACCTTTTCAATACAAACCACTCAACAAGCAAACCTTCAAGTACAGCCTTTTCTTCACTGGCAATGTTAGATATCTCATGCATTTAGCATGTGTGCATTTGGCTTTGTAATTTTGTCATCTGAAACTCTGCCACAGTGTTATGATTTTTATAGCATTGACACTGCATAAATGATTACTCAAGATGGACACATTTTATTGAGGGTCTTTAGAAAGTGGATAGGAATTATGGATGCTTTAGGTCTGTAATTTTGCTGTCTACTTTTAGAACCAATATATACCAGAAATCCCACCCTTGTCTTCCCAAATCACTTCATTCTTCTGGAATTCAGATCAATGTTTTAACTTCTTCAAAATGTCTTCTAGCACTGTTACAGTCACAGATAATCCGGCACTGTGAGGGAGGTTTGAGTCTTGTAGGTGTGTAAGGAAGAGAAAATACTGTGAGTAAATAAGAAAGTGTAAAAGGAGACACCAGTATCTGTTAAAGGGCAGGGAGAAGAGGTCATAGCTGGTCTGGATGTTTGGCAGTGGGGTGGGGGTGGTGATCAAATAAGTTGTAGAATTTATTTTTGCCTGCAGGATGTGGGGCAGGACATAATGGAAGTTTCCTGTTCCTTTAGAATTTAATTTTAGAAAATTAAACAACAGTGTGCAAAATGGGGTTTTATTGAGGCCAGGAATTATGTTTGTGACATTTGCTTTTTAATCTTAAAATCCTATAAACCACCAAAAGCCTGACACTGTGCATCAAGCTACTGTAGATGAACTTCTGTGCATGCACAAATCTCTTAGTTTTTATAATGAGGAAAAATTTGTTTTAAATGGATATAGAGGTAAGAACAAGATCATAACTGAGAGAGGAAAGCATAAAGAAGTAGCAGGGATCATTTCAAATAAATATTTTATGTCATGTTGTATATTTTTCAATTGAAATTTTTCTTGAATCTGGAGCAATAAGTATTTGTTGATTCGTAGTCTGTTTCTGCCTTGTCTAAGCTATTTGCCAGATGTCTGCAGTAGTTACACTAATTAAAATGGCATTGCCTAGTAGAACTTGCACCTCCCTCATGCTACTAAATTGAAGATATTTCATTTAAAGGTGTTCATTTTTTACAGCACAGGAGTTTTGACCCCTCTTTCTCTCTCCCCTCCCCCCCAACCCAAGGCATTTTCTTTTCTTTCTTGCACCCCACCCTGATTATTTTAACATCTTGGCAGCCGTATTCTAATATTTCAGCAACAGATGTGCTGGGTTCTTTAAATTCACAAATGTTGCTAATCTGAAATGAGAATTTCAGATATTTTTGCAAGCCTATTTCAGCTGAGCTAATTTTGTAACAATGTTGTTGAATGAAATGTGCACATAATTTTGTGTCAGTTGTGGGTGGATTGCACATATCTTGAATACTGAGATGAGCTGTGGCAGCCAGATGAAGTATCCACAGCACAGAATTTTATTAAATGTATAATCTTGTTTGTTAAAATGATTACATAGTGAAAAAGTTAACTACAAATGAACAAGTTCAGACATTTTGACATAGATTAGTCATTCACATGATCCCTAGTATCAAAGTATTAAAAATAACTTAACCGTTGTTGCTTAGGTAAGTATATACTTTCCCTGAATTTCAGAAGCAAAAAGATCAAGACCACAGAACAGTTGCAATTCAAATTCATTTGTAGTCAGAGCAAAGAGTATATTGCTGTTGTAGAATACTGCTTGATTTTCTTACATGCTTGTTTCTTATAGTACTTGCTATAAATGTTAGACGATAAAATGTCATGACAAATTGGTAGAGTGACACTGAAAATTTTTTATTGCTGTTTTGTGGTAGTGTGTACATGAAATAGTACCCATATTTAAAATTTTAAAAGATTATTAAATGTATTGATCATTATTAAATAGTCTCACATTTTTGTAGTAACTGTTGCAATTCAAAATGTGTCAGGATAGGCTGTGGAGTCATATGGAAATGATGCTGAATGAGAAGTGTCTAAAAGGTTAAAAATGCAATGCGTTTTCCAGGGCTTTAAGTGAGCTGGGTTGGTTGCTGAGCACAGGGCCGCTGGGCGAGGGGCTGCCACGGCTGCAGTACATGTTTCAGATGCTCCCCTCCAGTAGCAAAGTTACGTAATGCGGAGCTAAGAGCAAGAATTTTGAGCATTGTCAGCTGTTACTCAGGACGATTTGGTGTTTCCTTTTGGACAGCTGACCTGCTCTCAAGAGATAATATAAACAATCACTGTAATAAAAATCAAAGTAGCCCGGGAGATTCTGTTGCATAATCTCCTTTTATTTTTAAGGAGACTGTTTCCTGGAAATGCCTTTGATTGCATGTCAGTGTTAAAATTTAAACTGTTTTATGTAGCTGTCACTGGTGGATAATTGTGAACAGGTGGAAGGAGAAGAGGAAAAGATTACAGCATTGTGCTCCGTAGGTTGATGGTGAGATATGATTTAACTGAACAGTCCCCTTTTCACACATCTCAGGGCATGAGAATAGGACGTAGTTTCATTCCTCTGAAGGAGACAGAAGACCAGAAGAAAGCACTTTCATTTCTTAATTTTCTTGAGGGGAGCAGCACACAGGCAGAAGTCCTTGCTGTGTTCCTTGAGCAAGCCAAAGAGCAACAGGTTAAAGCTGGCAGCCTGTTATCTTCGCGGTTTAGCTTTTAGAAATCCCCATAACGTAACGCACTTGAAATAGATGTCGTCATCAGCTCCTGCCCCAAGTACTAAGCCTGACCAAATACATGTGACAGAAGATGGTGCAGTAGAGTGCAGCAGCTATTCATGTGGTAGGAGTGGTTATTGTATTAGGGTATACTTTTTGTTGACAGGCCAGCATGTTTTGAGTTAAAATTCTGCAGCTGTCTCTCTCTCTCCCTCTCCCACTTTGTCTCTGTGGATTTGTACAAATTCCAAGCTCCTCTGCAACCGTCGCACCCTTCTTATTTTGTTCTGAGTATATTTCACTGGTTTGTTTTTGTTTTGTTTTTTTCCCAGCAGGAAACGGACAGCAGAGGCGCAGATCCATTCAAGATCTTAGTGTTGCTGGAACAGAGTCCAGTCAGGTAATGTGCTTCTCATCTCTTCTTTGCCTTTCAGTAAAGTCAGCATCAAATCCATATTCGGGAACTGGTCTGGAAATCTTCACCTTTGATGCTTTCGTAGAAATGATGTGGAAGCTTGGCAGACTGTAGCATCGCTTGTATTGAATTTAAATGAGATTCCATGAGGGTAATCTATGAATGAGCTCTAGATGAGAAGCATTTTCTGTATAGTTTATGCAGTATTTAGCATTTTTACATACACGTGGGTTTTGTGTACCGCTTAATTTCTCTGAGGGCGGATATTACTCAGAAAAGCCTTTTCTTCTCTCTATAAGTAGGAAACAATTGTAATTACGACTTATTATCTGAAGCAGTTACCTATACATTAGACTCACTTTTTGCATGAGAACAAAAAGCATGTGCATCACTATTATAGATGTTTATTGTCAATCTCTGGATCCTGAATAGTAACTTACAGTAATATTTCTCCATTTCATGTGAAAGATGTACAGCAGGGTCTAGTTACAAAGTTTTGTTTTTAAAAAAGACTATTTCAAAAAAATATTTTATGATAACATAGCTCCTTGTCTGGTATTCTAACTGCCATGGTAACAGAAACAGTCGTATGCTGCATAACATGCTCTTAGTTTAATTTCAATTTTAAATGAGAGAAGTACAGCTAATTCTTCATTGAGATATGTTTGTTTAGTGTTTTTACTTGCTTCAGTAATTCACAGGGCCTATTTGGTCTTTAGTGTGAATGGGCAATTTTGAGATCTCTACTATTAATTGGATGTGGGATACTGGAGCTTAGCATATTCATCAGGTTAATCAGGTTTGCATACTAAACAACCGACTGCAATATTCTAAAATAAGTGGTAATTCTTGGGGTGTGTGTTTATCAGGGAGATGAACATTTATTTGATCCTTAATTTAATGGAGTATGATAGCCACAGAAACTTCATCAATCCTGTAGGTATTAGTAGAACTTACTATGTGCATCTATCAGAAAATAACAGATGAGTCTTAAATATATTTTAATATCTTCATAGAAGACAGGTTTGTTAGAAAGGAAAGAAATGAATCTGCAAAATTGAGGAAAGAAATATATTAGCCTATTCAGTTAATTGTAGAACTAAAATTATGTAAGACTTGGGGGGCAAAAAATTAAGTGACAATACATCAGTTACACCAAAGTGTGCTGATTGTATGGATGTATTTAATTAGAGCTTTTTTATTTAGAAGTTTTCATTCTGTTCATTTTAATAAATGGTTAGTATTTAAAGAATTTCAGCATTTGCTTCTTATCTTAATAACTTATTATAACAGTCTGTCTTTGAAAGTTGTTCTACTGCTTGCATGGATGTTCAAGCTAAATTGTTCTTGTGACCAGGAGGATAGAATTTTATTTTTTTTTTTATGTTTACCTTACCAATTTTATATGTGGGTCTGTAGAAGTACAAGAATCACATTTTACTTTCTTGCTTCTGATAGCATATGTATTGGAAAGGTAAGAAGAATTGCAGTTATCTGTTCCTATCTTGCAGTTTTAGGAAACATCATGGTAAATCTGGAAAACATAATATTTTAACAGGCAGGAAAAATGCACTTTCAGAGACATTTTTGTGCTGTCCATACAAACGAATAGTGATTTTTTATCCCCTTTTTGATGTGAGAAGGGATTGAAAAATCCACTGAAGCTATTACTGACTTTTGATGTCCATATGTTTGCATATTAAAAAAAAAAAATGGAAAACTATGAAGAAAGTAATTAATTTTTTATTAAAAGTAGTTTAATTTTTATTAAAAATAAAAATGCCTAAAGACTTAAGATTATTCTGTACGGGTTTCTATAGCTCTGGACCTCAATGGCTTGAATTTTTATTAGCAATCTCAAACTGCTATCAGGCTAAGCAAGCTACTGGCCAAAGCTGAAAAAACATCTGACTAGCATAGCTCTGGTCAGTTCAGCCTATCTTCCCACATGCACCATACCATATATAGGGTATCCTTTCTAATGTGAAAATCCCCTTCCCCCTCCCTCCCTTCATTGCAAACATCCTTCTTCCCTGCATTCCATTCTCCTTTACACCCACCCTGTGGCATGGCCTTCTTCACCAAGCAGTCATGGCACTGCGTGCCTCTGCTCCCAGGCTGTGTATGTCCCTACCCCACTCAGAACTGAAGGATTGACACAGTACCTCTTTTCTGGTTTTTTACTGTTTGACTGATACATTGAAGCTGATCAGAAATCTTTTTATTGAACGTACTTTTCCTGAAAATTAGTGCTGTGTTAATAGAAAATGATTCTGTTATAACTACTGGGTTTTAATCAGAAAGATTTTCTTAAGGTTTTTTTCTTAAGGTGAAGGAAGACACCAGGCTTGATAATAATAAATATACCGAACTTTGGGTGCTTATCTGAACACATAGACCAAGACTCTTGTCTTCGTTTTTACCTGCTTCTCTTTTTTAATTCTACCACCTTTTGCGCTTTATGATTGTGTGGACGTTTTATTTCTATGTACTCTTATAGGAGTTTTTTGTGTGGTTTGTGTGGCTGCTGATTACTATGTGTATGTTGTTGAGACACTTAAGGCAGGTGCTTTGCAGATGGTTTTACTAATCAACATCAACAGTTTAGGTAGGAAAATATGCTAAGTCAAAGGTTTTCCATCATCAGATCAGCTGTTGGAGTGATTTGGTGTTGAGAATATATGTTTAAGTCTGAATTTGCATGAGTTTCTCTAGTGCTTGGTGACCTTAGACTGGTCACTGCTCCAAGTGACAGGAGCGGCACTGACACAACTGTCTCTGTGAAGTCAAATGCCACATTTTTGTTTCTTTCCATCCACATGTTGTGATGCTTTATTCATTTTTCCACATAACTTACTTTTTTGGACTGATTTGTTTCTTCTGCCTTTCTATTTCCCTGTACACGCATTTTAAACCAACGTATTGTGTCATCTGTCCAGCACTAGTGCTCTTACTCAACACCTTTGTAACACAGAAACACATGTGCAGACCCTGAACTGCACATTAATACTTTTGCAGCAATTAATACTTTTGGGGACTTGAAGGAACGCAGAGAACAGCTATTTACACTGCGTAGAGTCTTAACAGAATTTGAAGTTTTATACAGATACTGAGAAACATGGCATAATCATGCAAGAACTGATCTGATGCCTAGTAGGGTGAGTGACTTCTTCCCTGTGTATTGTGTATTGATTTGGTTGGTTTGGTACATCATCTTTCACAGTACTATCAGAATATCAAAACTACCTACTACCCCTTTTAAACATTGTTTTGTTTTGTTTTGGGATTATTGGTTTTTGAGGGAGGGGAGATGTTGTAGCAGTTGCTGGGCCTTCATAATTCTTAGTTTACATTAAAGAAAACCGTGCGCTGTGTTGAGAAGCAAGGTCAGAATGTACATGCCCACATGCGTGCAAGCTAAGTGGGATAATTTGGGGGATCTGATATTATACAGATGACTCATTCTCTCTGTGAGATTGTGAAATTTGTCACAGATGCGCATTTGGTTTTTTCTCTCATGCTGTGAAAATATTCACAGATGAGGCGATGAGGAGACAGGGCTAGTAATGATGATTTCTTTAAATTATGTTGGCCACTTAAATTAAGCTGGGGTGCAGGATGTTGTTCCTCAGAGCACGTGAGCTTTTCCAGACTGCAAGTCTTTGAGAAGTGGAAGCTAAAAGCTAGGAATGCCATGTGAGTTTGACTGCCTGGAAGAGAGATTTGAGAGTAACCTCCTAACAAGTCTGTTAAGCATACTGAGGTACCTGGAGGAAGCAAGGATGAAAGGATACTGGTGAAGGGGTAGCAGAAACTGATTGCTAAAGTACAGGCACTGGTTTACCTGTCAGAGGGGCTGGTGTCCAGGAGGCCTAAAGCATCTCACTCAACACACACTCAAACACTGCACTTTAACTGGCATTCAGTTTTGGGAATTTCCCTTTGTAGTACTTTTTAGATGTGCCTTCTATACGAATCCTTCATTTCTATCTCTAGTAATTTCATCTAAATAATGTTATCAAGGAAATTTATTTTTTTTTTGATGGATGAAAACAATCTGGTACAGCCTTGAGAAGTTACTCTAACTAGGGTAGTTCTCAGGTGCCCTTTGCTATCAACTGTAGATGCTCAACAAATCTCTTTTTGCTTAGAGGACTCACATGCTGTTAAAAGTGATCTATCTTCTGATCTTTCACATCAGCAGGGGGTGTTTATCATTCATATCTGAGGACACTTACTGTAAGCTCAGCAACTTAAACCTAGCTTAATACCAACAAAGACACCAACACAAAAGCTTTTTCAAAATGTCTGATGCCATCATCTAGATAATATCCATCAGATTATTTCTAGAGTAGTTTATTGCCCTGTTTCTGGCCATTAACTGCCATTAACTGCAGGTAATCCTTTGTTCATTAATTTAGTGTATAACTAAATTAATAAACATTACAAAAGAAACACTGTGTAATCAAAATAATGGATCTTTCAGTGTGTAGAATCTTGTTACTCTGGATTGTTACTTGACTGAAATCCTGACTTTTAAAACTTAAATTAAGGTAGGATATTTGGAAATCATAAAGAGTCAAAAGAAATACAGTTTCCAGGAAAGGTGTATTTAAAGGCTTCTTTTGAAAAATGGAAACATTTAAGTAATCATTTCATGATAAATAAATACACCATCTAGAAAATAGTTGTATTTTAATTGCTTCTTTTCTTTTTACTCCATTTTTTTCTGCAAAACTCATTGGGGCTTATAGTCTTAAATTCTTTACTGTGTTAATTTTATGTCAGTGAAGGGGTATGTGAAATACAAACATACATATTGTAAATAACTATTCTGAAAAAGAAGCTCAGTAGAATCCTGAAATCTGAATTATGTTTTTGTGCTTGGGTAAACAAAAGGATTGCAGGAGTCAAATGGTATATAAGAGAACATCCTACAGAATTTTGGATTAGTTCTTATTTTGCTTCATGAGGGACAATGTACTCATTTTCTGATTGATTTATTTCAATTGAGTGATCCTTTTTGATTAACACTTTTTTCATGTTTTCTGAAGGTGAATCAAATAAGCTCTGAGTTAACAAAAAACTATAAGAAAACTGTAGATTAATACGCTGCAGTCAAGTGCAGTTACTAAGCTATATTCTTTCAGTTGAATGTAGTTTCATTCATTGATTAGGCATTGGAAACAAACTATTTTTTCCTTATGTTGTGGAGTTGCTAGATTTCACTGAATAGTGGAGTGAAAATTCCTGGACATGTTGTCATGCTTCTCTGTAAAGATCTTGAACACATTGTTCGGCATTGCCTTTATTATGCTGAGTAGCAAAACTGTATCAATTTATTTTACACAGTACAGATGGAGTACAAATGGGGATGAAATTATCCCTGCACTGCATGTAAAGTTGATCAAACTGTCAGGAGAGCTTTCAGGGTAAAAGCCTGGGGAGGAGGGTATTTTGGACATTTATAGGTTCAGATTTCTTTTATTTTTTTTCTTTTTAATGAACTTCTCAAAAATCTTGTTAACTTGTCATTTTGTTTTGTTTTGTCATTTCAGGAGAGTAGAAACAGCAGTAGATCATCTAGTCCTAGTGTGAGAATGATCACTACCTCGGGACCAACCTCTGAAAAGCCAACTCGTAATCCATGGACACCTGATGATGCAGGTAATCCTTTGTTCATTACTTAAATTTTCACCTGTAAAAAAATAAAATATTTATTTGGTTGTGGTGTGGGTTGTGTGCTTAGACATTAATAAAAGTAAGCAATGAAAGTCAAGGTCCATTTTAGTTCTGCTTAAATTAAATCATTACATTACTGACTTGTTTTTCATGTAGGCTTTGAGAACACTTTTTTTATAGATTATATTGAGTTACATAGACTTGTAAGTATTTTGCTTGTAAGAAAGTACTGTACATATGCAGTGATACTAATATTTAAAGAAGATTTTGTTAGCACCAGTTTTGACTATAGTGTGGTTTTGGGAAAATAGGGAAATAGAAATCCTATTACATTTTAGTCTTGTGCATTCATTATGAATGTACATTGAAAACTTCTGTTGCTCTGACATCTGGAGTGAAATGCTATGTAGGTGAGTATCAGGAATAGGTTAATTCTGTTTATCTGTTGTAATTTTGCTTATTCAGAATGTACATGTGCGCACAACATTACTGTTTTTAGATGAACTAACATGTGTCTGCAGAAAAATTGTAAGTACTTCTACTGTAGCATCACTGTTCTTTTGTTATGAAATAGGATTAAGAAGGAACATAATTGAATAGTTGAATTCAGTTTTAAAAGTCATAATGCATTCCATAATGAAAAGAACCAGTACTGGACTGCATGAAAACAGTGGATCCCACAAATTCGTTTTCAGAATATAAATAAAAATTACAGTTTTGTTACCAAACTGTACATATTGAATCTTAAACTTAGACTCAAGCTGGTACTTCATTATGTGTCAAATTCTGAATCTTTTTCTTGTGATCCATTTCAGCTGGCTGATCAGGTTCTTTTATTTTTTTCCTCTGACCAAGTACAAAATGGAAACTCCCATGTGGACTAACTCTTGTACAGGCATATGTATATACACATACGTTTGTATGTATATATGCACACTTGTATTTTACCAAATATAAGGTGATTGTGTAAGGCTTGTACTTTGGTTTTTTCCCCCCACTGCTTTAGTGTGAGGAGGACATCACACCCTTGCATTTAGCTTCTGTGTTTTCTTCTTTCTGTCCATTGCTACTTTGCCTGATCACACTCTGTGCCCTGTCACTTATAATTTCCCAAAGCCCTTGCCCATTACTACAGCCCTCCCTGTGCCCTCTTGTACAGCATGGATCCTGAGTTTCTTTGGGCAGTGAGCACTTATGGGAATTGCTGCCTCACATGAGAGCAAGGTCTTACCCAGTCAGTAGTTCATTGGGAGCTGAAAACTGCTAATCCTATGCCAGGGCAAGGACAGTTTGTGCCAAGTCTTTGTTCTTAAATGCAGCACACACTAGAGCTAAAAGTCAGATCTGTTTTCTGGCCCATAGAAATCCCTCACCTTATACTCAGGTAAATACAGAATGTGCCATATGTATATTTTTTCTTGTTAGATTTATGCAGTCCATGAACAAAGAATTGTTTGAATTTCTAAAGAGAGAAATAATTTTTAATTAATGAGGCAAAATGATAAAACAAGGATACAGCTGAGTGTGGTCAGTCACAGGAAAAGGAGCAGTTCTGTGACACTGTTGAAATGCTCGAGAATGTCATTTGAAGTATTTTGCATGTATTGATGTATTTCAAGTGTTGCAATGATGCCTTCGTTTTAGCAATAGTCCATTTACGGCAACAGTCTAATGTAGGGAAGGACTTTTTATATTGATCGCATTTAAGATGCTGTAGTGATTAAATCTCTGGTTTTAGGGTTGTTTTCTTTTTCTTTTTTGTTTTTACCACCTTCCAGTTTCCTTACAAGCATACACTTAACCACTTTTTCTCCATTCCCACCCTCTTATTTCTGTTTCCTTTTGAAGCGGCTCTTGGAGATAGCATAGTCTTTGAGGGCAACACCTTAGTTTCTCTACCACGACTACTCTGTGGCAGGTGCTTTTGGGGTATGGGTAAGCAGCCCCTTTTTTTTCCCACCTACCCTCCTCCATATAATCCTCTGGTAGAAATAATGCGGCTGTAAAATCAGTAGTTTCTCCATGTGTCTTTACTCTCTGTCTCTTAAAGCTTAACAGTAACCTTGTGATCCCCAGATTGTGGGCTACTAAAAGATAGGATCTGTAAGAATTCAGAAACATGTGAAATCTGAAAGCACTAGAGAAATCTAGAGTAACTGCAGTGTAAAAAGAGAGCAGCCTGGCCCAGGAGACAGATTGGGTTCCATGCTACCCACAAAGTATCTTTACAGAGCAGGGAAGATGCCCTAGAGTGTGTTGTGAGAAAGAAACTTAGAGACCTCACTGGGAGCAGGTTTCAAAACTGAGCAGGAGGTTGTGCTTATTTTATTTTGGCAGAGCTGATTTGCACAGCTTCTAATTTTAAAGTGATTAGATGCATGGGCTGGCTGGCTGATCCTTCATAAACAAGAATGAAATGGCAATTTTTTTATAAACAGAAATGATTGCAAACTGTACAAAAATAGTATTTTTAAAATCTATATGCTGTTACATGGCTTCTAGAAATGTAGGTTGATAACCATAATCTTTATTTCTTCTTGGTGTGATAGACCATACTTTTCAAGTTTTTAACTATCAGAAAAACAAACTGATTCATCTGCCTTGGGATTGAAATGCTGCTATTTCCATCTGCCTGTCCACATTCAGATTGTGTTTTGTGAAATTACTTAGAATTCTTGTTTTTGTCCCATAAGAATAGAATTAACTCTTGAAAATACATTAAAATTTTCTTGGTATTGTTACAGAGACCAATGGGTCAGATAACTCCATCCCAATGGCATATCTTACGTTAGATCATCAGTTACAGGTAATAAATAGACACTTTATTAGATTCTTAAGCTTGCATTTCATTCTAACGTTTGACTTTTGGGTTGCAAAATATAGTGCCACATATTTACCTGGGTTTATATTCTGTCTAATTTTTGACCAAGGCTAAAAAAAATATATTATGTAATCTGAGATTGGTTGACTCAGATTTGATCAAGCTATTAAAAACAAGCCCCAGGAAACATGATTCCTAAAAACAAATGTGAGCTGAGTTTGACTGTCAAAATAAGACATTATTTGCTTGAGTGTTACTGAATTAAATTGTTGTGTACACTTTATTTGTTGTATGTGGAATCAAACACTACTTTGACTTCTGTGACAGGTGTCAGATTAAAAACTACAAATTTGAGGTTTGAGTCATCTTTGACATTGGTGCAGTAACGTTTTCCAGGGCATGGTTTAACATTTATTTTTAAAAGCTTACTTGTTTTTAAAAGATGTTATAAATACACTGCAGAGACATTCTAACACACTATTTACTAAGATATCAGTTCATTAGTCTTTAACATGTCTGATTTATTTTCAGCCTCTAGCACCGTGCCCAAACTCCAAAGAATCTATGGCTGTATTTGAACAGCACTGCAAAATGGCACAAGAATATATGAAAGTTCAGACAGAAATTGCATTGCTGTTGCAGAGGAAGTAAGTAAAATTGTTTTACCTTCTCTCTTCTTCTGTGTGTGTTTTTTTTTTTTAACACAAAATCTGTTCTCCGTGACTCTTATATCTGGCTTTATGAAGTAACATTTCATAGAGCATAATTATTTTCCAACTGTAATCTCAGAAATACTGAGCTGCTCAGTACAGGTGAGATAGTTAGAACAGATAATTGAAAGTTTTAATCAATATCAAGACACTTCTTCTGGACAAGTCCTATCTGTATATATAACAAACACTACTAGTTTGTTTGTATCATCTCAAATGAAAGACACTGGAAAGACCTGGACTGTTAAAGAACCTTGGAATTTTCTTTACAATACTGTCCATTAACATGTTTTCAGTTATAATTTGTAGATAATCGCTTAGTTAATGGATTATAGAATTTCGAGTAATATATCAGTGTTACTCATTTTGCAGTTAGTTTTTATCTTTTTCTGACTTTTGTCAAGCAATGCATTTACAACAGTATTATCAGTACACAACTTATATTTTTCTGCCAGAGGTTTAGGACCTAATACTTTGACCTTTTTATGTACCTTCTGCTTATGCTCCAGAAATAATCTCTTTCCTCTTACATTGTGTGCAAGTATAAGTGAAGCAACTGCATGTATTGTTGTATTAGGGTGAAAATTATTGCTGATTCAGAACTCGAGTTCACGATAAGTTCTGTTGTGCTTTACTTAGCCTTTCTGTTTCATGATGCTGGGGAGCAGTTCTGAGAGGTCACATATACTCCCACACTAGACCAAATTATCAGCTTGTTACCCATCAGTGCCTGAGCCACTGCTGGCAAGCAGTTGTTAAAAGAGGGCTTACCTTGGAGTTTATGGATTAGTTAATGAGAAAAATGTGTTGTGTAAACTTTTTGTACATTAGAAATAGCATACAGAATGGGGGGGGGGGAATACTACTGTAAGTTTGAACTCCTATCGTGTATTCATTTTTGGTTTAGCATCCTGAGAACAATTTTGATTTTTTCACATGAATTTTTAGACCTGATTCGGAGATACTGAAGCTAGAGTGAATATCTTAATTTTTTTTTTTTTGTGTTATTTCTAAGGGTCACTAATTTATATAAATATGTGTTTCTATTTCAAAACTCTTAATTCTCTGCTTTTAGATTCCTCCTAGGGTTTTTTTGTAGCAATTTTTTAGTGACATTTCTTCCAAATTGTTTTTTCTTAGTCAGAATGTAATTGTCCGTGGGTGTTAAAACAAAAAGTAGTGGTGTGATGGATGAATTTAATGCTGTCTAAGGTAGTTATTAGTTCAGCCCTCAAAGAATTATTAAGTTTTCTTCAACTGTAATTACAAACCATATGGCAGCAATTAATTAACATGAACTTTCTCCTTTACTGTTTTGTTGCAAAAATATTGCTGGCAGCTTGCCTCCTTGTTGCCTTGTAAACAAATAGTAAAACCAACTGCTGCATCAGTTTTGCAGAATAAATTATAGGAAGTTTATCAGCGTGTTTCTCTTCTAATATTGCTGCTAAAAAACAGTGTGCATTTATGGCGTAAATTATGTGAAATGCCAGCAACAAAAATAATTTTCTTGATTCTGCTTTTCCACTGCTTTCATAAGTTCAAGTACAAATAGAAAATGGCACTTCACTAAAAAGTTTTAAAAACTTACTGCAATTTTGTATTTTGTCTTTAAAGATTTAAAATGTGCATATATTTACGCAAAATTGGAGTTGAATATATGTATGAAATTTTATATAGCTCCATAGATGTTTTGCTGTGACCTTTAGAACTGTGTCTGAAAGACATTATCTAAAGGCCAGTTTTAGAGATTGAGGATATGTCTTGCAGCTAGTTTAAAGTTTAAATGTGGACTTGATTTGGAAGAGAATTTTTCCCCAGACTACATTAAAGAATAAGACTTTTGTCAACTTTTTTTGCATAAAATATCTCCAGCTGTGAGTTCTGATTGATAATCAGTTACTGATTTGAAATATATGAATTCATCTACACACAAATAGATATAAATGACAATTTTTTTTTATTATTATTATTTTAGACAAGAACTAATAGCAGAACTGGACCAGGATGAAAAAGACCAGCAAAACACATCCCGTCTGGTACAAGAACATAAAAAGTTGTTAGATGAAAACAAAAGTCTCTCAACATACTATCAGCAATGCAAAAAACAATTAGAGGTCATCAGAAATCAGCAACAGAAACGACCAGGCACATCATGATTTCCTGGGACCTTTCAAATGAAAAATATGCATAGAAAAGACTGATTTTTTTTTTTAAATTGTTATTATTATCCCTTATTATGACAGCTCATGAGTGTTAGCTTCTTGGTGTGATCTGTACTTGTCTGCTACACTTAACATCGTTTAATTTTCTTTTTCTTATGGTGGACATTCAGTTCAGCAGGTTAATCGAATAAGGTGAGAAAACAGTGACTTGAATTAACCAACAGCCCTCAATTTAAAGCAAGAAGAGTGGCTGCTTGCATGCTCCTTGTGTGAAGGCTAGCCTAACAAGTGTTAAGGAGGCTGCTAAATTATAAGACCTTAATTTTAGTTTTTGGTGTTACCTCGATAAGAGCAAAAAAAAAAAAACTTTCCTGTTTAAGAATGGTTTTGTTCCAGTGTCTCATCTCAAACTATTATTATGATGATTGTTTTCAGGACTTAAACAGGCACCAGGCTGCAGAGGTGATGTTGGCTGACCACAGTAATTCATGATGCATTAGTGATGCCTTTTACCTGTAGACATAATGTATTTTTTCCACATGCAAAATGGTAGGCAAACTGATGCCAGCATTCTTGGTTCAGTGCTTGATAGCCCTGCATTTTGACTAATATGTTTCTTGTAATCTTGCTTTCATAAAATATTTGAAGTAAAAGACTGTATTTTGTTTACTTTCTTGGGGTGAATGACATGCAGTTTCACTTAATTACCGGAAAAAAGTTATGAAGGTGATTCACTGGGCAAAGATGGTCCCTTGCATAAAGAGAAAGAATCAAAAATGTGTGGAAGCATGTTTTAAACCTTTAAAGCTTTTGTCCCTGTGGCATCTTTGGATGGAAATTCAGAAAGAAAATTATTACAAAACTTGAAATACTTGCTCCCTTAATGTTTTTGCTCACTTACTGGTTTCGTTTTGTTTTTCTTACAACTTACTTGCTGAAAAGCATTTACCATAAATGTAAATAAGTTTGTTTTAGATAGGGAGAGAAGCGTTTGGGGAAATGACTTTATTTTAAATAGCAAATTATGAAATGGAGTTGACTGTGCAAGTAGTGGAAGCTATTAAGAACATGAGGGAAATGGCTTAGATCTCCATGAGGAATCTCAGTTATTCTACTCATTTGAACATAGTTCAGAGGAAGTCCATCACGGAATGCCTGCTGCCTTTGTGACTGAAGAGTTGCATTTAATGAACTCAAGAAGAATATGTAATGCTCAGTGTTGTTATTCACCATTATTGCATGGGAGAAAATAACTGCTTGTTTTACATTGCATATTAATTACTTGGTTTATGAAGTAATCTGGTACAAAAATGAGTCACTTATAAATATAATGATAAATTATTCCTTGCATAAGTTCTTGAGGTACCCAGTTGTGGGCAGGGTTTTAATAACACTCCTTTGCAAAAGAAAAGTAGAATATTGAAGTTTAGCTGTGGAGCCCTCCAAGTAAAAGAAAGGTAATCTGAAATTTGATTTACACTTATTTCAAATGAATAGTTATTCATAAGAGCCCGTGAGCAGAACTTGGAAAAACCTTAAGGGTAAAAACTTCACAGTATTTTCTCTTTTCTGCCTACTTGATAAAAACCATTAGTACTGTTGTGCTTATCTGTGAACAGCAAAGATGATGAACAGTGTTCTAAATAATGTCATCCTGCCTTGAAAATAAATCTGTTGTTGGCAAACCTTTGGGAGTTAGAAACCCTTCCCTCATTTTATTTAAATAAAGGAAGGGTTATCATTTCCAAAATCTTAGCAGATAATTTGATTAGTTAGCTGAAACTGATATTGGGATCAACTTAAGGGCACACATATTTATAGCAAAATGTAATTGGGAGAGAAAATAACTGTAGTATTAGGAATAGCACAAGTTATCCAGAGCATTGCTGTTCGCATACATCTGTCCATATACCAAAATGGAGACACTTAGTGATCAGTAGCTTACTTAACATATGCTGAAGCATTAAGTAGAGCAGCATAAATACTGATGCTCAGCTTCAGATGCATGGTTGATAATTCCATACACAAAATCATTTACTAGGACAGTTTTTACATTTCAGCATGTCATAAAACAGATACGCTTAGAGTAAATCAGTTGTTTATGTGAAAAGTCACTTTATGGCAAGGTTTGAGCAATGAAGGTGAATGCAGTGTTAAATTAATGGTACATAATACAAAAGTCTGTTCTAGCAGTTGCTTATGACTTTTCAGGGTTTACATTATAAAGGGTGTCAGATTATAAAATAAGTGCTGTGCTACCATACACTGTCGGCTCCATTCAGTAGTTAAATTATATTGCTCCTGTAATTTTCAGAGGGAATTTGGAGTTTGATCTTTTGCCTTCAGATTGTCCCTTTCTTAATTCCACCAAAAGTGAAAAAATATTTGCCCAGATTTCTCACTGAAGTTTTCCATATGGCAAAATTTATGTAGCATTAAAAAAAAACAACTTATAAGGATAGAACATAGTGGTTCAGGCTAAGGAGAGTTTAACAGCTTAATTTTCGGTGACCTTTGTTGTTTTCATAAGGCTCTTGTTTTAAAGTTGTTTACAAATGTACTTGTATTTTTCTGTTAAACTATCTGGACTGTTCAGGAACTTTTTTCGTGTACTCTTTTGTCCAGTTAAAGCTGTTCCTCTAATAATAGAGGTGAAACATCTAGTTTTGGCTGGGCATTGCCTTCTGAGAAAAGGTAACAGGATCTGCTTTTTGTTGCAGTGTGTTTTCTGTAAGATATTGTGTAATGGAAAGTATGCTTCTGTACACTATGCAGTTCTTCCAAAATGCTTTTTTAGGCTTTTTGGTTTCTTATTTTTTCTGATGAGGAGTTGAAGATTGTAATTCAAAACTTGTACATAAAATGGTGAATGATTTCATATGATTCAGAAATGAGCAGTGTGGCTTTCTGCTACAGGGTTTTATTGCTTTGTCAGGAATTAATTAATAAAAGCTGAGAACCTTCCACAAACACATAGTGATGCCCCAACACTTGCTGGGGCATCCGTAGTCTCTGATGGAATCCCACACTGGGTGGAAGATGATCATTGTGCAGTTGTTCCCACTGCCGAAAAAAATTCTTCTACTATGAGCTCGTCCCTTCCTGTGTGCAGAAGTACGATGTAGGATGAATAGTCCTACTCGTAAATGAGTATCAAGATATTTTAAGAATACCACATCTTCCTTATGGAAGTTCTGCAAAGAGATACGTTCTCATCTCCAGTTCTTCAGTTTAGACAAATTCCATTCCCTGGAACTTCTCTATTTTGTTCATAATGGATTTTAATGCTTTAGAGGTTCCATTGCTGTGCCACAGAGAGAGAAAATCCCCTAAGCTGTTTCATTGCCTGTGAAGAACACAGAATTGTTCCTCAGATCTGTTCTGAGGTGTTTTGAACAATTCAGCTGTTTCAGATGCCCTGCTCGTAACCTGCAGGAAAGGTTTGAAAGGGTAAGGGGAAAAAAAAAGGTGTGGCATACTCAAGCCCTCAGAATACAGATATCCTTGGTAAACTGGTTGAAGAGGAGGATTGTATGAAAGTAAAACCTGTGTACCTGTATATGCACACATAAACACAGTTATCTACTTGCACATTCATACCTACCTGAAAGGAGGTTGGAGCCACATGGGGGTTGTCCTCTTCTGCCAGGCAAGTAGTGGCAGGATGAAAGGACATCCTCATAAGCTGCCCCAGGGAAGGTTTGGACGTGAAGGATTTCTTCTCAGAAAGAGTGATTAGACATTGTAATGGGGTGCCCAGGGATGTGGTGGAGTCGCTGTCCCTGGAGGTGTTTGAGGGAAGACTGGCTGTGGTGCTCAGTGCCATGGTCTAGTTGACATGGTGGTGCTTGGTCATAGGTTGGACTTGATCTCTTTTCCAACCTAATTGATTCTGTGTGGGTGTAGAGAGATACGCGTATTGATTCAGAATTGATATCTTTTTCTTTCCAAAATCAGAAGTTTCTGTAGTTAACTTTTATTTACTTTAATAATGTCACTAGGTGGGTTGTGCTCTACGCCTGTGAAGATCAAGTTCTTCTCTAGAGGCAGATCAATACAGCTGTGTGTATCTGAGAGTGCATCAGTTATTTTCTATGCCCCTGTAACAGTTTTCTGCTTCTTGCAGGGACAGTTCAGGTCTCCCACTGAACTTGGAGAGATTTGCTACAAATATTTTAACTTGGAACCTACATCCTGAATCTGGTCATGGAGGGATACTTAATGAAAGAGCAAAACTGAATTTAGACCAAATAGTTTAATTTTTTTATTATTTATGAAATACTGTCTTAAAACACGTCTAATCCTAGGGCTTTTGCTTAAACAAGCATTCATGAAAAAATGTTTGTTATTCATAACTGTGTGCTTTACACTAAATAGCTAAAAATCTGAGATACCCCCAGGGATACAAAGGGCTTGTGTTTGCATAATTACACGATTTGTTGATACCTGCCTTCTAACTTGGATAAAGGCAGCCCAGCTACTCCCGCACATGGGAACTGTTGCCTTTTAAGGGTGGGTGGAGAGGAGCAGATCATAGAATCATTGAGGTTGGAAAAGATCTCCACAATCACAAGTCCAGCCTTTGACTGAACATTACTAAACCATAGCACCAAGTGCCACATGCAGTCGTTTTTTGAACACTTCCAGGCATAGGGACTCCATCCCTACCCCGGCAGCTTGTTCCAATGCTTAACCACCCTCTGAGTGAAGAAATTCCTCCTGAGATCATTGCATTATGAGAAGTTTAAAGCATATTCAGCCTTGTGTGGGGGTGGAAACACCCTGCCTCCTCTGTGTGAGACCACAGCTCCTGGCCATGGCTGGGGGAGAGGCAGGGGATAGTGCAGCCCCAGCTGTGTCTCCCCAGCAGTGTGCAGACTGCATGTGCAAGTTTTGTCTTCTCTTGGACCTCCTTCTGTCCTTAAGCAGTGAGTGGTCCCTGTACGAACACGAATCAGAGGGTTGTGATCAGTGACACCCAGTCTAGTTGGAGGCTGTCATTAGCCCTGTCTCCCAAGGGTTGATACTGTGTCCAGTTTTAACTTACTCATCAATGACTTGGTTGAACACTCACATGCAGACTGCTGGAAATGCAAGGGTCTTCCCTTTTCCTGATCATGCTTTGCCATCCCACTGATACTGAACAGGAGAGGCTATGGAGCAGCTGCACATAAGCTGCGCTCCTCTCCTATTTAGGCAAAGGATTAAAGAGTGACTTGTATTCCTATAACCTGTGGGCTCAGCATATGGGATGGGATAAAATCTTAGTTTATAGCAGAAAATTAAAAAAAAATATTGAAGATCATGTGATCTTTATATGATCTCTGCCTGGAGAGTGGTGAGGCACTGGAGCAGATTGCTCAGAAAAGTTGCGGATGCCCCATCTCTGGGAGTGTTCAAGACCAGGTTGGATGGAGCTCTGAGTAACCTGCTCTTAGAACTAGATGATCTTTAAGGTCCCTTCCACCCTGAACTGTTCTCTGTTGAGGTGGATATGCCTAAGAACTCTATTTAGGTCTGTTTCTCTCCTTTTTTATGAGGAGTAGCAATGTGGACTTCACACGTTGGGGCATTTTTGAGTGATCTGCAAAGTCATCATGATTGTCCTGGTAGCTCCTGCAGTGTGAAAAGGAGTGGCCAAAAATGTGCTTAAGAAAAGGAGAGCCCTTTATGTGGCTTTGTTGGTGTCTGTACAGTAGATGTTTAAGATTTCTGAGACTCCTTTCCAAAAACAGGCAAAGTTATGATGATTAGGCTGTAAGAGGGAATAAATCATCCTATCATCTGGGGATATCCATATTTGCGAAACCGGTGCTGTGGAAGTATTCCTGTGTGCATCTTTGTTCTCCAAGGTCCCAGAGGAGCCTGCCTGTGCCTGTCACTGGAGTACTCCTCAAGCAGATGTCTCCAAAAAGTTAAACCTGGTACGTGCAAATCAGATTCTTATTAAAGTTTCTTACATCATCACCATTAGCAATGTGGGTAGGGCATAGCCGGGAATTTTTCATGAGGTAGGAGGTGAAGCTAATTTAGCATGTCCTCTGAGGGCTGCCTGGGGTCTGCGGGGCTGCCAAGCCCAAACTGCTTCTGTCAGTAAAGTGCTCAGATACGACCTCAGAGACGGTGCAAGGATCCATTTTGGTCAGTGTAGCTGTGCTTTGCATCAGAGCACGATGCTGTGGCTGAGTGTGAGCAGGGCTGATGGTGAGAGCCAGGCTGCTGCTTTTCATTAAATGCCTTTAACCACCACTCCAGGTGTCCTTGAGTGCTGGCAGGCACCAAAGCTGCAGTGAAGTGTGAGATTTAGGGTGATAATTTTATGTTCATCAAAAGCCCTAGGTCCCAAGAGATGGATGGGGAGGGATTTGTTTTGGGGAAGAAAAAAAGCAAATAAAACAAAATGTGTGTGAGGGTCATTGAGCGCACTGTATCCCACATCTCTGGATCAGGGAAACACACCAGTAGATGTGGAACATCATACCAAAGGAACCATGTGGTGAAAAAAGCTTTCTTTGTTGCTTCCCTGAGTGCTCTGGGTTCTCAGACCTGAAAGGAAAAAGAGGAAAAAGCCTTACCAACACAGCTGGGGAGCTGAATGAGCCGGTTTATTGATAATTTTACATATTGTGCCATGCCTCCCCAAAAACGGTGCTATAGGTCAAACTGCATTTTCAGCCTCTGCTGCTTTAATTCAATGGGTTTAGGACCATTTAGGCTCTTTTGCTGCTCTGTCAGTTTATCTGAGAGATTCCCAGCAAACCATGAGACCCTTTCGCTGTCAGAACTACAGACAGTATTGCACTCTGCTCTTTAACAAACATCAGGCTCCCAAGACAGTACAGTGCTTCATCAGTACCAGCACATGCAGGTGTAGGAAGAAGGTATGTTCTTCACCATTTCCCAGGAAAGTGTCACTAAAGTCATAGTAGTAGCTGCAATGACCAAATTTCTTACAAATGTTTTATAGTGATAAGTCGCTTAAGGTTTCTTCATTTGTATTGGCTTCTTGCACCACAAGACAGCATTTCTCATAATTACTTACTCCCTTCCCCCAAAGAAAACATATTAGCATCAATGGAAAGGTAATATATATATTAATATTTAAGAAATATGAGGCTTAGAACACTTGTTTAAACAAGAGAGCTGTCCGTACTGGCAGTGTAAGATAGTAGTAGTAGTAGCCCCTCTGTCAGCCAGTGCTGCTAGGTCCCAAGAGCCCTGTTTGTTTACAGGATGAATAAGCTGGATGGTTTTAAAAGTGCTTAAAAGGAGTTTAAAAGTGCTGACTGATTATGTTCTAGTTCAGTGCCCCTCCTGCTGTGTAATGGACAAGTGTGCAGTAGCTCTAAAATGTGCCTTAAATACAGAAGCATTCAGCTGAGGCATTTATTCATCTGCATTCAAGCCACCACAGCAGCACACTACATTGTGAAGTTTCTGCAAGATCATCACAACAGATTTCTCAAATCTCAGTGCTATTGACTCCATCATCTGTGTTCCAGCCTGAGCACGTCAAGAGAAGAAAAGTGGCTGCCTCCTCAAGCCAGTCAAAAATGTAACGCAACATCAGTGTTATTGCAGTCAGTTGCATAAAATATTGCTGTACAGTACAGCAATGAATTGCAGGGAATGGTGTTCCCTTATTAACTTGGCATAAATTCAAATACCTTAAGAATCAGATGATGAACACCACTAAGCACTTTGAGCCCTCCTGAAAATTTATGATTCAGTGGCTGGTATTTACTTGGACTGATGTTCCCCATGGTGTTAGCTCAGATCTTGTGATTGTTGTGTGAGTGGTGATAACACACTGATGCCAGCTCCCCTTGCTTTCAGGCACAGCAGAGTTGAAAAATTTTCAACTTGACTTTAAGTAAGCTGTGACACTGGGGATCTTTTTTTGCACTGAAGAAATGTGGTAAAGAAAACTACACTTTATTGACAAGAGCTGAGTGTGCTTGTCAGGGTTGGAAAGCCTACCCGAGCGTATCAGAGCTGCAGGGAGTGGAAGATATTCCTGTTGCTGTGAACTTGAAGGTACGCAGCCTCCTCCATAACAAGGATCAGGGTTGTAGAGGGAAGGTGCTGTCTCTACTCATATGCCAACCATTTTCTCAGAACTCAGCCTTGGAGCAGGTAGCTGGAGGGGTCATATTCACAAAGACACTTTCTCCCACTTGCTTCACAGGCTAGGGAGAGATGTGTTCCTGCGCAGTAATTCAAGCCCTGAGCCTAATTCATGGTCATGAAGTGAATGATGTAGAACATAAGTCTTTCTGCCTTGCAAGTCAGACTACATAAGTGGATATGGGAGAGATAACTCAGGTGTCTTTAGCATTTTTGAATACCACAAGAATTCCCCGTTTACAGCATCTGCCAATGAGAAAAATCAGAGACAATACCTACACATTCATTCTGACCTGTTGTGTTTCTGTTGCTGAACTTACACTGAACCTTGAAATCATTTAATAGCCAAATACGTAATTAACCAGCACTTTTCACAGTATGAGTGCATAGCATAACTTGCCCTGTTATTTGGACATCTAATGGCTGATGTTTGATGTATAATAGCCAGTTTTATCTAATTACCCCTAGAATTAGTGGTATCAAGAGCGGCGCAGGCCATGTGTACATTGGTGTGTCTGCAGGCAGGCTGCAGGAGGACCTGTGACACAAGGAGAAATCTCGCAGTCACCAGAACTCTTCACCTCAAAGAGCAGCAGAGGTATTAACTAATGGCAGTGCTTTTGCAAGGTTTATGTCTACAATCTAGGCTAACGTCGCTAATTCGCTGTGTTTGCCACTCAACAGACAAATTAATGGTGTGAGTCATTGTCAACTCCTACTAAATAAACCACTGAACAACAGATGAAAGGCTCTGTATCCAAATTGTTTTCATTAATTGCACTATGGGACAAGGGTAGATTTAATTTCAAGGACAGGAGTATTAACCTCAATTCCTTTTCCTTAATTGAGTGTGGAGAAACAAGAAGCATAAGCAAGGGAAGCAGAGAACAAGGACATGGGTCGTTAGCACTGTCTGGTCTCACAGGCAGCAGTGCCTTGTAAAAAATGTCATTGCAGCAACCAGGAGGCAACAGCTCGTTTGCCAATGTGCAGAGCATAAGTAAAAAGAATTTACAGTGATTGAATTTTCACCAGTATTTAGATGCACAAGTCTCAGCACAGGCCTACAAGAATAAAACAGTAACTGGAGCCCATCTTGCATCATAGGGTAAAAACATCAGCAAAATACTGCAGAACCATCTCCTTGGGTGATTCTAACCCCATGGGAAACCTGTAAGGGAATAAGATGTGGCAATTAGGCCTACTTTTGTTAGTGATACATAATACTTGCAGAGTGGTTCTCACCTGAAGGCTTCAAATAACTTTCCAAAAAACATGATTAAATATAGAGGCCCAAAGGAGCACAGCCAACCTGTCATTCCAATAATGTGGGCTCCAGTGATTCAGTCCCTGATTAATTATTAGTTAAGTAGTACAATTCAGAAGAGGTTTCCTGGATCTAGCCAGCTTCCAGGAAGCAACCTTTTAATTAGCTAGGATAGGGTCCTTTTTTAATTACTTTTAACTGCTGTTTGCAGCGAAGTTGATTAAACTGATGCAAATGGAAATAAACCAATTACAAACCAGATCAACTGTTGTTGTGAAAGTGGGATAGCAAAAAATGAATGGGTACATTTTTTGGATATGCATAGCAGGGTGATGAAATGACATCTTAATATGAGAGAATGTGTCTCCTACATATAAGAAGCTTTAATAAATGACCATGAATTTTAGGCTTGCTACAAAGTAGCTGACTGTGCTTAATCTTGTCCAGGATCATAACTGTTAATGACATAAAAAAGCATAAGAGACAACTTTCTGGTAATGCTCTAAAGAACTTTATAGTTCAAGGAGAGAGTAAAATATTTGAAACAAAACACATTGTTACTTGTTAGAAATTCTGCAAAATCATTTAAAAATTATGGTATCATTTTTTTATTGATGGTTAACAGAGATCTATTTATGTTGTACACTTCATGATCCTTGGTTGGTACAAGTGACTGTGCTTAATTACATTTAAATGCTGTGCAGTTAGGAAAGAATGTGCCTAAAGCTGCATCTTCTCATGCAGTGCTCATAAGAAAGAATTTCTCACCAAGCTCAAATTCCTTCTTCTCTGCTAGTTAGAACAGAGGAAATGTAAGATCATCTTCCTTTTATGAATCTAGCAGTGATTACAAAGCTGTAAATAAAAATTCATTACTTTCTCACAACATCAGTGAGAGCAAACAAAAATTAAATAAATGCGTGTTTCACTTATATCTGCAGGAAACCTTTAGGACTCTACAAAATAGCAAACTTTGCAAGTCTCTTGACTTAGCTCAGTTACTCTTGGCTCCCTGGAGGCTCATCATTTTGAAAGAACTGTGGCCTACTTGGCTTGAAAAACCAGGACAAACTCTATATACTTCAAAAAAAAAATAAAATAAAAATTAATGCCAGAATTTCTTGCAATGATCCAGAAAACAGCTGAATTCAGGAGGGTACAGCCAGAACCCAGCACACTAGAGAATGGCACTGTACTGTGTTTATTCTCACTGTACCATTACTGTGTTAGTGAAGATCTGATTTGTCATTTCTTCCTGGGAGAGTCTCCTTTTTTAGTCTTGCAGAAATTTCTATATATGCTGAGCTTGGCATGCTGTTATCCCGCACTGGGGCTCCTGCCGAGGCCTGGCCAGGGAGCCAGCCAAGGCCAATGCCTGTCCTGGAGCGTGCCCACGATGTGTGCCACCAACACCCTAAATTATGATTGAATTGACCAGTCAGTTTTTCAATGATCAACGTCTTCTTCATGCCCAGCTCAGGTTTCTTTTTCCCATATTCTTCATTGCTAAAGTTTAGCTGAGTACAGAGGACTTATGCAGCCGTGCTCTACTTGTAATCTCCGCTGTAAGACTGGTATGTGCACACATGGGTTTTATCTACGTAATTACTGACCTTATTTGTCAGTATATAGAAATAAGTAGACACACATTAGGTGCAATATAGAAATAGACACATATTAGCCTCTAAATTCAAGCAAAGTGAAAAAGAAAAATGTGCTATTCCTTTTGTCATTGAGCACACTAGTAGACAAAAGCAACATTTTTTCACTGTGTAAGTGGTCATAAGTACAAGTAGTTTTTCTGCAAGATTTCTCAGTGTCAGCTTTAAAGTAGCCAAGATACAGCATTTACACTGGATCTGCAAGAAACTGCAATAAATTTGAAAAAAATTAATTAAACAATACTGAGACTGCCAAGCAGGGGCTAAATTACATCATGCTATAGCCTCGGTTTCCTGGAGGTGACAGACTTCTGCTGAAGGAGGGCTGAGCAGCAGGAGAAAACCTTTTTTTTTTTTTATTGAGCTATATTGCTCAGAGGCCTTCAAACCTCAATGGCTCTGCTCTGTAGCTGGATGAGACCCTGAATAATGACCCAGCAACAGAAAAATAGTGCCAAATAACCCTCATAATCTCTTTTGTGCAAGGCAATTTTTCCCTTGCGTTAACATGTCAGAGCACTGAGGACTTTGTACTTACTAAGACTTTTTGTCTTGCAATTTCCCACAGAGCAGTGAATTTTGTATTACTAAAAGCTGTGATTATGCAAAAATATGGCCTTTTTGTTTTTTCCCTTACCCAAAGAGGAATACCACTGCTTTTGAAGAAGCAGCTTTGCTCTGCAGAGAGAACCCAGCAGGCCTGGTAACTTAAAATTTGATTGCCAATGAGCAAGTCTTCAGTTGTGTGTACATTTTATTTCAACACAGTGGCCTGGTAACCTTCATGAGCTAATTAAAATGCACTAAGTAGTCAGCTGGTGGTGCTGAAAGCTGCTTTATAGCCTGGAAATGAGAATTGCAGTGGTTTCCTCCTTATGGTCTGGAATTGTTGTGAAGGGACATCACATGGAGCATATTCAATGCACAAAGCTTCTGCAATGGGTGCAAAATGGTTTGAGGTTTTTTTGTGCCTGAAATCAGACATCGTTAGTAATGTAAGAGCAAAGAAAATGTACTCTGGAGTAGAGGCTGGGCTTTCCAGCTACTGCAAAGAGCCTCCTTAAAATCTAGGCTGACCTTGATTGCCACTGGGCAGACTTGGACTCAAGAAAAGAAATTGGATTATAGCAGTTAAGATGAAGTAATCTCACAAGTATCTGAAATTGATCTTTATTTATTGTAATAAACACCTTGGGGGTTACTTTTGCTTTAGAATTTTCTGCATTAAAAAAAAAAAAAAAAAAAAAAAAAAAAAAAAAAAAAAAAACACAACCCAGCACAGTGCCTAGGTCATCCAGATTAATTACTAGAGTAGCCTTTGAAATGACCAAAGGATGCTTGCAGTATTTACAGCAGCTGCTGAAGAGCAGAAGAACAAGAGCAGGGAGCCCTCCTGCTCCATTGTAAACCCTACAGAAAGCCTCATACCCATAGTGGAATCTAAGCTTTAACTCTGAGGGAGTTCAAAAAATGCTTGCTGGAGTCCAGCTCCTGTTTCAGCAGTGAACAAGGTGCTTTGGAAGGCAGAAGTGTGGCATTTGCACCACTCTCATCCTACTGCCTGGCGTAAAAGACCCAGATGAATCACCAGGAGGTGAGGTATTTCTGCATTTAAGTGTATGATCCCTCTGACTTTTCGCAGCAGTACAACCTTGCTAAACTTCTTACCAGTGATTTACCTGAGTGTGACACAGAGGGAAATGAGGTATGTTTTTACATTTACTTCTGCGAAACAAGCACATAGTCTCACAGTCACCTACAGAAACTGGAAGGGTGGAAAAGTGAATTTTCCTTTTTCCTTTTCTCGTTGCAATTTGAAGAAAGTACATGGAAACTATTTTGGTGGAACAGCAATCTGTATCTTATTTAAAATTAAAATTGTCTATTGAATAAATTTCCACTTACTCTAGCAGAGCTCTGGTGATTTACATCAGTTAAGAGTCAGCTCATCATTTCCTTTAAAGCTACTTATATCATTCTGTGGTTATGAGCACTCTACAGAGCATTTAAGCTGCATTTTTAAAGAGAAGAAACCCTCAACAAGCTTTCTCTTGCAAATGCAAGTTTGAAGTGATATTTTGTGGTGAAAAGATGGTTAATTTTCCTCTTCCAGAGATTTTAGTGCTATTTTAGATATAGTAATCTATTGAATAACCTGTAAATGTTTCATCCTGTTGGTTTCTGTGTCAATATTTGTACTTTATATTATTTTTCAGTTAAAAAATATTTTCACAAGCCATTTTATTTAAATTCAGCATGTTAAGCGTAGCTTTCCTGAAGTTCTGATGTACTGTCAATTATTTAATAAGCATGGAGTTTACAATTTAGCTAAAGGTTATCATCTATAGTAGATACATCTAATTGTGTTTTCCTGAGAGCCATGCATTTTGACCTTTTAACTTTACAAAAGACTGAACTGATTCTGTGTCTGTCCTAACTATGATAACATTGTGGTTTTACTCCGGATTTTGCACTGCTTGCTCTACATGATCTTGAATTAAAAAAAAAAAAATCAGTTTCAACAGGTTTATGCCAGAAAATAAATACAAACACCGCTGTACTCTCTTGAACGCTGTCATTATGACGTAAAGCTTTATATTAAAACCAATTTTGCACACTATCAGACTGCAACAGAATACACTCCCAAGGACAATGCTGCTTTCAGAGCTATTTAACTTCTCTTGCAAATGAGACCATTTCTAGTGAGATAACACTTTCTCAAAGAACCAGATAACTTAGGGATCTGAGCTCCATGCTCAGGGAGAGTGCTTGGCATCCTGAAAACTAGGTTTCACTGAAGTCAATGGGACTTGCTTTACTAAGATCAAGTTGTTTTTGAGGATGAGTGCTTGCTGGCAAAATCATTTTTATCTGACATCTAGTTGGACATACAGTCCTATAAAAAAAAAAAAAATCCGGTCTTTTGGTATATATATATCAGCAAGGCCAGGGACACTTTATTTTACTTCTTCTGTGGTCATTGGCACCCCTGAAATTGAAGCCCCTGGACTTGGGGTGACACAGGCAACACAAAATTGACACCTAACTTTCCAGATGCAAGAGTGGACATCGCTGAAGAGCAATTCATGACATAAGGAGGAAGCTCCCTGTCGGGAAGGAAATTTCCTGGACTGATGCTCACTGCTGTGGTATCTTGGAGTTAGGTTTTAGATGTGACTAGGTTAGATGTTGTTGTTTCTCTGGTTTACTCCTAAAGGAAGACATAGCTGAGGCTTTTTTTGGGAGAACTCTCTTTGTTCCTTTCATGAATCTATACTGAAGCAGGTAGGAAACATTAGGCAAGTCATTATTTTTAAAGAAAGGTTGTTTAAACCAGAATGCCTGGAAGCACCTTACCACTAGACAACTGGAAATCATTTTCTAAAACCTCTTATTCAGTAAGAATCATTTAATTCTTTGAAATGTAGGCCATTTTCAAGTAATTTTCTACAACAAATGGGACCAGCTCAATCTGTTCTTCACATTTTAGTAATTTAAAAGGACATAACTGAATTTTATTTTAATGGTAATTGCAAACTCATGCAGAAAATGTAAATGCACACTTCCCGATTAGCTTGCAGCATAAACCATGGCTTCTATTAATGTATCCCAATTTGTAATTCTTTGCACAGTATGAGATTTGAAAGCTGTGATTAAAATTAATTAGGTTAAGTAAAGTTTATCCCCCCTGAGCACTGCTATTTGAAGAAAGAAATAGTAAAATACTAGCTACATCTGGCACCACAGGAGGCTGAAGCATCACGAGGCATAGCAGCATTGCTTTTTCAGAAGAGTTGCATGCTGCTTTTTTGGCAAAACTTAAGCACCATGTATTCTCTTCTGAAAGCTAATTTGGAGCTGTTAAGTTACTCTTTGCCTCTTGTAAATGCTCTGGAGCTACAACATCTGTATAAGCATCTGACAAACCAATCTTTGTAATACAGTGAATGACACTAGTTTGCAAGTAGCATCATCCCTACCTAGCTAAGCATTAGAGTGCTGCCCCACTGCCATGGGAAACGAGGCTCCCAAGTTAAAGAGGCAATAGAAATATTGTCTTCAGGGAGCTCCCAAGGTTTCTGCTGGCTAGTGTATTTGCTTGTTGTTGGATGGGTTTTGGCCAAATCCTTTTTAAAGGATTTTTTTTCAAAAAAGGAGTCTTTTGGATAAAGAGGAGCAGAAATGCTGGGAGCATTGAGCTTGCTGGGATGGAAAGGCCGTTTTGACAGAAAAGGCAGTCATACTGTGATCTTCCCTTTCTGGTCCAGAGACCATGATACTGTTCAAAACACTGTGTAACTTTTCTGTGTGCTGCATTTTATATGGTCTGATTTCTGTCACTCCAGATGTGGCAGCCAATACCTCAAAATCTGGTCTTCTACCACCCTCTGTTCCTTCAGAACAACTCATCAACTAATGAGCAATTCATCAGGTGAAGTCTTTTGCAATCAGCATCTGTCACAGCCAAACTCCTCTTTTAGTTACTGGGTGTTAAATATGCTTGACCTAATAACCAGGTTTGTGCTGGAAGCAGGAAGGTATTTTTGGAGACTGATGCTGTTGGTGACTCAAGACGAAGCCTTCATTTCTTTCTGATGAAGACATGCTGTTTCCATCAGGGAAAGGTAAGGGCACTGTGCCAGGGAATAGCTCCTGAAAATGTCTTACCCTGCCAGTCAGTGCTCCCTTTGCCTTCTCTTCCTGAATGGATCTCATCATTAACTGTGCCAGTGGAGCCCTTCCAGCTCCTGTGAGCCATGTTCCGATGCCTGGAGTCCCTCTGTGTGTTTACCAGGATTCAGCTGAGAAATTCAGTCAGATGCAAGAGTGAGGAATGATAGGACCTGCAGTCTGGGCAGGGAGAACGAAGCATTGCTGCAGAGGGCAAAGCACAATGAGTTTGGCCAATTACACCCACCAGGCGCTCCAACTGAGACCAGAGGGGCACATTGACACAGGGCTGTCTCCCAAGCTAAACCAGTTCAAAAATGGATGAAAATTTCAGAGGAATTTAAAAAATTGAAATCTGAAACACATTCCAGGTGAGCAGTGCAGTCTGAGAGGAAGAGTTCACATAACTATCTCTGACTCTGCTATGGCATCTGATTAGGAAAGAAATGTAAATGAACTTTGCTATTCTTACCCTTCCTTTAGTCCAGTTTAACAAGCACAGCTATACATGAGTTGTGGTGGCTTTCTCACCAGAACAGCTGCAGTCTCTCACATATTTCATTGCCTGAAGTCAGGCACTGTGCAGAAAGCTCAATGCTAGTGGAAGTGTAAGACCAAGCTACCACATGTGATGGAGGAGGCACCACAGGCTGGGACCCAAGGAAAAATTGCTTGTTTCTTTGATGTGAGAGTTGAAAAATAAGAAATGGGATATCCCATTAAAATCATTACACTACCTCTCTGACACAAATTTCTGAACAAGAATTTCTTACTCTCTGTGGTCTTTCTGGGTTAGAGGGAGAGATCAGAGAATATACAGACTTGTAACCCTTTAGCTATGCAGGTGCCCAAGAAGGCAAAAGCACTGCCACTGGGGTGGTAAACAAAAGGGGTGACAAAAAAGGACCACTTTGCAGGACTGCATAAAGCCGCAGGCTCCACAAGCAATTCATGGTTTCCCAGGCTCAGGAGGAAGTTCTGCAATCCCCAGGTCTACCATCCTTTCAACTCAGGCCAAGAAGTTACACCCAGTAATTGCAGGCCTGTAATTTACCTAAGCAACTGCTGTGTGCTTTAGCAAAGTGGCAGGGAGAATGAAGGGAGTATTGTTAGACTTGGCACAACAGTAACTCTGTACTGAGGAAATGTCAGGAAGCTACAGGGCCCAGTAGACAGGGTGCCTCCAAGAGAGGTGCGGTGGCGAGGCAGCACAGGAAGGGTGTAGCTGGCCAGGGTCTGCCATGCCCCATTTTAAGGATGTCCATCCCACAAGGCACTGAGAGTCTTTGCATCCTCCTGTCCTTGGGGCTTCTGTCACAGGAACAGGGCAGGTCTGAGTCTGGCATTCAGTCAACAGCAAGGAAGAGACTGTACATAAACCAGAAGCCACTTAACTTGCTATGTACAAAGATCTATTTGCATTTTTTAATCCCACTCCTCTGTGAGCTCTCTCCTCAGCACAGCACTGACACCATGACCACTCTCCTCTTCTTGCCCTTCTGTTCTCCTTGCCCCCACTGCAGTTAACACAAGCCAGGCAGCTTGGGTTTGCTTGTTTATTGAAGGAGCCTGAGAGCAGGGGGAGGAAAAGACATGGTAGCTACAGGAAAAAGTAAACAAATAGGACATGATAGCTGGAGTTCTAGCAGCACATAGGTGAGTGGGAGTGGGACCAATTCATAATGATGGATAATAACAATGGGAAAAGGATAAGCATTGCATTTACATGGGGCTTTGACAGCTGTGAAACATTCAATAGAAGTGCAGAAAGTGAAAGCCAACCACCATGGCAAAAGGGGTGACCACTTCCCAGCATTCATTCACTCATTTATTTTGGGGAGCATGAGAATGGCCAGTATCCCAGCCCTTCCAGCCTCATTCACTCATTTATTTGGAGAAAGAGGGTATAGATGGTGAGATCTTACTTCTGGCAAAGTGTTCTGGGCTTTTGTGAGCATCTTGTGCTTTCCTTGAGCTGGAGTTTGCAACATAAATCATCATGTTTCATGAACCTTCATAGCTGCTGAAATACGAAATGAAACCAACTGCAAAACATCTTGAAAACTGAGACCTTCCTATACAACACTTACTCTAGAGAGCTCCCTTTTGCCATGTACCTAAGGAAGACATGATGTTGTCAAGAATTACATAGAAGGACTTGTGAGATTAGTTTTCTTATTGCTCCTTCATGCAATATTGTTTCAACAATTATACATCTACAGAGGCTTGCTCAACCTACTTCGTCTAAGCTTCCTCCCCTTCTCTGTAGAGATGACAATAATCTAGTGGGTTACTTTGCAATCAATTTTTATCAAATTAGGAGTCATTAGGACAAGTCTGGCCACTTGCTCTCTGAGTTTGGGACAACTAATCCATTCTACCCATAGCTCATGCAAGGGAGCTTGGCATGATCTGACCAGGCTCCTGGAAAGTCATTTTTCTGACTAGTAAATTGGAAAACAGGCAGTGGAGGAACTGGGGTTTAATTACCAGCAGAAGTACAGAGAAAATGTGAGCTTCTGATAGGAGACTATTTTTGTAAGAGGTGGGTTTCCCACGAGGAGTATCCCTCCATGTGCTCCTGGAGCAGAGCTGGCTTTACAAAGCTACTTTATGAGTCACTGGGGTGACTACTAACCTGCTGCTTTGTCCAGTGCTCTTACATTTCAGCTTTTGCTGTGAGCACTGTGCTTTAAAATTAGTTTTAGGGGCAGGGCGTGGCTGTTGGTTTGTTGGGGTTTTTTTTGCTTTATGCCTGAATGGTGCATTTTGGAGAAAAGATGATCCTCCAAATGAGAGATCTGAAGAAAGGAAGTGATCAGCTGCCATAAGGTAGCAGTATAAACTCTCACTGACCCGAATGATGTCATGGTCCCAAAGTGCTGGATTAGTGAGGTTTTCTCTGCACATGGGACTTTGCATAAGGAGAGGTTAATATGTTTCTGCTGGCCTGGCAAAATTCATAACAAATCTGCAATTCTGCTTCAAAGATCACCATAAACAATTCAGTGCTCTCGTTAGTGTCTACACCCTGTGAATGTTCAAACCACAAGAAACCACAAACCACAAGAAACCTGCAAACTGAATAAACAGCTGCTGCTCCAAAATCCAAATCAAATTTACAATATTCTGCTAATAGCCAGGAAGTTGCACTGCAAAAGCAGATTTCATATTGCCAATATCTATGTCACAATTAAACTATAGCTGAGCTTTTAGGTGTTTAAATTAATTCATGATAATATACTCAAGAAAATTATTGCTTCCATTAAAAAAAAAAGGAACCTCTAAAATGTCAAAAGATAAAGTTGTACAGGATGTGGATGTATTAACATCCAAGGAAAATGGGACTCATTAGCTACAATATTTCATACATTACAGTATAAGGTATGCACATAAGTAAAAACTCCCTTGGGCTTTTGCAGCACATGAGCTTTCTAGGTCTTCCCGTGTGTTGTTGCCTGAATTGTTTTAACACAGCAGTTCTGTGTATAATTCTATCTGTCCACACACTGAAGAAAACATCCCCCTTATGGCTCTTGTCCTTGAACTTGCTTTTGTTACTGCATCCAGGGCAAGCAAAGAGGAACAGCCATCAAGGTGATATCCACATTCTGGGAGCGGCTGGTGGGAGATGCTTGAGTAACCATGTCAGAAGCAGAGCAGGTATAAGATGATCCTCCTCTCAGCTCACAGTTACCTGGGGCTTGGGAATCTCTGAAGAAAGAATGAAGTATCTGAAGCTCCTTGGTGGATCTTTCTGACATGAGTTTATCCCAGTGCTTCGCTAAATCTGTTACACCTTTTCAATGGGCATGTCAAAGAAGTGCAGGTCTCACGGGAGGTGCACAGCCACGCCAGTACAGCCCTTGCTGAGAGGAAAGGAGCAGAGAGCTGTTCGGTGAGGAATCGTGTCAACTTCTGGCTGATGAGTGAGTCATTCTTCGTAACAGCTTTGATCATGCTGATTACAACTACCTTAATAAATAAAATAGGCCTGAGACTGCTTTCCGAGTCTGACACCCATCCGCTCACAGCACACAGACAACCTTGTCCAGTTGTTACAACCTTTTAGGAGTACTCCTGGAGTATGCCTCAGCACTGAGGAGAGAGTGCTTGTGTGTTAAGACCTTTCTAATTAACCATACAGACCATGACATGCCCCTGCTCAGGCCCTGTCCCTTGACCTCTTGAGCTCTGTAGCAGAAGCATGGCTATTGTTTCTGACCTTCACAGGAAAAAGAGGTTGTAATCCCCAAAATACCTGTGTTAGTCAAAGCTGAACTTGTATAAAGGAAAGAGTGGGTCAAACAGAAGAAGTGGTAGGTCACAGCAGAGCTCTCTGGTTTTCCTAGCAAAACCTGCAGAGCTGTGCAGAAAGGGACAGCAGGGAGTGCAGTAGGGGAAGACATAAGCATGGGCCAAAGCAGGAACTGAAATTCCTGATGTAGGGCTCAGTGAAGGTGGAGAGACCAGCTAGCACAATGGCAAATCAAACAGAAGAGGAACCTGCGCTGGGAAAACTGGGATAACTCAGCATCACCCTAATATTTCTATCAGTCAGGTCTACAGCACTGGAAAGAGTGGGGAGCTGGGGAGCAGGTCAAGAGAGTAAAGAAATGCCAGGAGCTGTAAGCAGCAAGAAGCTGGGCTGGAGTGCACCACAGGCAGCCATTGGTGTGCAGGCATTGGCAGTCTGGAGGTCTGAGGAGAGTTGGGCTGACAGGAGCAGGGGGAACTGGGGTCACTGGTGAAGCTCTGAAAAGGGTAAGCAGAAGCCTGCCCTGAAGGCAAGGCCAGCAGACAGCCAAGGGGAGTGGCAAGAGTGTTTCACTTCCATGTCAGGTGGCTGCAGGTAGAGGACAGGAGCAGAAAGCAGGCAGCAGGGCCGCAGATATGGTCTTGCACTGGCCTCCCTCTTTTTCTTGATGTGTTGTGGGAAGAGTTCTGTCACTTTAGTCCTTTGAGTGGAAGAGCATTTACTGGGTCACTTTATCAGCAACCTGGCTATCAGTGTCCCCCTAAGGGTGTTCACTAGCAGGAGAAGGTGTGGTCCATCTCTTACCAAATGCCCTGACTCTCTCCCACTATGTGGGCGCTAGTAAGCATGAAGAGGGGCAAGGCCAGAACCTGGCTCACTTGATGTGTTGTGGACCTGTGCATGTGTATTTCCCCTTTGCTGAAACATTAAAAGTTCACATGAAATAGGAACTTTGGATTTGAGCTGCCTTCAGCTTTCATCAATCTGAACCACCCTAAATTTTTACCTTTTCGAAGTTGTTTTCTATAAGTCTGAAATAAAGCGAAGATCTGACCCCAGAACTTCACCTGTATCTTTTTAAGTTGCTCTAACCCAACATTCACCCTGAACTCTGGGACCCCCTCATCTTCAGTGTTGATCTTTGCATTGATCCGTGAGATAATACTCTAAGGAAGAAAGTATGCATAAGAAATATGCTGCAAAGTCAGTCTTGGATATAAAGGTGAAAAACTGGTGTTGCAAATCTTTCCTGACCCTACCCTCTCAGCGGTGTTGGGGAGCAGAGCTCCATGAGCACAATAGCCACTAGATGCCACTATAAGCATGGTTTTATATTTAGAAATAAGATTTTTTAAAAAAGAAATCAAAGTGAACCATCAAGGTTTGCTAATTTGAAAATAGTCCTTTCAGTTGTACTGCATTTCCTTTGTACAGGCCAGCATTGCTTTAAAATTGTCTTTTTTCTGGGCAAACTTTCTCTTACCTGTCTCCATCATAATCGTCATCCTCACATACAACATATAAAAATGTACTTCTTTGTAAATGTGAGTATGCCTTTGTGTTTTGCCTTTCCTCCTCAGGAAGCAGAAATTACTTTTGGCATTCTCTCAAACATCTTTCAAAAGCACTTCTCTGCCCTCCATATTCACATGTCACCTCGGGCAGGGAAGTGTATTGCAATATCAGCAATGTTGATGCATAGCATCCTCAGCCACGTGCTCCTGTGCACACTGACCCCATTTCCTACTCAGCATAGAAGGACTGTGGCTGCTCTCACCCTTACTGCCCAAAGCAGCTCTGCACGTTGCAAAATTGGGAATGGCCCAGCATCTTTATGCCTATCTTTATGGCCCAGGATCTTTGAGGGAGTCTTTATGCTGTGAAGAGCAGCACATCTGTGGAGAGTGCTGAAGGAGAGGTGGGATACACAGGCACCATACCAAGACCCTATCACATCCCAGCAATTCTGCAGTGCTGAAGGAAAGGAACAGCCCTATCCCAGGGTTTAGCTGTGCCTCTCTCCCCAGAAAAGGACTTTTCTGCACCCCAGGGGCCTCATGCTACCAAGGCGCCATCCACATGCCCTCTCCAGGCTTCAGCAGCTTCTCACCCACCGCAGAGGCCAGATGCTCACCCTCAGCCCCAAAGTGCTGAGCAGTCACATCCAATGCTGCCACAAGCAGGACACACACACACTGTTTTATTAACCTCCTTCCTCCATCATCTCACCCAGCGAGTCAGTGAAAATAACACTGGTTGTGAAGGAGAAAGCCTTACCCCCACCCACACATGACTCAACCCAAAACCCCGCAGCAGCAGTCAGTGTGCTAATCTGCAGTGCGGCTCAGCCAGCTTGGCATGTGCATATAGGGGTCACGGCTGTCATAGGCCAAGCTACCACTGAAAATGACCCTGAGGAAAGGAGGCTTTTCTTGCTAGCTGGAAGTGTTGCAAACTGGGGTAAGAAAATTAAGCAATGATTTCTCAGACTTAATTAGCCATCCAAGAGGCATCTATTTTAAGACGAGATGAACCTCATCATAGATGTCGAGGTATCCGCAATAATATGTGGAGACATGAATGCAGATCTAAGGAAAAATGCTTCTTTTTTTAATTCCATCACAGCTTCAGATGTTCACTATTTACAACTGAAAAGCCAAACGGAATCTCATGCTACTCACTGAAAACCCACATAAGGTTTTAGAGCTGCTTTTGAAACGTGGAGAGGGTTACCACCCACCTTGGCCAAGAACTGGTAGTAAATACTAAAGATTTTGTGGATTTTCCCACTCAGTAACTACTTCATTTGAAAATAAAGGAGGTGTGTGCGATCTAGGAGGAAATGTACCATCCTTACTGGTGTTGTACATCTGGTTTTTTACCATGTTAGAGTTAACATAACATGGTTTTCTTCTGATAATCTTCCAGTTATTTTTAAAAAGGAAAGCAGAGTCTTAAAAATGAGACACTTTAAAAGTTTTCTATTTTTACCTGCACAATTGAACACTCTAAATCCAGAGCTTTTTTCCCAACCAAAGGACATTCATAAAAACTGACAAATTCAAAAATGGATAGGGAGAACATCAGAGCTGAGCACTTCTTGGGTAGACAGACAAAAAATGAGGAAAAAGTATCAATTCTCACGTGAGCCCTCCCCCTTGGGGTGGTTGCACATACTAGCTATCCTCATCACATTTGCAGTAGGGTTGGTTGCCTGCTTTACCCTCTAGAGATGTGCTAGCAAAAAGTCCCAAACCTTCCTATTTGCAAATGCTTCTAAGTGGAGCAACTATCTCTATTAAAGCAATGAAAACTAAGTTTCTTTTCCACGCACTCCTGGGATACTCTCTATTTTGGCTCATATTCAGGAAGGCAATTAAATATGTGCTAACTCTATGCTCATGAATAGTCACATTGAAATTTAAGGAATTACACATGCCTAAGTGCTTTCTTGAATGAAGCCCAAAGTTTGTATTCCAAAGAGAGCTAGAAACACTGTGGCTGAAAGCCACACACTGCTCTAAAGGCCATGGCATGGGAGCTACAATTCAGCAGACGCTCCCAGGAGGGTGTGGGTAGTAAGGGAAGGGAGTCTAGATTTATGCATGTTGCAAAAGAAAACCCACCATTTTCCATTTGTAGGCACTGCCCTATCCCTCTTGAGGAAAGTGTATAGTGTGTTGCTTTCATTCCCTATTCATACCTCTTCCCAAACCTGGTGGAATTTAAGTAATCCCTGATGCTCACTGTTTTGCAAAATTCACCTGTAAGACCCATCTAGTCCCCTTCCCTATGGATTATGCGTGAAGAGGATACAACGAGACCTAGGGAATCTCTGCAAACCAGGCACAGGAATTTGGACCTACCTCCTTGGCCTTAGCAAAGGCAGGTAAATGTCTGCCTCACTTTCCCCAGATAATGATAGTTTCTGAACAAGAATAGTTACACTAACAAGCATTCTAAACAAGGTGAAATTCCCTTAGGACTATTCACTTGTTGTAATCCATGCTCGCATCCAGATTCATAGTAGCAGAGCTGCTGTCAATAGAGAATCCTTCCTCATTGGTTAGCAAGAGATACAATACTCTGGTGTTGTATCTGGGATTCCCTCCAAGAGGAATCATAGTATATACAGTGCTGGGACAGCATTGGAAGCTTGTGACTTCAGTCAGTATGTTCTGCCAAATGACCTCCACAGGGAAGACCAAGTTTTATAGCATGGTAAGTGTACCCAGCACATGCTGATGTATTCCAGTTTGTGTGTGCCTGGGTTGGGCTGAATTAGTCAATAACCTGAGAGAAATGGGGTTTGCTAGGTATCACATGTATCCTGATGGTATTACTAAGTGATTTCTAGTTTGTTCCATTTTTGCTAGATATTCTGATACCTCCTGCTTTGTTCAAAATACAACAGAATGTCATTTAGCACAAAAGATGAGCTTTTTCCCTGCTAAGTCACATGTGGACAAACTCTACCAGGAGTTGATTAATAATAACGTCACTGTAAACGGACACTTGGGTGACAGTTGATAATTCATGCATCATTAGCTTGTTAGTTTCTTGGGGAAGAGTCACTGAAATCAGCTCACCCCCTCCATGAGCACCAGAGGCTGGCTCACCTGACTGCCACAAATTAGTTGAGTGGCCTCAGACAATGCACCCAGCCTCCCATCAGCTTCCTTTTCTCCGTCCCTGGTCCTTTTTTGACTTTCCATCTGCAATCTCCAGAACATCTTGTACACTGGGAGAAAGCCTAGTGCCATCAGGCCCTGCTCTTTTGTAGAGATGATCTGCGCTGCCCAGAAGAAGAGGTCACACAGAGAAGTAAGAGATTTCAGACAAAACATTCTCTCTAGCTCTGCCAGTTGTTGCCATTGATTTACCAGTTTGATAGTGACAACTTTCAAGTCAATATGCAAAGTTACAGGAATAAAAATAACCTAACCTTAACTCTTGAGGTTGTTTTGAACCATCATGTATCACACGAGTGCAATCACACAGCACCTTCAGGATGGACCAGGGATCAGACCCAGCCAGCGCGGATTTAGGAGGGGCAGGTCCCGTCTGACCAACCTGATCTCCTTTTATGATCAGGTGACCCGCCTGGTGGATGAGGGGAAAGCTGTAGATGTGGTCTATCTAGACTTCAGCAAAGCCTTTGACACTGTCTCCCATAATATACTCCTGGAAAAGCTGGCAGCCCATGGCTTGGGCAGGGGCACTCTGTGCTGGGTTAGGAACTGGCTGGAGGGCCGGGCCCAGAGGGTGCTGGTGACCGGGGCTGCATCCAGCTGGCAGCCGGTCACTAGTGGTGTCCCCCAGGGGTCAGTGTTGGGTCCAGTCCTGTTTAACATCTTTATTGATGATTTAGATGAAGGGAATGAGGCCATCATCAGCAAATATGCTGATGACACCAAGTTGGGAGGGAGTGTCAACCTGCTGGAAGGCAGGAGGGCTCTGCAGAGGGACCTGGATAGACTGGAGAGATGGGCTGATTCCAATGGGATGAAGTTCAACAAGGCCAAGTGCCGGGTCCTGCACTTTGGCCACAACAACCCCCTGCAGCGCTACAGGCTGGGCACAGAGGGGCTGGAGAGCATCCAGGCAGAAAGGGACCTGGGGGTACTAATTGAAAGGAAGCTCAACGTGAGCCAACAGTGTGCCCAGGTGGCCAAGAAGGCCAATGGCATCCTGTCCTGTATCAAAAATAGTGTGGTCAGCAGGACAAGGGAAGTGATCCTTCCCCTGTACTCTGCATTGGTGAGGCCACACCTGGAGTATTGTGTTCGGTTCTGGGCCCCTCAGTTCAGGAAAGATACTGAAGTGCTGGAGCGGGTCCAGAGAAGGGCAACAAGACTGGTGAAGGGACTGGAACACAAGACCTATGGGGAGAGGCTGAGAGAGCTGGGGTTGTTTAGTCTGGAGAAGAGGAGGCTTAGAGGTGTCCTCATCACTCTCTATAACTACCTGAAGGAAAGTCATAGCCAGGTGGGGATTGGTCTCTTCTCCCAGGCAGTTACCAATAGGACAAGGGGGCATGGGCTTAAGCTCTGCCAGGAGAAATTTAGGGTGGATATTAGAAGCAAATTCTTTACAGAGAGCGTGGTCAGGCATTGGAATGGCCTGCCCAGGGAGGTGGTGGATTCACCGTCCCTTGAGGTTTTTAAACTGAGATCGGACATGGCACTGAGTGCCATGATCTAGTAAAGGGACTGGAGTTGGACCAAGGGTTGGACTCGATGATCTCTGAGGTCTTTTCCAACCCATAAAAAAAAAACAACTTCCCAAACTTTATTGATATTTTAAGTGTTAGGTATTTGCTCTTTTTAAATGCAAAGACTTTAGTTTTCTGTTATGCAGAAACACATTTAGTGTAGTGACTTTTGGTTTCAGTTTAGCTAATGGGTGTGAAAAGAGCACTTTCTTCATTTGAACTCATTCATTCACAGTTAAGAAATCACTTGGGAGTGGAAGATGCAGCAATGCTCATTTCCTCTTCCAACCTGTGACTAGAAGCAGGTGGACAAGGTCAAGACATGCTCATTTTAGAAACATGAAGGATGTGGGTGAGATTTTCCAAACTGCAATTCAAGCAGGTAGAGTTCCCACTTCACACAACTGTTATTAATTTCCAGTGAGATGCTTTGGGAAATACCAGAGAGAGCTTATCTGTATCTTTAAGAACTTACGTGTTTTTAAATATCTAGTTCACAGTGATCAGAAACAACCTGTCCGTTCATTAAGTACAGTTACTACTTCCCTTATTTAAGACATCCGTTAGATGTAAGGACAAAACTTGTTTTGATGCCTGGTTTATTCAACCTTCCCCACAAAGCACGAAGAACATTTAAAGCAGTTGGGGTTTTGTTTATTAATAGCAAACATTGGTATTGTGTACATTTTATTGATTTTCCAGTTCCACCCATCAATTCCTTTTGCTGATGTGACATGTATGTGTCTATACCTACAGTCTTACTCATGGTCAGAGAAGTTAGATGTTTCCCCTGCTCAATCATCTGGTCCTGTGCCTGAGCATCAGAAAGGGTCTCTTGGTTACCTGCCACCCATTACTTCATGCCCTTTAAGACCTGTCTCTCTAGCATGGATTGCCCACTTTTCAAAGTTTTTTTTGCCAGTGAAAGAATAAAACTAATTTCCTGGATGCTTCTGCAAAAGCAGACCTCAAGTGGTGTTTTGGTACTAAATCTAAAACATCACTGCAAATATTTTCTGGAGGTTTTGCTGAACTGTGACTTGTCCTTTGCTGAAGTTCCCAAGTTATTACCTGATCTATAACTTATAACTGGTTTCTGTGAGAAATACTTTCAGTTTTGCTGTTCATCGAGGTCAGAAAATAGTGGTCTGGCACAAACGTCCTGTACATGTTACCAACCACAATTTTTATATATAGCAAGCACTCCTGTGAAACAGATTCATTACAGTTGGTTGACAAACATTTTTTCTGCCAGGCAGTGAAATCACCCCATTAGTGTGGAGACTGCTTTGGAGGAGGCTGCTGTTTTAAGCTTGCTTGAGGTATGCCCACAAGTCTGTTTATTTTCATGTATCTTATGTGGTCAGGGTGGTGGTGCTGGAGATTTTCATTGCTGAGCAATTTCTTCTAGTTTATTAAATGAATTTAGTTTCAAATGGAGTACTGGGTTTTCGTTTGTGGTGCTGCTTTTCCTGTTACTGTTGTTGTGGTTTACCGTCCACATTGGGGTGTTCAAAAACTGCTCTTCAAACTTCACCAGGTTTGTTTTGTGATTTGTGCTTTTTGCAGTTCGGAGCGTTTCTTAGTCTCAGGATGATGAGCACAGGCTGGGACTCCCTCCAAGAGAAATCATAGTATATCCAGTGCTGGGACAACATTGGAAGCTTGTGACTTCAGCCAGACACATTTCAAGACCTTGTTGAGGCAGGAACTGAGAGGATGTAAAGACCCATCCAGGCAGGGCTTACAATAGCAGTAACACCTTCTTTAACATGCAGATACTGTTAAGGAGTTGCATTTCCAGATTGGCTTCTTCCCTGTATCTAGCTGTGCATTTTAATTGCTAGAGCAACTCTTTGAAGAAAAAAAAATTAATAAAAGAGAGAGAGCATAGTCTTTCCCAGGCTTAGAGCAACGATTTAGAGGATGATGTTAGGCAACCTTTAGTACTGATTTTCATATTTGTAATATAGAGATATTAGGATTAATCACAGTGGGCCAGTACCCCAAGGATGTCAGGATGGTTAACTCCTATGAGAAAGTATTCTGAGCTAGTCAAAGAAAAGGTGCTACCCACACAAACATAGTGGGAGGCTTGGCATTTCTTTACTCAGCTATAGTGACGACATTTGAGATCGTGACTCCAGTTCCCAAACATGAGCAATAAGGGATTTCAGTTGAAAAGGTAGGAGTGACACAGTGCAAGGACATGTCCTTGGGCTCTCAGGAAAGGGGTGACTGAGGGCACCATCTGCACAGTTCCTCAGTGGCCAGCAGAGCAGGACCTCCGTGCTTTCACGTGCATATTTACATCAGTGTACATTTCCCTGGGCTTCAGAAAGGTACAGTTTGAACAGCACAAGAAATACAGAAAACAGAAAAATGTCCCCCTTTCCTTTGACAGCATCTCTGCATCTCTTTTTGCTAGGCAAGGTCAATTTATCTGACAAAGGCTGCTCAGAGGATATTTGTAATCATAAAAAGGTCTGCTTGAATAAAGTTGCCTCAAGACTGGGTCTGAGCCTCCCTCAGATAGGTGCAGCTGCTTCTGCTGGGATTCTCCCCAGTGAGGTGTACACAGTGGGGTCACCACAGCTGTGGGTGAAGGGAAAAGGAAAAGCTGGTGCAACCCAGCAGCAAATACCTCCAGCTGTGCCTTTTGCCTTACTATCATCTCATATCTTTCACATTGGTCCTCTCTGCTCCCAGCCCTATGTCATGCCAGTAAGCCCACAGTCACCCACAAGACGCCATAGTTTCCCTTCATCTCCATTCATCCCAAACCCAGTTATTTCTTGCTTGCTTTAAGATGGACTCTTTGCAGTTGTCTGCAATGATCCCTCTTGCACAGCCCCAAAAATTCTACCACCATATCATCTCCTTCATGTCCCAGACATATCCCAGTCAGTTTTCCAGCACTCTCACACTCCTAAGACCATTACAAGCAGATGAGTAACTCCCAAACTGACTTTTCATTTGTTTTTAATAAAGTTGGTAAGTTCTCTGTGTGATAACTTTTATGTGTGTCATCATCATCTCCGTCATTATTTCTGGTATTCAAAAGCCTTTAAGGCTCTTTGTTTCAGGACAAAACAATTTTACCATTTAACAATGGGAGGCAGAACCCTGTAAATTTTGTCGGTTGAAGTTTGGTGTAAAGTAAAGATTGGAAACCACCAGCCTAAACAGTTCTTCACCCTATGGTAATCTGCAATATGTTCCAGTGCTCAGTAGTCCTTATCATTAGAAAATGTTTCTGATAGCTAACATAAATCTTCCCTGCTGCACATTAAGCTTGTTACATGTTGTGCTATTGCCAGCAGATATGGACAACACTTTATTACAGTCTCTTCTGCAGCTATCTTTTACATATTTGAAGACTGTTGTCTTCTCTTTTCCATGCTAGACATAGTCTCATTTTTTAATTTTCGCCCTGACTTCATATTTACTAGACCTCTAATCACTCTTGTTGCTTTTGTCTGAATGTTCTCCAGCATGTTAGTAGGGCAGCTAAATATATCCCTGCTCTTCTTTGAGATTCAAATCGGCCTTTATGCTATGAATTATCCCCAGAGCTCCCCTAGGCTTGGTTACTAGCCTATTCACCTAAATCCCTTGCTAAACCACCACTTTCTAGGATAAAGCCCCTATTCCTGTAGGTAAGCTGCCTTTATTTATCCCTAGCTTCACGGTCTTTCATTTGTCTGTCAAAATGTGTACTGTTAAACTGACCTTCCTTTAACAAGTAGTCCGGATCACTTTCTCTAGCTGACCTATCTTTAATTTCTGCAACAGTTTTTTTGCCATCTCCATATCTTCCACCAGGACCAGAAAGGAAACCTGTGGGACCCTGCAAGAAACAACCCCCAGGGTGACAAACTCTCATTTACAGGCAACATGTAATCTATTCAGTATGGGCTCTTTTGACTTTGCAGTTCTCATTTATTTTCACAGCATCATGTGCAGTGAAATCACATGTCTTGCAAAACTCTAAAAGTGTTGTGTCATCACATTTACCCTTACCAAAACTGAGATCTGCTCAAGGAAGTAATAGCAAACTTGCTATCTGGAAGGAACCTCCAGCTTTCTTACGGAGTAGCAAAGAGTTCAAAAAACAAAAGCTGGTGTGCTGCTTGGAAAAGAAAGTAAAATGTAAAGGCAGGAAAACTATTAGCCATAAGAGGAGTGTGTCTGTACTCATTTCATAAAGATATGAATTAAGTACTGGAACTGACTATCTAAATTGATTGCATCTGGTAAGCATTAACTGAGTACACATTTCTGAACTGTTTGCTGCTTTTTTGATCCCACTGGGTAGTCAGCTTCTGATATTTCCACTGAACCGTGTTTAATCATGTTTAGCAATATTTTAGTGATAAGTGATAACTCCACTTCCAGCCTTTGATGCATATGATTATATTACCTCCTTCTTCAGTGAATGCAAAAATCCACTGGTAACTGGTACTGTTGATGTCTGAGGAAGTCAGTGCTGTTATTGTTTCAGTGTTCAGCATGCCGCCGCTGCATCGCTTTGATCTGTGGCCTTACATGGCTTTTTAAAGCGGAGGAGGGTGGAGGGAGAAGGGTTACTGGGCTTGTAAACATTTCTATTACATCAGATTAGTTTCCCTGCCATGTACAATCTGCTGGTGTGACTCAGACTTTCACATTTTATAAAGTCAGTTATGTCTACTGGGACTACAACCATTCTGAGAAATTCTGGATAAATGTGAATTACTTTTATTCTTATCTTATTACACAATGTACAATTGTACAAAAAATGCCCTTTTGTTGACTTTCAGTGCAGATGTGCAACCACTGGCAGATAATGAGAACAACATGTTCCCTGTCTCACCAGCTCCTTTATTCTTTGGCTGCGAGTCTTAACCCAGGTTTAGGACTAACCCATGCTCATTCACAGTGTTCTCAGCTGCTCTCCACCCACTTTTTTTTTTTTTTAATGGAACTGCACCACTGCAACCTGAGATGGCTGCCACTAAATAGCTGGAGTCATGTTTCTTAGAGTAGATCATTCAACCACTTTTACTCTGGGGAATAGGACGTGCTTTTTTACTGTTATAGGATCTGGGTAGGACAATTTATTTTTGCCCTTGATTTGGTTTAGGGCACTGCCAGTAGTATGGGAAAAGTAACAATCATTACCATCAAAACCTTAATGTCTCATATGAAATAATCGGTGGCACCACGTGTAATAGTTTCCCTTCAGGACTTTCTGGTCAGGATTTTCAAACACTCCGTTTCATGGCAGCCTAGGTTTGCAATTGCTTTGTTATTTTCCACATATTTTTTTGCTTCACATTTCCACAGTTGCCTGGTATTCAAATAATGTCTTACTAGTGTGGCGGTCATGTTGATTAGGGAATGAGCAGGGTTCACGGGTTGTTTGCAGAGATCTTTAGCAATGGCTGTGATTTCTTCAGCATTGGGACAAACCAAAGAGAGTTTTTCTTTTTGGGTGACCTACCTGCCTGCCTCACACAGGAGTATGACCATTTCTAACATTTCTGGCAACAGTAAATAGGACCCATTCAATAGCCCCAGGCAGAGGAAACAACTGCACCTCAACCCTGAACAAAATATGATGACGATTTGAAGGGTGGTCCCAGATACTCCCCTTAGGGCCCTTCAATGCATCAATCCTGCTCTGCAGCATGTAGAGTCAAAACCGATGTTTTTGGAAGCCAAAACCAATGGTTTTGGCAAATGCAGGGTAGGACTCACAGGCAAATAAAGACAGTGAGTGAGAAAGAAATTATTTGGGAGATTGTGAATGATCCTCACGTAGCCCCTCACGTAGTGGACAGGACATCGTTCTGTACTTGCTCGTCCAACCGCTAAAAGAAACCATGCACAGACAAGAAACTATTCAAGATAAACCATCATGATGGGCTGGAGCTCAGAGGTATCTGCTAGGGTCATGCCTCTAGTCTTCTTTCATTGTCTGTTCTTCTTAAGTGAGTTTTTAGGTCTTTCTTTCTGCATCTCTGTTTAATCCCACACTCACCTCCAGTTTTGAATGCAGAAGGCTCTGGGAGGACAATCCAGTACATGACCCCCCCCTTCCATCAGGTGCAGGGGGGACCTCCGTATTGAGTGGGAGGTGAGGTGGGTGCTGCCAGCCCTCCAGCTGGTGAAGCCCTCTCACCTGGGTGCCATGGACCAGTGGGCTGCCAGAGAGGTCAGGGAGATTTATCACTTAGAGGAGTTTGTCAGTGCAGGATGGGAGCCTAAGGATGCTCTATTTGTGGAAAAGCATTTTCTTACTAACCAAACTGTATTTGACAGGGTTTTTACTGGAACAACAGCCTTCCCGAGGGCAGGTAAATGTGACTGTGGCAGCAGTTACCATTCCCTGGGGCCTTCATGCATCTAGGATACAATTAGATACTTTGTCTGCAAATGCTTTAAATATTTCAGCTGGTATGCCATTAAGGAATAAGGAAGGTTTTTATGTTAAGAGCAACTCAGAGCACTGCAAGGCAGCCAATATCACAGACAGGGCATAAGAATGATTTGGGATAGATAATGGTTGTGAGTAATGTTATAAATGATCTCAGAGACTTTTTTTTTCCCTTCTGTGAAGTAAATGACCTTCCTTCTCCCACTTAGGGAGCTGTGTGGCCATTACAGTGTGAAAAATGTCTCTCTCTGTCAGGACCACTCAGTACATTTTTACTGAGGTCCACTGGATAATTTTAATGATGTCTGCTCAGTTTCACTCAGCTCTTTCATGTGGCCTTGCCAGGTCCCCCTCTTCCCTCCAAGACATAGGGATGACAGAAGTTTCACAAGGATGCAGGAGTTTCACAGGTCTGTGTCTTTTCTGATGTCTGAAACATCACTTATGCAGCCCACATCTCACCTTTACCTTTTCAACTCCAGACTTGTGCTGGTGGTCTCATCGACCGCAGTAGAAAGATTTACTTGTATTACAGCTGTATTAATAAGCATCAATGAGAAACACAGTATAACATGATGAGACACTACACTCCTGCAGCAGAACACAAAACATGCCTCTTTCCCTCTTTCAAAGGTCTGATGGGCGATAATGTGAACACAGCATGCATGTGAGGACACATGATGACAGTGGCAGTCTCCATGAGAGCGAGGCCTGGAGGAAAGAGTGTGGGACTCACAGCACTGATGTGATGTTACCAAGTGGGTTATCAGTGGACATTGCACAGCGTCAGCAGCTGACTCAGGTTTTCTCCTCGCCTTTCCAGGTCAAGTCTTGCAGGTGCCACATCTTTCACCCTACCACTGTACACATAGTCAACAACCTGTAATGTAAAAGCTTGCCTAGAGGCAGGGCTGCCCCAAGATCCCGTCTTTGCTCTCTTTTTCTGTGTTAAGGCAGTGACAAATAAGCCCCATTTAGAAAAGAATCCCACTCAGGACCCACCTAAAATCTTTCCTTTCCTCCTTACTTGGTAAAATTTTCCTCCTTTTCATCTCTGTGGCATGTGCAAGTGATGTGAAGAGAAAATAATAAAACCTTTATTATACCGTTATTTTCAGAAGATATTTGCACAGCAGATCTTATGAAAGCAGTCCTTATGCCCTGGTCAGATTCTATTATTTTCAGTGTCTTATGATGGGGGAATAGCATAAAAAAGCATTACATACTTAATCATGATCAAAATTGTTAGACATCGTGTCTAAAAGTCCAACTGAGACATCTCTAGGAAGAGCAAAACCCCCCACAAAAGTATTTAAGTGATATAAATTATTCAAATCTTTATTAATCTCACCCACTCTACTAGTCAAAGTCTATCTGAAGGATTTCTGCATGGGATAAAATTCAGCACACATGGCAACGATTTTACAACTTCTTTTGAATCTCAAATTGCTATATTTACCACAAAAACTTTGTTTCAATCAGAGTCCCCTCCAAATATGTTTCAACTTAAAATGTCAGTTAAAACACTCCATCAAAACCTGAATCTCTGCCTCCTTTTTCATTCAGACTTTGTTCTGGCAAAGCTCCCCTCAAGTCAAGCAGAGACACCACCACTCTGAACAAAAGCTTCACAGTTTGACTCAATAAACTTGTCATCTTCTTATAAGGAAATGGATAAAGATGCAAACAAGCCATTGTCCTGACATGTCACATAGTTTTTAGACAGGACACTTCGTTCAGCCTCCAAGTGGGCCATGACACCAACACTAGCAGTGATCAGTGCTGCTGAGTTTAAACTTTTAGTCATGGCAGTCCTGAAGTGATTCTCAGATCACTCTGCCAAATGCATCTGTGGTGGCCACACAGGAGCAGAAGACAACCCAGGTCAAGCCTGCAAGTTCTGATGCATTTCTGGTGCTCACAGCAACACTGTGGTCTCCTGCACTGCCCCATCTCATCACAAGGTAAGAGTGCACCTAGATACATCCACTCTGAGTGCTTGAAACCTGCCGGCAATAATTCCACAAAGTCCCCATCACTATTTTCTAGCCTTTCTGCTTTCCAAGGCTTTCTCTCCTTTCTGTAGCTAATATCTGACAGCCCTAGAATATGGGCTGCTTACTGAGGCATGGTGATGGGAGTTCTGGTGCCAGACTATAACATGTAATTAAGATACAGGCAGGTGACTGCCATATGGTGTGAGTTGACCAGTCACATGCAGAGACCTTATGCTAGACTAGTAAATTATCATGTCATATTTCCAGGGTGAGTAGATTGTGTGTTTATGCCATATTAGTGTACACTCTTTGGTGTGTTTGACAGAATATTTCTCTGAAGTTTATCAGTGTTTTTCAGAACCCGTAGACCAAAATATTTAATGTAACTCATATACGTGATGTTATTCTCAACATCATCAAATATTGGTCTCCGAAATTCATGGGCATTCAGGGTAAAAGAGTGCCTGGATTTGAGATAGATGTCATTGTGCAATAAAATGTTCATGTTTGAAGTTGAAAAAGACAATGATTTATGGGAGTATTGATTTGAGAAGGAGAGGAGGAATTTCAATTGGTGATTGGAGTTAGTCCAGATAGAGATGAGTCAAAGCAAATGAGAAGATTCATGTACTTATGTTAGGTACTTAGTTTCTCTTACTTAGATAATTGCTTATCTATCATTGTAGAAAACTTTACAAATGCAAATGCAATGTCTCTGTGAGGTAGGGAAGTTTTGTTATCTTCCATTATGCAGAGGCCCAGAAGGTTGAGATAATACCTGAACAGTTTGGTGAGGTCCCTCTTAAACCACCATGGTGCAAGTCCTTAGGGCACCCCACCTCCATCAGATCAGGGATACAGTTGACCAAACAATCTACTTCAAAGGGTCATTCTCACACTTCTCCCATACCTGACATGTTTACATCCTCTGATCCCAATCCTTGAAAATATAGACACATTAGGTATCCAAATCCCTGCAGACTTCAGCTTCCAACTGCTATGATAGACTGATATGGGTTAGCGAAAAGGGACTTTTGAGAAAAGGGGATGATACCACCACCCATGTTGTGATCAAGCACAGGAGGCACCAGGCCTGCTCTCCTCTACACCAGAAGCTTCGAAAATCTCTGGAGGCTGTTTCCACCAAGCTCAGACCTGTTAAACTCAGGGCATAACCCTCACTGGATCTGACCATCACAGTGGAGGTGGAAGACAGTGCGTGAACTCAGAGTTTGCCCAAGGCAGTAAATTAAAATAACAAGCAGATGTAGAGTGTAAATTACTAGTATTTTGTAAACTTCTGTTTTTCAATGCAAGAAAATTGTAACCTAAAATTGTTTCTTTCAGAAAGCCTACTGTCAAGGGATAAACCCAAAAAATAGTCCACATTTGATAGCTTTGCACCATTAATGACTAAAAATAAAATAAAACTTTTACAAAAGTTCCAGACTTCCTCACTGGAGAATCCAGAGATAATAGAGGTATTTTCATATCAATTTTTTGGGGGGACCAGCTTAGATTAAGCACAGACCACACACTGAAAAACTGGTCGCTTTCTATTACAACAGCCATCTGGAATTCTCTCAGATTAAATGTGCCCAGACCATCTCTGGTTTATGACTGAAATAAACCACTGCAGAAGAACAGAAAACATAAAATTATAATGTGATCAAAACCTTAAAAATAAGTAAAAAATATAGTCTGCCCTTTTAGCACTTCCTTAAGGTCTGAAGAAATACAATAAATAGAGAACAAGAGCCACTAACCCTTTCTGACTTACTATGTCAAATGTCAATTCTGGATTATGAGCTATCCATCCCTCATGTTGGTAAAGTGGATCTGTTCCCATCATCTATAAGGGAACAGAGACAGGTCAGTTCACACTACCAAAAAGAAAACCAAACCAAAGTGGTAGAAAATCCAGAAAATATCCTGGTGGTCTTCGTCTGGGTCCTGTTTGTATCCTGGACAAGCACTGCCAGCTAACTTGCCTGGCTCTGAGGCCAAGGTCCCACAGATGGAGCTGCCTAGTAAGAGCCCTTGGGCTCACAGGGGTGAGGCAAGCTTGTATAACTCCACTCTGCTGCACTGAGGACATGTGGGGATAACTGTGGCTTATGCATGCATGGTCTTGCACAACATGGTACAGAGGTAAGATCTGGCACTCACATTCTTCCTGCCAAGCATCCTTAAGATTGGCTGGGTTGCTACTTCTCAGGGTGTTCCCGAGTGTGTTAACAGTCCAAATGCAGGCCATTGCTTAAGTATTTGACTTTCGGGAGATATCCAGACAAAATTCGTTCTAGACCCTCTCAGCAACAACCAGGATGTCATTTATTATGTACAGTATACCTGAACTTCGCAAGGAAGTCAGAAAGTATCTTGATCCTGACAAGTAGGCTGCCAAGGCAGAGGCTTAGCTTCAGCTGTTGAAGTCTCCACTGTGGCAGCGGTGTGACTGTGTCAGAAGAAAGGCTACAAGCCTGTGGATGTGCCAGTTGGACCACTCAGCCCTCACAGGGCTACGTGCAGGGTCAGGCTTAGGTGCTGTGTAGAGTACTTCATCTCTGTGGCTGAATTGCCTCCCCACATCCTTACTTCATTTGGGGATGTTCCCATCCCTAACCTGGTAGTAGGCTTTCCTCAGTTTTTCCCTTTTTCTGTGGCACTTGTGGTATGAATTTACTTATAACCCTGGTTGCTGGCAACAGCAATCTCCATGCAGCAGTGGCTTTTCCAAAGCATCAGTCCTGTATTTACTCTTTCAGTACTTCCAACAGGACCAGGATTCCAGACAGGCCATTCACCAGGACACATTTTGTGTTTGTGCCCCAGTGGTTCTGTGGAGGTCAACCACAAGAAGATGCACGAGGACATGATCAGTCTTGTCACACAGTTAAAATGGCTTTGAATTTTCCAGCTGGGCCATTGTTTATTAGATAGTGTTTTACCTGAAGATCATGCTGAAGGTGGCTCAGGAGAAAAGCGCTGATTAAGATATTGAAATTTAGGTCTCTAAACACAATGGTCAGTCTCCTCATCTGACTGTCTTCCTCACTGCTGTGTCCCCTTATGCAGGTGCCTATGCACAAAGCAACCCCTATTTAAAACAAAGCAAAACAAACTTTTTCTTATCGCCTATGGGGATTTGTAACACATCACATTATTTTCCTTCCAAGCATAACAAAAGTCTGTGGCATGATTTATCGGCACACTGACAGCACTCTTTATTCAGTGCAGGTGAGAGAACAAAGCAATGCCTCCCTGCCTGCCCTCGAGGACCTTACACAGTGCCTACACAAATGTTAGCAATGTGTGTAGCTGTTGCACTGTGCAGTTCCAGGGTGGAAGCACCAATCTGATCTCCTGAAAGGGTATTCTTCATGATGCCTCATGACATAATAATCTTGTAGCATCTTTAATTTACAATAAAAGCTCCTGCAGAGGATTGCTCTCAGTGTCTCACCGACCTGAAGAACTCAAGCGGGGAGATGGCATGCAGACAGTTATACCTTAGAGGATTCCACTCATGGCTTTTTCATTGTTTGTTTGACGGTAATGCAAAAAAGGTGCAATCGAGATCAGCATCAGTTGTGCTTTGTGTCACCCAAATACACAGAGAGATGTAGTTGCAGGTCTGAAAATCTGTAGGCATATTTAACTAGCTGCCTTTGATCTGTATAGCACCCTGAGGTAACAGCAACTCTCACTAGATAAGCAGAGGCTGAAGGAGACAGAGGTCAGGTCTGCTCAGTGTTATCTGCACGCACATGCACTACTGACACCATTAAACAAAGTGTTGTCAAACAAAAAGTATCTGATTCATCAAATCATAGCTCTTCCCATGCACTTGGCCTAGGAATCCAAAAAATATACATGTGCTTCTTTCTATCACACAGAAGAGATGCCTAATCTAATTTACAGTGGAGACCCACAAGCAGCTCTCTCAGCACAGCTATGGGTAGGAATCCCTGCAGGTCACCAGGACACATTTTGTGTTTGAGTGGAGGCTCCTAATTTGGCACTGACACCAGTACTGGTGTGTCTGCAAAGCTCAGCCTCAAGAGCATCTGGTCTGGGCCCTCCCACTATTGCCAGGTAACATATGCCCATTCAAGGCTGTGCCCACAAGAGTACCAGGGTAGTGAGAAGGACAACTGGAGCACACCAAGAGAGAAGAGAGATCATTAGCTGCACAGGAACACTGTTTTTACTGTCTGCTATTCCTTTTCCTCTCTTTATTCTATTTCTCTGACATGAATAGCTTAGAAAATTAATAGATTAAAAATTAATATATGCCATTCCAGAATGTACATGAGGACACATTGACAGAGACTATCCTTACCCCATTCATGCTGTGGGCCCAAAGCTGACCCTAGCTACCCCACTAGACTCAAATATTTTTATTTTTCCTTTGTGTATTTTGGATCCAATAGCTCAAGGGAAACTGAACAAAGCTGGGAAATGGAATTAGCAGCTTACAAACAAGACAGATCATGACTGTGTCATTTCGACACTAAAAACTGAAATATAAAAGCATAGAGAAAAGAAGGACTGACTGAAAGGGTACATGAAGAATTCCCCCTTGAGAACCTGTGTCTGCGTCTTTTGGGATTAATTTAGTTGAGGAGGGGACTGTGGATATGTTATAATGCCTGTCGTTTCAACTGCAGGCTATTTTAAGCAAACAAAATCTTAAAAATACACAAAATCTTAAAAATACACAAAGCAAAGCCATAAGCTCAAGAGAGATGGCTTTGAAGTAGTATGTTCAATCATCCTGTATATGGTACAAAAGTTTCTATTCAGCTCAGTATTTGGCAGTTTAAAGAATGCATTTTTTTCAGGGAAAAAAAAAGGAAAATAAGGTATTTCATGGTAAGCCACTTTAATGACCATTTGCAAGGAATTGCTGTGCATTCATGAGGGGGGCAAGTTTTGTGATTCAGCTTTTGGGCTTGAGACAAGTTAAAATTTTAATATAATCAGTGCAATGATTAATTTTTCCAAGGTAAATTCAGTGAATACCCATCAGTGTTTTATCTATATTTACATGTGAGGATTCACAGTGCTGTATTTTCCAAGCTGCTGCTGTGTGTGAGTTTTCATAAGAATTTTCATTATTATCTGCCTGATACAAATGTGGAATATTTTGATCAGGGTGAGGCTGAAGTCTGATACAGTGCACTCAAAATTTTCCACAGTACAGTCTGGCTTTTCTCTGGCATGGGTTGATCAAAGCTTTGTTTCAAATACTTGTAAACTAGTTGTGATCTCTTCACCTTGGCTTCACTCTCTGGTTTTATTTAGTTTCTCCCCTATTTTCATACCCCTTCTCCCACCTGTCTTTTATTTCCACTTGGATTGTGCCTTTCCAACTGGAGATACAACCCTACAAAAGAACCTCCCAAAACCCAAACCCAAGACACAAATCACACATGAAGCATGCAGTTAGGTCTTGTATTTGCTGCTATCACATTGCTGGTGTGCTTAAACATAGCATCCTATTTCTGCCTGGATCCAAAGCTAGATGAAGACACTTTGGCAACTGGGGCCACCTTATTCTCCTTCTTTTTAAACATTGCTTTGTGTCCCCTCTCCTCCTTTGCCATAAGAACTGAGCATCTAGGCTGGAGAGACAAAGGGCAGTGGGACACTTCACGTGCTGGGGAGAAGACCCTCTCCTCCCCACAGCTCTCAGGCATTGCCAATGCCCCAGTCAAATTTTTCCCTCTGTCAGAGAAATGCAGCAGCAGCAGCAGCTAAATCGGGGAAGATGAAAGTTCTGTAGAGAGCGGAAGGTCAGCCTCCCACACCAAGGGACAGCTTCACTCTGCATTTCTCAAACACAAGTCTTCCCTGGGTGGTTTTTAAGGGGCCTGGACCACCCAGTAAGGAGAGGCTGGGGCTCTGCAGCGCTGTTGTGTGGGGCAAGAAACTGCAGCCTCTCCCCTACACAGCTCATTCTGAAAAAACAGAATTTGGGGAACACGCTCTTGTATTCAGGGCTTATCCCAGAACATTTTGTACCCTGAGGAGTCTACAATCCCACAGTCACTACCTTCACCAGTTCCCCAACAGCATCAGGAGAGAGAAGGGCTGCAGCTTATTTACCTCTTTCTGGTACCTGTCTTCTTTGTGGTATCAAGGAAAAAGTCTATTACCTAAGGCTTTTTTTTTTTCTTTCTGATTGTCTATCTGTCCAGCAGAAACCAGCTGCTGGTTTTGCAGTGTCTGGCATGCTTAGGTTCCAGTGCTGTTGGCACTTTAATAATTTCATTAATAATTACTGTGGTTGACTTACATTGTCCCACTCTACAGTGTACAGGATGGCCTTGCAGAGCAGTTGCTTGCAAGCCTCATCCCCCAACACAGCTGCATGGTGTGCCTGATCTATGTGTAATTCATGGCTCAGCTGTGATATCTGTGGCATAAATAGCTTTACACCATGATGAAATGACAATAGATGCCAGAGCTGTTTTCGGTCTAAGTGGAACCTGAGAGTGCAACTTCTACCAGACTAGCAACAATTAGGTTTGCAAGTGTAACCAAATCCTATTGTTAATCTCAACTCTGTTTGGGCATCTGTAACAACTGGTTATGTTGTAAGACCACAATGGCTTCCCAGTAAGAAATCACAGCGTTCTCATTATGTGCTGAGTGTTCATCACATCAGATCCATTTCTCAGCATTTAATGTTAATTACTAGCTTGGGTTTGTATTAGCTGAGAGCTAAATGATGTAGTACTGCAGAAAACTATTAAGATCTGCGTCACATAGGCAAACATAACCATCCACTTCCAGAATGTGAAATGGATAATGAGTGGGTATAAAGGAGTTCTCAGAAACCCCAGCTGAATGCATTCAAGAGTAATGCTTCCTCTTTAATGGGCTCTCTGCCAGAATGACACATCACTCTGCCTCACTGAAGTCATTTATAAACAGTCCTTCACAACACTCTTTTCTCTCCTGCGTGTGCTGCTTTTCCTTATAGGGATAGCTGCAGAGGGAGGATGCACCCGACAGTAAAATGCTGCACTGTTCCAATAGTAAAACTCCTGGAGAAAGCAACAACCGAACTCCCCCCAGGACCAAGCTTACAGGAAAAGGGAGGACAGGACAATGTGAAAAGCAGAGCTACACAGAAAGAGCTGGCTACAAACCAGATTCCCCATTCTTTGAGGCCGACTTGGGTTTTCCACTCAAAAGCACTGCATTGGTTTCAGACATAATGCAATATCTGGAATCATCCCGTGTAGCTCCCTGCATTCCTGGAGAAAACCAGGCCAGAGCTCCAGGTTGAAGTAAAGGTCTGTGAAGTTTATTCACCATTACCCTGGAGGGATGGTGCTGAGGTGTGTCAAAGAGAGTGTTTAAAGGGAGGGGAAGGAGCTTCTTAAAATCTCTGTGTACCTTCCCCTCCCTTCCTCTCTTTCTGCGCAAGCACGCTCCCATGCAATGAGTCACTGGTGGTTGCCACAGATTTGGGATCTCCACTTGACTATTCAGCACAAGAGAGCACAGTCCTCCCTCACACCAAAAACATGAAAAACTAGACCCAGAGACACAAACAGAGCATAGGAAAATTTCAATCATCCTGCAGGTCCAACAAACTACGGACCAGATTTTGGCCTGTATTGTTCAAATGAGTGTCTTTCTGAAAACAGGGCCTGGAAGAGCAGGAGAGAACATTGTACATTTTTAATGAGGAGCTCCACCCAAGCCCGAGGAGAAAATAGCAGGGTTGCTTGTTTGTGGCTGCTGAAGGTGGAAGTCAGACTCTTGACATTGAACAAAGGTTTATAGGCAGGGTGGGGATAGGCTCTAATAGATCTTACAAGTGAAAAGAAATTATTTCTGTCTGATATCACAAAGAGATGAGAGCCAGAGCAGGGATGTGATCACCACAGAGAGAAAAGAGCCAGCAAAGAAAAAGTGATGATGGAGTAGTCTAAGCAATGGGCTAAGGAAATGACCACTGCAGCAAAGCTCCTGTAATAAAAATGTTAAGATGTTTCATGCTAAGAAGCTATGCAGCCAGACAGGAAAGGTTATATGTAGATGGAGTTTGAGCAAGAAATCTTTCAAGCATAAACTTGGCATGCTCATTTAAAGAGAAAATACTTATTACTTCAGTTGGCAGAAAAGTCTTCCACTAATATCTGAAAATACTTATGCCAGAAGGCCTGTTACACCCTGTTTCTCAGGGAAGAGAAGACAGTTTTTCTTTTGGGTAACTTGCCCAGTAATTACCTACTTCACCAAAGCAATTGCTTTGTCCACTGTCAGCTATTTATGTAACTGTTTATATGTGATCCAACAGATGTTCTGTACTTAGTCTAGATGTGAAACTACAGACTCACATCGAAAGCACAGATGGGACTGCAGCATGCAAAAATGTTCCTAAACAGACAATTTCTAAGCAAATTCCTTTAGCAGAACTTTAAAAGGTTGACCTGCCTTTAACCAGTTCCTTTTTATGAGATGCAGCACCAAATACTGAATTTAAGGTATAGCAGATCTATCAGCAGAGTTTAAAGTGCTGGGAGTTATAAGGGATGCATAGCTGTTCAGTAGATGGCTTTATAAAATGAAACTATGTGTATATCCTTCCTTGCTTCAGTTTCTTGGCCTTTAGAGGGCCTTCCCTTTTGTCTCTTTGAACATACAGTATTTCTGCCTAGATGTGCTAGAGCCTCTGTTACTTCAAGTCCATTGTTGGGAATTTCCACAATTGCAGCCTCCTCCTACAGTTGGAGGAAAGTATGGCTTCTGACAATGAACTTCACGTATGTGCAGACAAAAAATGCATTGTGTGGCTTGCCACTAGCCTTTGTTTCCATGTTTTGCAGAATTTGCTTCTCTCGTCAACTTGCCTAGGGATGCCAGGGACTAATATTGCCAGTATGGTGTTGGATATGCCAGTCAAATGCTGAGCTCTGAACAGAGAATATCTTTCTTTACAATTAAAATGAGCTGCTAACTGGGGAAAGGTAAGGCTATCAGCTTCAAGGAAATTTAATGTGACCAGTAATCTTCTCCCTGTTTCAAGACTATGTCTCCTCTGTGAAAAGACACTACAAATTTTGTTACTATAGCTCTTTAGTAATTTAGCTAAATCCTATTGAACTACTTGAGCTACTTTGTTTCATCTTTAACAGCAGACTTATAACTGAACACTCCTGTAAATTGAACACAAACGTAGGTTAAATACCCAGCAGGGATTCCTCTACCTACCCGAAAAGCTGCTTAACACTTTCTCTCCTCCTGGAAGCACCAACAACTTCTTGACAGGAAAAAAACTAGGACCAGAGATGAGCTTGCAGAAAATACAATAGGGTAAAACAAAATACAGTGGCAGTGGAGGACAAAGAGGAAAGCACATAGAGTAAGAAAACTTAATTCACATTTTCACAAAAATATATCCAGTTCCATCCTTTCATCTCTATCAATGGCTTTAAGGTTTCAAGATACCTGGATGAGAAGGGAAGGGACAGAGGTATGAACAAATGGCAGCTTTTGCCTCCTCTCTAGGCTGATTTTGGAGGTCAGTTTCCCAAGGGCCTGTCTGGAGTCGGTGGAGAAAGGCAGGCAACTCCAGAAGATGATCAGTGGGTCTTAAAGACTTCAGATCTGGAATGCCTTCTGGACCCTTTGCACTCCAGCACAGCAGGAGACAAAGTGACACTGGCTTGAGGTAACTTTAATGTTATTAGTCCCTCTGTTGAACGGTAAAGCCAAAGAGAGGAGCAGAAGGAGAAAATGCAGCTCTTCTCTCTAGGCTGAGGGACAGAGTAGCTCTCCCCACTGAGCTGGATGATTTATTTCCATGGGCTGTACCCCTCATGATGCCTCCTGTGGCAACATAACCAGACACAAACTTCAGCCTGGAGGAAAAAGGCTCCTGAGGAACAGCATCTGTCTAGTGACAAAGGATGATTTCTTCCACACAAGTGAGGTCCTCAGATTTCCTGGCATGAGACAACATCATAGAGGAGTGACTTCACTCTCCACTGCGAAATGCTGCTGAAGAGCTGGCAGGAACCCAAACAGTGGCTGAACCAACAGGCTCAGATCTTTCAGAGTTGTCCTGGAACCTGTGGGTAACCTAGTTAGCTGGGCTGTAGATGAAAAGGAGCATAGCCCAAGGACCACAGGCATAGTTTGTGCTGCAAAAGGAAAGAGGAAGGGAAAGAAGGGAAAAGCCATTCCAGCAGAGAGAAAGTTGATAGCAGAGTTCATAATTAGGAGAAAGGATGTCAAACATTTCAAGGCTCCTTGACTGTAAGTCACCAACCTGGAACACCTTAAAGAAGAGTGAGTGTGGGTGCTCACAGAGACAGATGCCCCCCAATTAGTAATTATCCATGCTTAAAAGAAAACTTTAAAGTTTGCTGCCTTGCAGATTTCACTGGTAGGGTAACTTGTCAAAGGAAGTACATATGCATAGTACTAATGTTAGCAACGAGTGGGATTTACAAATGACATTTTTCTCCAGCATTCAAAGAATAATAGCTGAGCAAGTGAAGGGTGAGTACTTGTTTGGCTATTTCATTACTCTGGTATTGTCAAAATCTGCTATATTTTGTCTATGGCTCTTGCATTATGAACTCTGACAAATCAGTCAAAAGACAAAAATTTCTGTATACATAGAGAGAACTATATATAAATATGTGAGTGCATGTATTCTAGCATAAACTGAAAACATTTTCCTTGATTCTCCCTGAATCATTACAGTGATTTCTTTTAGTTTGGCTAAAAATATGACCACTGTGTCATCAAATATGGCCGAGAGGTAGTATTATCAAAGCTATTGCATTCTTACCAGCAGCCATAAACAAACAAAAACCCAAAATAAAACAAAAAATACCCCAACAAGCAAACAAGATTATAAGAGCATTTACACTGCAAGAAATGCTGGGTGATGAGCTGAGGCACTAGCAGACTGCTAAGAATATTCCTGGGCATATCTCACCCCTGGAGGAGCTTTTTCTTGGGTTTGCTCTTTGTTAGAGAGCAAAAACTCCAGCCTCTGGTCACAGTGCCACAGAGAAGCAATCTCCCTCAGTTCTGCTTCTCTGACCTACTTAGTTGGGTTTGAGCTGCTATTTTCATGAGAAGTATTTGAAATCAGCCTCATCATTACAGCAAAGGGCATTATCTCTCACTGTTTTCCATCTAGCCCCAAGAATAACTCTGATGTCAGCAGGGAGCTCTCTCGCTGGCAGCCTTCTCCTCACTGCCAGCTTGTCAGATAAAAGGTCAGCTGGCTCTGCCACCTCCTCCGACAGACACAGGGTGTGGGGTCCTCTGCTCACACCCAACTGCCGCAAGCAAAGCAGCCCTGGAGGAAACCAGCTCCTGCTCTCCACTTCAAAGATGCTATTCAGTTGCAAACCTACCCTCATTGACACCATCCCACCGCAGCCCTCAAAAAGACATATTGAAGCAGGGGTGCTACTGGTACCCTGTGGTCAAGCCATCCCTTCTCCACACCAAATATCACATGCCAGAACCGCGGGAATGGGGAGAACATCCCCATCCTCATGTCAGGGCTTTCCCAGCAAATGGCTTCCACACGGCTTCCACGTCTCTCCTCCTGCAGGATGGACGTGGAAAGAGGGGAATAAGGCAAAAAGCTGAGACTCAAAGTGGTGACTGGTATCCTTCGGGCACACGGAGGGAGCACAGGCTCATATTGGCCTCATCAGTGAGAGCTGGGATACTTTGTCCCTTTCTGGCAGTTTGTCCTCCAGCTACAATACAGCCTAGAGTTCCTTACATGAAATCATATTTTAGCAAGGATATAAGAAATTACAGGAGGAATAAGAATAGCCCCCAGGAGTCCAGCCTTGAACACACAGTCCCAGCAAACCTCATTCATATCGCTAACCACAATGGCCATTTTGCCTGAGGAAAGACAGAGTTAGGACTTCAGAGTTTGGCCCAAATCCTAGACTATATAAATAGATTTCTATGAATCAAAGCTCCATTATGTAAGACATAAAAATAAGAGAACAAATGAGAGGAAAAATAAGCTGAACTTCAGACTCTGCAGTGAAGCATCATCTTAAGAGTCTGGGCACTGAGTCAAGACACAGATCTTTTTCTTTTCTTTTTTTTGTTTTTCCCCAGTTTGCCTGCTTTGCTTTAAAAGTGACTCATCCCCTTGCTCCCCCCTTCAGCAGCACTTTCCATGTTGTTTCAAACATGCCTGTACATTTTAAAGCTCAACAGGACCATCCAAAGTGCCTGATTATCGACTGCACGTCTACATTTGCGTTTCCAAATTAGAGGTGGGAAAGGGACATGCACAAAGGAAAAACCCCTCAAACACATCACCAAGGTTAAAAGAACTGTGGTGCAAGGCATACTGCAGTTTACAATGAATTGAAATGTGACTAAAGGCAGCATGTGACAGCCTTCTATATTTAGCAGTGGCTTTTGCTTTTACACTCTTTGAGATACCCTGTCAGAATAGCATCTATGTTTGTGCATCTCAGCAGAAGAATGAACCCCTGAAGGTGTAGGAAGTCTCCAACAATGGCTTTGTATACATTCCAGTTGTCACTGGGGCATTTGTTTATACACATTGCAGGCTCTATGGCACCTATGGCACATTCTCATCCGCTCTTTGCTTTGACCAGGGAGTATTTTTAGCTGATGTGGAACAGTAATTTCACCACTGGATCTCCTTGTCACACCTCTTTTGCAAGCCTTTGAAAGAGAAGCCTCAAGAGCAAATCATGGTGCACCTTGTATAAGTGCTGTAGTTATCATTCCAGTGAGAGATGAGATACATATTCTATTTGCATTTTTCTTTTCTTAATTTATGTTATTTGCATAGTCAGATGAGTGAGGACTGTGCGTTTTGTACAAGGCAAATCCATGTTGAACACAAATTGATCTGAAGTGTTTTCTTTGCTTCAGAGAGATTCCACTACTCATATGTGCACCCTTTCAGCAGAAAAATTTTTAAAAAAGAACCAACTATATGTTTTTTTAAAAATCACCCGTAATGGTTGTTCTTTTGAGAGAGGGACCTTCTTTTCTCCTCCTTTTGTTGCAGCTTTTCTCTGCTGTTAGGTAAATAAAAGCATGGCTTATGTGCATTTATATGACATGAATCCCTTTAGGTTTATAAATAGTTACAGAAAATTATACTTTTTTTTCACAGTCCCCTTTCTAGTCTGCTTAAAGCCTTGCCTGACTTCTTTTAAAGAGGGCTTAGCAACATTTAGATAACATGGTGATGCATGCACATAAGAAGAGCACTAATAGTCTAGCTGGGATAAGCATTAGAGCATTCCCAGTATTCCAGATTTCCATAAATAACATAAATTAACCTCACAGCTATTTATATGCAGTACCAGCTACAATGTCCTTTTATTTCATTCCTTTTTTCTCACCATTTGCTAAATCAATATTCAGCCAACATTCTTGGGATGGCATCCATTTTTTTTTGCAACAGGCTGAACAAGCACAATGGATATTGCATAAGTTTACTGGGAAACAGTCACCAAAATGTCTCACTGCAGCCCATTGCTGCTCCTTATAGGCCTCCTTATAGGGAGATTTGCAAAACAAAAGTAAGGCTTGTTTTACAAGAATTTCAGCATATTGTCATTCCCAACCAGAATGACAATGTCTTCCACTGAATCCATGGCAGCTGTGAGACTATACAACAGTGAAAAGATTTTTTTACATAGGCCAGGAAAGGGATAAAACTCATCCTCCAGACCTTGCAGAGATTCTTGGTCCACAGCCCAGCTCTAGACCTATACTCCACGTTACCAGGGTTTGGACACAGTATTTTTTGTGCTACCATAGCAACTGATGCTCACATATCTTCTAGCAGATGGCAGTTCCAGGAAGAAGGCCTGAAAACGTCTGTATAGCAATCTTTGCATCCCTTGGACATTTCAGGAAGACTGTCTTCTGGGCCTATCTTCTTGGCGTTTCAGACATTGCTGTTTGGCATGTGGCTTTACAAAGTAAAGAAAGGACAAACTGGGAGCTGCCCTATCACTGTCACCACCAGCTGTACCAAACAAATCAGTAGAAACTTTTTTAAAAGCATAAAACAGCATGGAAAAATATGATATAACAGAGAAGAATAATAATGGATGTTGTGCAGGGAAGCTGTGTCTTATAAATTTACCAGAGTTCTCTAAAGCCGTTCACGAACAGGTAGATGTAGCTAATTTGATTGATAAAGTAGGAGCAGATTTACAACAAGGTTTCACAACAATCCTCACCAAGCACTCATAAAGATGTTAAACTAGGGGGAAAGCTCTCTCGTGAATTAAAGGAAACAAAGAGGAGGAATAAACCTGGAGGTGCTGTTCTGCTTCTGTGTCATTAAGCATATTCACTAACCACCCAGAAAAGGCAATGGAGAGTAAGATAATGAGGTTTATTGATGATACTAAGCCACTGAAGCTGTAAAAATGAGTGATGACAGTGTAGAATCACAATTCACTGCTATGGTACAAAGCAACAGGGCAATAAGATGTCAGACAAAATTTGGTGTCTATGAACACAACATCTACACATACAGGGAAAAGCAACCCTAAATTCAGAATACAGTGATGGGTTTTCAGCTGCCTGTTGGCCCTCAGAAAAGTAATCCTGGTGTTACAACAGCCTTTGCTATAAGCATGTTAGCTCAGGGTTTAGTAGTACCAAAGAGAAATGACATTTCAGGAACTACTAGGAAATGAACAGAACCCAAAATCTTGTTATTCCTGTATCTTGAAGCATCTATGGAATTCCAGTCCTTCATAAATACTAGGGGGAAAAAAAAGATACAAACACAAAAAGGACAGACACGCAACACCTATGATTAAATGTATGGAAAAAAATATTCAAAAAGTAAGTAAGTAACCTAGGAGTCTTTCACCTAGAGTGATGAGCAGGGAGATGAAAGGCATCTAGGTAACCTTGAATGGCATGGAACACTTGGAGAGGGAATGATTATTCACTCTTTCTGTACAATGGGAAGTACACAGCATCATATTTTGAACCTACCAGGTGGTTGTTTCAAAACAAAGGCAGCACTTTTTTCCCATGCTAAGGTTACACTGAGGAATTAACTGCTACAGTGTTTTGTTAATCCCGAAAGTTTGCACGAGTTCCAAAAAGGAGTTGGACAAAGTCACAGAAAAATAGCATCCTGAGCTATTCTGCATAAAGATGCCACCTCCAGTTCAGGAATTTTCTAGGTTAGAGATTGTCAGAAGCTGGGAATATACCTGTATCACTGTCACCCCAAAACCATTTTCCTATCCACTCTCAGTCACTGTTAGCTAGAGACAGACTACTACTGAGTTAGCTGGACCTTTGGTCTAGGCAGTCAAAGGCATCTCATACTGCATCTTCTGAGCCATAGGAACCGATTTCAGTCTGTGCTAAGCATGGTGTAACTGAAAAGTCAATCTCCAATGGCTGCTTCAGATTTGCAATAAATTTGTAAGAGCACATACGTAGTTATGGTACTACTCAATCCTGCCTTGGCATCATGTGCTCTTTTACTTCAAACTAAAAGGGGCAACTCACAGAAAGTATGAAGGGAAGCAGAATATTTTATATTAGGCTTCTGCAAGCCCTCATACTTTTTTCATGATTTGTTTTCATCCTTATTTTACCCGAAAAATTTTCGCTACTCTGATAACCTTCCTCATCCATCAGCTCTTTCTCAGCAGAAAATTACTGCCATTTGGTCCGAGCTTTTCTCGTGGAATAAGGAAGACTCGGACTCTGAAAACTGGTGTCACCCTAAATTGTACCTCACTCAAATACAAGTCACATTGCAATCACTGCCACTGCTTAGAGGATTAAAAATTATAAGGCTAATAAGAATGAGAATCTGCCCCCAATGTACCAAGTCTCTCTTTAAGAGTCATCTTACTATGGCTGCTGCCCCATTAAAGCCTTAAAGAGAACTCATAAATATAAAAATACCCAAGAGTGTGGCAGAGAATCCTGCCCTGAATAATTGTTCTGAAATATTCTAAAAGGAACTTAATTTCCTTCTCGATAGCCTCAGTAATGCTTTGAAGAGGGAAGAATGAAGGTGAGGACATGCATTACATTCTGTGGAGGTACAAAAAGAAACCTTTTCACAGTGAATACATATGGGGAATATGTCTAAAAGGGCTTATATATGTGAAAATATGACCTCTGATTTTGCCAAGGTCAGCAAAACCTACTGTGATTCGCTTTGTAAGTGTCGGTCACACAAGTTAAAGCTGCCTCACGGCAACTTTAATTTCTCTACCCGAATTCAACAAGACATGCTGTTTTTGAAAGGTTTACAAAATCCTTCTCTGTGTGGAGGAGCAAGATTATCTGGTCCAACATTTGTGTATGATTATTTATGGATCCAAAACAAGTTAGTTCTTTACTATAAATTCATATGGACTGGCAGACCAAAAAGCCATTAAGAGTTGTTAATCGAACATGGAACAGGTTTCTTAATTTGAGTTTCCTGGCACACACTGCTCATGGGCAGGTGCTGTTCTTCTCTTAGCTTCAATGGCAAGAAGACCCTCGCATCATATAGGCCTGCAGTGCCATTTGTTGAGAAAATCTGTTATAACTCTGGGTTACACCATTTGCTGAATATTTTTTAAGTTAAAACTGAGAAGACAAGGGGCTGGGTTTTGCACTCAGCACCTTTATATGCTGCTCAGAGGCTGTTACTGCACCTTGTAAATCACAGTTTTGGAGACAGAGATGGGCATACGGGGTCACACCATTAACCATTCCTTCAAACATTGCTTGTTCCTAGTGTCAGCAAAATGAGTTTCCAACATCCACTGCACTTGTGTTCACATGGAATTTCATTATTGTGCTAGGAACAGGAGGATTTCTGTAGAAAGTTAAAGCATTTTATGTCTGTGACTGGACAATACCAGATGTTTCTGGAAAAGGTGCCAGGATCTTATTTAGTAGTTGTGGAGTAGTGTGATATTCAAAACAGTTTCAAATTTACCTACCCTAGGGAAAAAAAGTAGCTTATCATCTGCAATGTGAGTATTTATCTCCCTCATTTTTCCAGTTATCTTACACAGAATAGCAATACATATTCTTTTATTGATGTAAATGTCTAAATGCCTAATAGTGTCTTTACTTTCTTCATATCTTGTGGCAATGAACCTGACAGGTTGTTGAAAAAATATTTACCATTTACTGGAAATGGTTACCTTTCAGTTTCACTTCATTTTTGCCTCAGGCAGTATTGTGTGCACTGTCTGTGTGCCATAGGATGCTCTGTCCCCTGTTATTCAACTCCTGTCTAAGAGGAGCAAGCCCTCTTTATTGACTTTGCATCAAGAAGTCTCCCATCACTTTAGCTGTTTTTTCACCAGACTTCTGTATCCTCTCTAGAAAGACTGGCCCACCTTACATGACAGATTGCCTGATAGTGCCTTTGTGTATGTAAGTGGTATCATCTGACTCATTTTTTTATTGTCTGAAGCATATTGCTTGTTTTCTAATAGCTATGGTATATTGTATGGCATCTTGACGTCGCTGTTTACAAAATACTCACAAATCCTTTTTGGGGGGGGGGGGTTGGATTAGGGCTGTACAGTAGTCGGTGATCTGAACACTCAGCCCAGCCTTTCCCTGGTGATGAGACATAGAGGAGGTTGAGCTCTGGTGGGGCACCATGACTGAGCTGCAGTCAGACTGGATCACTGCTGCCAGGAGCTGATGCCCCACTTCATCCTCACAACACCTCTACATTCTAGTCATGCAGCTGCACTCATTCCCATCCTGCAGCACCACGTTTCTTGGAACTCTCACTGACCTGGAGCAGCTCATGAAACGAGAGGGAAATGAACATCGAAGCAAAGGACATATTCTGATGGATCAGGTAGCCAGATACACGCCACAGTCAGCCTGACAGTGTCAGAAAGTGAGTGAGAGTTCTGGTCAGCAACAGCAGAAAGAGCAGGAAGAAGGGGAGACGAGAAAAGGAATGAGATGGTATCTGTCAGCAACACCAAGCCAATAGAGGACTTCCAGGGAGAAGATAGGAAGCTGTTTGTGATGCATCTGTTTCAAAATACATGTATCTGGAACACTGGTAAAAGTGCACGCCCACAGTTCCAAAGCCAGAAATACTGTTTGAATCACCTGACTACTAAAAGCTAAGGGCATGCAGAAGAAAAGTTCACCTTTCCATACAACTGCCAAGCCAGCAGTGCCAAGCCTTCAGAAGTTTTACACCACAGTTGTCAGCAGCAAGTTCCCCTCCTGCCACCTTGGTCTCAACCCTTTCTGCTGCTCTTCACTGCCCTCTCGTGAGTCACGAACCTATGGTGGGTTGTGTACATTTGTGGCTGCAGTGGTTTCCCCTCCTTTCCAGACTGACGTATTTCAAGCACTTGCTCTAGATAAGATGTTTGGAGCTTCGCCTTGTTAGCACTTATCCACACTGAGAGTTGCCAGCCTACTTCTGCCCTGCACTTCTCAGCCATTGAATACAACACCCCTGGTCCTGTGACTAGTTGTTCTGTGAGCTTTTTGTCAGGGACGTTGGCAAAGGCTTCCTGAAAGTGCAGGTACTCAGGGTCACTGTAGAACAATCCTGGCTATGTCTCTAAGGAATCCATGGAGCTGTAGTATTTTATTTTTGCTTTAAACTTCTGCTTTCTCCTTTGAGTTTCCTTTATGCTCAGATGCAGAAGTGATGCAAAACTTCACAGGAGGGAAAAAGGTGCACAGCAGAAAGAGATGAGATAGGGAATATGGTTATGCAGGAATCCTGTGCAGCTTGAATTGTAGGAAAGTCGTCTCCTGTGCTGGAATGTCTCCTGCTGATAAGTACAACCCTTTCCCAGTGACTGTGAAAATCTTGATAAGGAAAGTGATGAGACACTTAGTGCTGCTAGAGCTCTAAGACTTGGGTTTGCCCTCCCACGCATTTTGGGTGGGCAGGCAAACCACATAATATCATCCGTGAAGTCAGAAAGCATTGGGTACATTTAATTACTATATTAACGCTTGCTAACACTTTGAATGCCAAGAACTGGTTGTGGAGGGTTTGGGGTTGTTGTTAGCGCTTTGTTTTTACCTCAACATAACTATCGGGGTAGGAGCTCACACATCTGAGAGCTGGAGTCAGCCCATTAATAGGCACTTACTGCAATAAACAGGTCAGGAAATAATTGTGGTAAAGCAAAGAGCTGAGTGGCTTTGGCTCAGCCTCATAGTTTTCTCCTCATTGATTCTTATTCTGTATTTTCCCACTCACAAGGTTTTCTCTTTGGCAGTTTTCTATTCCAAAAATCTTATTCGTTCTGAAGAAAAATAAAATAATGTACATAAATGCTCTTTTCAGTTAAACAAGGTGAACAGCTCTTGAGAGTTAGGCACCACATAAATCCCCTCTGAGAATCTGTGCTGACCATTTTAACAGGACCTGTGTGTTGCTCACTGCATAGACCATTTGTCAGCAGTGCCCTGATGACTGGCCACAACCTCATCATGCATCAGATGGCCTAGTCACTCCTTTCCCAGATACCCAAAGGAACAGGACAAATCCACTGACAACAAGAGCAGCCAGATGCTACCTTCTTTCCTATGGGTGCACAGCTCTGGCACAACAGTGTGGTAACACTGCATGGCATTGGAGCAGAGAGGGATCCCAACATCCAAAGGAGTCATGAAAAGTTTTTGTCATCCCAAGTTACCTGACTCACCCTATTATCCAGTTGCTCACCCAGGGAAGCAGCTGGTTCAGACCTTGCTGTATGAGTTCTCTGGGCAAGCACTGCTGGCTCCCTAAGCCCCTTCCCCAGGGACACATGGAGCTCCAGGAGCTTGCCAGAGCTATACACAAATGGAAGCATTGCACTGAACATCTTTGCCTTTCACAATGGTAAACCACGTGGCCTAGCGACCTAAAAATTTTGGGTTCTGTTGCTTCACACAAGAAAGGGAAATTATAGTTGCATTTGGCAGTTTCCCCAAGAACAAAAACCAAGGTGTAAAGAAGAGGGGGTATGCAGCTATAAATATTTGGGTATGCAAATACCTGAATCAAAACAAGCTTTGTGACAGATTTAGGATCTTTCAGTTATTTTTCCATTCTTGGGATACCTGAAATGAGTCAGTCATTGCAAAGTCACTGTTGCTTAATGCTAGGGGATCAGTGACAAAAACCACCCAGTTGAAAGCTGCTCTGTTAGTCACCATTTCCTTCCTGATCCCACGACAGGAACCGAGGTTCATGTGTACTAGGGCTGAGATTTGCCTTCCCTGTGCACAGTTGCCTCCTGCTCAACAGGGAAGATGAGAGCCTTGCTGCCACTCCTAGTGTGCTGCAACCCTGCCATCTGCCCTGGGGCCATGGAAATGTCCTGACACTGGGCATCTTCCCAAAATACGCTCAGGCTTGCAGGATCCATCTTCTCTTGCCTACCTCTGCTCCAAATGTTGTTGAATCAGAGGCTAAAGGATTGCAATGCTTGTTGTTCAAAGCAAGATCAAAATGCTATGTAGGTTTGGTTTTTTCAGGGTTTTTTCTCACAGAGATCCCCCTTTACCAAACTGATACATTTGAGGGCACTTTTTGTTCTCTTCTATCTCCCCTTTAACTTATGCCATCCTTATCCTTGTCAAGCACAAGCATGACTGAACTCATGCATTGGGGCACCATGGTTTTACTCCATAGGGAGTCACTAAGCCTGATGTAAACTCACTGCTGTTTCTATTTAGCTTATAGGTGAGATTTTAAACGGGTTTTGATCAGCATGAATACATCTACTCACTGAACCTGGGGTAGATTTTTGTACATGGGTATACCTTATAGGACCTCAGTCAGGCTCCTACCATCTAGCAAGTTACATGGGTACAAAAACACATCCTGGAGAGATGTGTTTATATCTCCACAGAGATTTGCACTGATGCAATTAAAGTCATGGAGGTATGGGTGTGTGCAAACTCCTAGCAACTATCTTTCTGCAGAGCTGAGATCCGTATTCATGTGTACCATTCACTAGAGAGAATGAAGGTGGTTGCCCCAGAGAACACTTTTTGAACACCAATGTCTGCTCACACAACTCGTAAACTCATGGTTTACTGATTTCAGCTGACTTGCCAGTTCTTATGAGCTCTTAGCCACAAGCACATAGAAACAGGGATCAACAGGACCGAGGAGTGTAGGCTCTGACCAAGGAGAGCATGCCCCAGGGCAGGGAAAGTGTGCAAAGGTGAGGGTGCATCAGCAGCTGCAGACTGGTTGACCCACCACGTGGTTCAGTCAGCTGGGCAAACCATGTCAACTCCGCATCCCTGTCGTGTCTGACTCACCCACTCCACATCCGTACATTATCATCCAGTACATTATCACAGTAGGAGCTCTTTTCTACAGTGTCACAGAATAAAAAGAGAAGAGGAAGAGAAACATAAAAATACAGTAAGCCCTTCAGTAAGTCCATGCTTTTTCAACATTGACCTCATCAAAAAGACCTTTCAAAAAAAACTCCCATCCCAAATAGCAGTGCAACTCTTCAGTAACTTTCTGTTCTGTACAAATTCTCAAGCACCATCAGCATCAAAAATGGCTTGATCCTAACCTGGCCCAACCTCCTGGGACACTATCTGTGACACTATCTAGGAGTGTCAGAAGGCTATCTGCAGTGGGGAACACTAGCCCACAGAGACATAAAACATGCAGCCCTTCAGAGTAAGTGGGTCTAAACCCCAGAGTGTGATACCTGACTCCACCAACGAGTTGTGCTCACTCCTACTGATTGGAGTGACGTTACCTGGGTGTCCAGATGCCAGGCACATCACCTGAGGTTGCTGAGAAAACAGGACATATAATAAAAACAAAAACTGCAAAACACACACAGCAGATGTTTTTTCTTGCAAATGACATGGAACCATTCAGGATGGTGAGCGCCTGGTTACTACCTAATATTTTCACACATTTTATTCTCATTGGTATCATCTTCGCCAGGGTATCGGGCTCTCAGAAGGATTTTGGTTAAATCATTCCATGAATGGGAATAATAAAACTTGTTCTTTTCTTTGCTAAAGCTTTTCCTGGCTTACTAGAAACTAGTTACAGGATAGTATTGCTACCTCTTCCTTTTACATTTAACCTTCCTATCACTCTAGTTTTACCATTGTGGGTCTGAAATTAATTCTTTTAGAAGCCAACTGTGGACTGTTTTTTGTGCAATGTCCCTTGATTTTATTATTTAGTCTGCTTTTCATCTTGCTCGTGTGCAAAATCTATGGCTGCATACATTCAACGTGGTTATGAAATATCAGATCACCCTCTCTGCTTCCCAGGAAGGGAAGGAAAAAGGAAAGGGGAGATTTCATCTCTATCCCCTGATATCATGCTCTGAGTGTTATTCACTGTGCTAATAACTGTATCAGCATGTTTATAAGCTTTTAATTGTTTCACTCACTCTCTCATACACATGAAGTAAGCTCTCTAATGGGTTCTGTGCCTTTCATCCTTTACTTTATTGTTAATGGTATCTCCAGTAAAATAAAATGACAGATGAGTGCAGTCTGAGAAAAGCAGAAAAATCAATATGTGTCCTGACTCCATATGAGAGCAGTGAGGAGCTGGGGCTGCCAGGCACTGCAATCTGTCTTGGACCAGATGACAAGAGAGAGGTAGTGAGCAAGGAAAGGCACATCAGCAAAACATCTCCTGTGGTGCCTGCAGGCGGTGGAGAGCAGGGGAGGCAGGCAGTGCCCTGGGTATCCTGCACCCTCTGCCCCACCATTCTACCTCCTCTTTGTAAAGAAGGTGGCTTCAGCCACACTGGATATACAGACACACATGAAGCTGGCTACCAAACGTGGGCATAGAATGTTTCTCTCCTGTTGCAAACACCACACTCATACCAAAGCTGGAGTCACCCACAATTCAGGCTGCGCATGGGTGGAGTTACACCATGCCAGAACCACCGGGGTGAGGGGGGTGGGAGGGAAGAGGTATAGAGGGGGGAGGGATGAGTCAAACCTCACAGAGGTGGAGATGCATCATATCCCTCATGGCAGGCCCCTGGAGCCCACATGGGGAAGCCCTGGAGTAGCTGTCAGTCACAAACAGCCCAGCAAAACACACCACAACATCCTGGAGCCCCTAAGCCAGGCTCAGATTGGCAGGGACAGGGAGAACACTGCCCCTCACCCTAGCCTGGAGCTCCAGAGTAGCTGGTGGGCCAGAGACCCTGCTTGAGGGGTTGGCCATAGGGACCAGAGCAATAAAACAAAGGGCATGTGTTTGCCTCATGTGACAGTTGTGCCATGGGACTTGTGAGAGCTGATCTTCTACAAGGCTTTGGTGGTAGATACATAATCTGTCTCTCCCTGTCTCTCCTTCTCTCTTCTTGCTCCATCTGCTTCTCTTTCATTGTTCCTATCTTGATGCTTGGGGTGGTTTGGAGCTGGAGGGATTGGATCTTGATTTAAGTGTTGTGGAATTGATTGGATTTTGCCTCAAGCATTTTGATTTATTGGACCTTGATTTAAGTGTTTTTGGTCTACTGGATTTTGACTTAAGTATTGTGGATTATTAGTATATGCTGAGTCAGTATTATGATGGAACATTTTGTCTAGCTTGCATGGTGTCCTTTTGAACTTTGGCTAAGTCCCCTTGTTTGCTCCCCTAAACTAATAAAGAAATTCCTTTGGAACAAGGCCGTGGTTTATTCTCTTTACACTATCTCGATGTATTAAAGAACCCTACTATATTATATTAAAGTAAAATTCCCAGCCAATCCCATGAGCCAGCAGCTGCCAGGGCAGGAGTTTTACACCGCAGTGTAAGGTGGCTGGATGAGCTAGCTTGTCTTTTTCCCAGGCTCTCCCTGATGTGAGATTCAAGGGATCTTGAAGAACAAGAGAAGCAATGGCAAGCCTTTTCATTGAACAAGAAATAAATGTGTCCATGTGGGTAGGGGCCGTGCCCAGGAACAGGCGTGGGCAGACACCTTGAACAACTGTGCCCCACAACATGTGACGGTGTCAGAGGGTATCAAGCAGAACAGTGGAGCAGCTCTCTATGGTTTGTAAGAAACACCTGACACCTTCACATGGCTAGAAGATAGTGTCACACACATTCTGCAGGAACACAACATCCCTATGTCACATACAGCCATCAGCCAGCAACAGTGTTAGTAATGCACAGGGGCAGCCACTTGCCATTTCCAGTTCTCTATTCGCTTCTGTTTTCCCTGCAGGAAAATGTGGCTTGATATTTGGCTCTGAAAATACCCAGTTTTAAAAAATCAGGAATATTTACACTTTTTTTAAAAAAAAGGAACAGAACAAGAAAGTCTAATAGACACCAATGAATTTTGATGCCTTTAGGTAAACAAACCCAAAGGTAAGGAGAAACATTGTTTGTTTTAAAACAAGATCCCACGCTTCATGTCAGGCTGTTGCCTAGAGTAAGTATCATTCTGCCAAGTTATAGGACCCTGCAATGGAAATGCTGACAGACCTACAGCACCACCACAGTCACTCTATAAATAGCCTTTGCAAGTGCCTGGCATGTGAGATGGGTTCAAGTAGCTACTTGACAGAAGCTGGCAATTTAACCAATGATTATTTCAGAAAACAATCAGATGAGACCTGCTTGTCTGTGTACTCATTCTTGCAGGTGGCTTGGGTGCATATCCTACCTATTCTCCAGTGCCAGATACAATGCATAAAGGACGCTGTTCTGGCAGGTACAATGATGCCTCCCAAACAAAGCTATAATATGACCTACTTTGCTCAGTATAGTATTATTCAATAGTAAGTGGCCTCTATTGGGTTTCTACATGTAGACAACATCAAACACATTTCACTGAAGCATTTAGATATTGATTTTACTCAGTCTGGGAACTTCAAAGTTGGTTCTTTCCATGTCATCTTGAAAACGCATCATCTTGCTCCCGTGCTATAGATTCTGTGTTAGTGCACCTGAGTGCAGACTCCTCCAGCTGCTAGTCATCCCTTTGCTCTTTGTTTCTAAATTAAGGGCAATTGTTTTGTCCCTTTATCCCCTAATAACTGCTTTGTATAGTAATGTAGGAGCTGTCTGTGCTGCTTGGCTTCCCTACAGTCACCCAGCAGTGCCTGTTTTGTTGTGGGGTTTTTTTGTTTGTTTGTTTGTTTTTTAAACCAGAATGAAGAATAATACACTGATCCTAAATAGGAGCAGTGTGGATATTGGAGGATTGTTTAACATTTCTGAGCCTGTTTCTTTAGCTTCAGGGAGGGTGTTAAGTTTTCATCATGTGTTTTCTCATCCCATCATGTGTTCTGAGGGTCTGTCACCAACTAACAGATTCATGAAGATTTTTTTATGTTCTCCACCTACTGGGGTTGCACTGTTGGGGTTTTTCCTTTCTGTTTTCTTAGTTTTCTGATAAGATCTCAATCGATTACATAGAGATCCAAATGCAACAAAGATCTTGTTAAGATCTACCAGAAAGTGAAACAGGACATCAGATATGCTTTCAATAGGGGAGTTAAATGCTACGCCTGAGTCAGATTTCCAAGGGCAAGATGATACTCTTTTTCCTAGAGTTCTCACGGTAGTTTCGAGCACGGAGAAAGCCTGCCCTCCCTGTCCCAGGTTGTTACATTGTTTTTCTACACATAATTACATTGCTGCCACAGTTCAACCCAAACACAGTTACATCCTGAGTCAGTCTGGGGCAGAAAGTGGCTGAGGGCCTGCCTTTGATCTTGAATTACGGGTATTTAAACAGGCTATCCTGAACCCTACTTAATCCTGTGGCAAGAGAGACCACTGGGATAAGAGAGGATCAATGAAATGGAGCCCTACCCAAGTGTGGGCCATGATCTTGCCATGCATTTGGGACCAAAAAAAAAAGTGTTTTCCTGCCCATAGCCAGAAGGCATTGCTGTCCTCTGCAGTCTCCCAGAGAGACACAGACCAGCATCCCCTCCTCCTAATGCAGGCGCCCACGTGAAACATCCACGTCTCATCCTCAGATCCACCCATTAAATCTGAGTGTTCTCCCTAGACTAGCAATGGCAGTTATTTTCTTGTGGGAAAGAATGAGTTAAGAGCGCCACAGCAAATGAAAATCAACAAGCACCTGAAGCAAAGGAGCAGCAACACTCTGCTGCAGGAGGTCAAATATGACACTTCTGCATCTTCATTGGCACAAATGAATGTTCTTGACCAAGTGCCATTTGCTCAGTACTTTTTCCTCCTAAAAAATTAGATTAGACAGCACATCATTTATATTCACAGCAATTATTTCCTGCTAATGTCATTTATTTGAAAGGCCAAACACAGAAGATGATGTCATATCCCAGTAATACTCAAAGAGGTTTGAACTAAAGCAAGACTAATCACACAGGGCACTCCGTGAGGAAAACATTTCATCTGAGAACACAGGCAAGGCAGACAGTGGCAATATCCGTACTTCACAGCACCTGGGGGTCCTGGTGCTTCCCTCAGTTTTCTCTCTATTCCACAACAGATATGCTGCCTGGGGCTCAAGTTTTGCATGGGCACTGCTTTGGGTATTCGCATGGTTGGTAGTGCCAAATGCCACCCACTCAGTGCTGCAGAGCACACGATTCTTCACCAGGACTTTGATGACAGCAGATGGTTATTCAGCAAATACTGCCAAAGGCAGAAAGGATGGTGTTGTTGGTTAAAGTCTGAATCCTTACAGTGATGGGGGAGGTTAGAGCACTTTCAGCATATATTACCAAAAAAAATGAGACCATGAGTAAATTGGGACAATTTTATACTGCCAAAGTCAAAAGCTTCTGCTGTTAGATTTCTTTAAACATCCCAAATACCGATTAACAATTGCATGTTTCCTTCAAAGGAGCACACACAATCCACTGCGGTTTAAAGAAGGCAGAGAAAACTGATGGAGAATAAAGATGAGCTACAAAACCTGTAGTAAAGGAATGCCTCAGTGGAGATCACTTTTCTGCATCCTTCCTGCTTTCCCTGGAGCTAAGCACAGTGCTGCACTTAACTGGGGACCAGAGCCTGCTTATTTTTTCAAAGCCTGTCATCTTTGGTTTTGCTCTTTGTATACAGCAATTGGGATTCTGTCCTACATGTTAAAATAAGGATATTAGGCAGCAGAGAGAATACCTTCCTAGGCTGTGAGGTAAAGTGATGGAGTCAGTCTGCTTTACGAATGCTGAAAGAGAACGTGCAGTGTCTGGAAAACACTAAACTGACCTGCGGGGTTTGAGACCTGCCTATGAAACTCCCATTTAGACGAGATGCTCTCAGAGTGGGTAAGCCGAACTATGCTCTTCCTAAGTGTCTGCTAATAACCTTAATGGAGTGCAAAAGCATGGAGAGGCACCAAAAGGGATTTAAAAGTGGAGAGAGCAGGAAATACAGAAATGTCGCTTCACATATAAAATCTCACACCCCGAATAGCACAGAGGTGCTGAGGTAGGCAGGAATCATTGGAGAACATCTCATCTATGATGAAAATAAAACACTCAAATGTACACATTCACGTATATTCAAAATGCCAGTTATGGGCACAGACACTATATGTCTATCATTTGACCAAAAACCCTGGAGGAGCAAAAGCATTACCAGGAAAAAAGGAGGTTGGAGTCATAGGATGAGATCTACAAATACGCCTGAGGGTGCTGGCACACCTGAGGCTTTCTTCTCCAGACTCAGTGCTGCCTGACTTAGAGGTTCAGATGTATAGGAAATGAAGCCCCAGGGCAGAAACCCACATTTCCTACAGGTTACATGTAGGAGATAAAAAGCTGAACAGGGGTCTCTAGAAACACTGGCAAGGTGGGCAGGGAGTGAGGAATCAGCCCTATGAAAGTGGGTGGCCATTAGTGCCAAGAGCAGACAAGGCAAAGCCCCTCAAAGACAGCTATGTCCTTTGCTCCATTGGGAAGTTTCTCCTGGAGCTCTCTGGTAAAACTTGCCGAGGTATTTCTTACAGGAGGCAAAGAGCTTTCCTTCCCTGTCCCAGCTTTGTGTGCCCATTAGCCCACAGACACAGCACTGGGAAAAGCAGCTGCGTTGACAACCCCATACATTTGGTGTCAGCAGGCTATGGGTGCAGGACACTTGCCACATACACAGGCTGCCCTTGCTGCTGAACTATGACCACTTTGGATGAGTCTTAACCTCCTCTATTAAGGACATTCCAGTTGTTATGGTCCATACCCAGTTGTGGGAGGTGGGATCCCACAGCAAGAGAGCTTTCAAAGTGGTTTCTCCAAACGAAGCAGCACAAGGGGCTTTGTATGTAATGGGGCAGTAAACGTATATGCAGTGTTGCCCTGAAGGTTTTGTCTGTACTGTTTACAGAGACATTAAGGTAGCAGGTTTTTTTGCCAGAGCAGGTTGGAATTTGGTACTGCTCTTCCTCAGGGGATTTGAGAAATTCTACCTAGAAAAACGGAACACACCCAAAGATCCTGCTGAAGCCAAGTAACAGTAGTGGAGGGGGAGACACGATCTCCTTGAGGACTTAAGCTCCCTAGTTGCTGCCAGAGTCTAAGGGGGTGTCTCAGTAGCAGTGAGGGGGATGGGAATGGAAGCAGCAAAAAAGTACATTTGGCTGGGCTAACCCCTTTCCTTCAGGCGGCACAGCCAAGCTTCGAAAGACAAAGAACAAAAGGCTGATTGGCGAGCAGGGGAAGAAAGAGCTGGAAAGGAATTTGTTGCTACAGGAAGCTCAATGCTTTGTCGCAAAACAGACTGCAGTTCTGTTGTTTCCATGTTAAACTCTAGAAAGGGGCAGCTCCAGCACACAGTGGATTTTCTGGTGCAAAAGCAGTGGAGGTTTGAAAGGAATGAAAGGCAACTTGATCTTCCCAGCTGTAGTAAAAAATAACAAATGAAAGCAGGCTTTTTTCCTTTTCTTCTCCTTCCAGAAATTCTCTGGTTTCATCTTTTTGAGTCAAATATTGATTTAATCCCAGGCTTGCCTTTTAAAAAAAAAAAAAAAAGTAGAAGGACTTCTAGATCCCAAATCTATGGCAACACTTCCAATTTTCATTACCAGAAATAGCAAAAGGAAATGCAAAGCAGGTGTGGGAAGGCTTTTCTGAATGATGCCAGCACTGTGTTTTAACCTTTACTGGAGGGAAATACACATCTCTGCATGCCAGGCTATTGCCTTACTGCATAGTTCCCTTACAGCCACAAAAAACCTGACAAAAGCAACCAAACACACTCAATTTCTTCTAAGCATATTTGCTGACAGCCCATGCCACTGAAATACTTCACTGACCTTTGACAAAGACAGTGAATAAGGTTTGCTAGGCTGTAAGGAGGAAAAAAATCAGGGCATTGGGGATCTCAGAATTAAACAAAGGAAAGGGTGACATGAAAACAACTTTGGAGATCAGTGGGAAGAAAAAAGGCATCTCATTTATCTCTCAATCACTCCATGTCCTTCTTGATTTTTTGCATACATTAGTGGTACTTTCTCCTAGTTATTTGAAATTACTTTGGTTTGATCCTGTCAGATGCTGAGCAACAAGCCACAACCACACTCAGCAGCTTGCAGTGATCGAGCTGAGATTAGTCCCAGATTACCTCTGTGAAGCCTGCAAAAGCCAGTCATTCTGTTTTTCATTTCTGTGGCAAAACTGCGAGATCCTGGAATTTGTTCTTTCTCCTCCTATATACCATTCAGCGAAGCAAGAATGAATGCCCCGGAGCTAGCTGTACACTGCCAAGTGAAGCCTTTAAAATGAACACAAAAATCACAGCCCAGTCTGAACAGGGAAATGTAAGCCTGAACCTGGCCCCAGCGACAGCGGCTGCTGGAAAGGCCCCCCGAGGCGACTCCAGCATTGTAATAACCTACGTAAACAGGGATGGTGTGGGTTTTTTTTCCTCTGCCTTGCTTCAGTGGAAAGGGGCGGAAAAATAATTCCTTGCGTACACAGTCATTTAGGCCCAGTCATGATTCCTTTAGAGCCTGTGCCAATGGATTTTAGTCATTTTCTGGCAAAGGTTTCCCTTTCAACCACAAACACTGAATAGTTACTGGATGAGTCACTACCTTGAGTAATCTAATTCCTTGACCAGTACATGCTTGCTTCCTGCACTGCAGAATATCTTTCTTCACTAGGATAGTTTAACATGTGCTTTTTGTTCAGGGTTTTACTTTCCTGCAGTGGCCAGCATTGCAGGGCTGGGAGTCCAGAGGGGAGCAGAGGAGTCTAGAGTCCAGCTTCCAAGACAATTCCTGCTGCAGATCCCCAGCAGCCCCAGGGCTAGGAAAGGCACTGTGGCACACTGGCCTCCCTCACTTCAAATCCAGCATGTGCTGTCCTTTGGAGAGCAGCAAGCTTAGGGTTAGAAGGTAATTTTTCAGACAGAGAGCCTTTAGTCAGCAATTCTGGTCATATCTGGAGGCATTGTGCAGCTGTATGCAGCTTTACCAGAAAATTGTAAAACAACCAAACCTGCAACATTTGCCTTGTACCAGTGTCCCAGTCAGCCCTTCAGACAAGAGCAATCAGTGCCTGAGAGCTGCTCTGAGTGACTTTAGGAAAGGAACTCTAGTGATAGCTGCAAGCAGCATGGGGTGGTGTTGGCGTAAACCACATGGGATGGTATAACTTCTTGCAAGGGGTGTGGACTGTTTTTTCTTTCTCATGTACTAGCTTTATGAGAAAATGTACTGCTGAAAATCACAAAGGTTTAGAAACACCAGAGGAGAAAGGTGTTTCTTTTCCCCTTTAGAAGATGTAATGTTTCAGGAGAACTTAAACACTTGAGGATTAAATTGTGGTGAGTGTTCACAAGACACCTTTTGAAGAATGTTATTAAAATCTTTCCTAGCCCTTTCTTTCATGATTGCAGCTTTCTGTTTCATTTCCTATTTATGGGGGACTGTGTTTTCCTCGGGGCATCTTCTGGCCACCGCTTACTGCAAGCTTCTTCTCTTCACAGGAGGAACAGAAAAGAGAGACAGCGAGAGGGGAGGATTAAATTATACCCTGATATTTTCAAGCTAAGAAAAACAGACTACAATAGAAGTACTCTAATATAAATTTATGATCCCAGTAGAAAAATCTCAGAGTAAGGTGTCTTTGTGCATTATGTACCTATATATAAGCAGTGACTGCTAACAAACAGCAAATCCAACTGTCACTATGTCTGATAGATAGCCTGTATGTCTGCTAGAACCATTAGATGCTCTTCTGACCTGTTCTTTATGAACACAGATTTACTAGCAGAAAGCAGAGCTGTTCAGAGACACCACTGAGAAACCCAGTTAGCTGAGCCAGCACTGTCTACAATATGCCAGTCAAGGGAGCTCAGGACAAACCCTGTTTTGTATCTTTTCCAACATCTGGGTCTAAACATTTCCATGTTTGATGTGAGACTGACATAACATGTTGTTGTCTCTGTTGTCATTGTCCTTCTGTCAGCTGATGTTTTTCCATCATGTTTTCCGTCACTGCTGCAGAAGTGTGCCAAGTTAGATTGGAAAGGACAGGACAATATCACCCACTGCAATTCTTCTCGATCTTGGGCACATTAGGAAGAACATTTCCAGCAGGTTGAGGGATGTGATCCTGCCCCTCTACTACTTGATGAGGTCCAATCTGACCCTGTGCTGTGTCCAGCTCTGGGCTGCCCCATATAAGAGAGGCATGGAGCTCCTGGAGTGGGTCCAGCAGAGGGCAACAAAGATTTTTGAGGGACTGGAGCATACCCCAATCCAAAAAAAGGGCTGCAAAGCTGACCCTGGCAACTACAGGCCTGTCAGCCTGACCTTGGTGCCTGGGAGAGTTATGGAGCAGATCATCCTGAGTGCAATCACACAGCACCTTCAGGATGGACAAGGGATCAGACCCAGTCAG